>CM062934.1:9857500-10187500 GCA_031878705.1 Tapirus indicus | reverse complement strand
TGTTAATAAAAAATCTTTGAAGACATTTCCAGGAAGTATCTTAAGCAGTTTTAGTCCTAATGATATATGTAAATAAACATATTTATGAAATTCTTTACAATCAAAGAAAATACTAAACATCATTTTCCTTATAATTTTAATTACATTAATATTAAAATTTTATTTAATATTCGCTATTAATTAGAAAAGAGATGTTCTGAGGAAGATTTAGAAATCATGTGTGCTCTGCCACATTCCACTTCTAACTTTAACATCCAGGGTTAGCTTGAAGGGGCAGTTAATAAACAAAACACCAAAATATTTCTAGGTCAGCTTTCTAATATTTAACTTTATTAGTTATGGTTTGCAAATATAGGCACCTCAGATTATTTAGTTATTCAGAATTTTCCAGACTCTCTTAGCACCTAAACTGATTCTTCCTTGTAATAGGAACAAGCGTGGTAACTAGTCTGGTTACCAACATCGCTGTGAATTAAAATAACAAAAAAACAAAACCAAAACTATAAGACACGTATATACTCAATAGCCCCAGTAAAAGCAAGAGAGACTCTGGCATATGTTAAGCTGAAAAACATGATAAACTGATACGAGAATCTCTTCTTTTACTTTTGCAATATTCCTATTCTTGTTTCTGTCTGAAAACAAATTTTTGTTTTTTGTTAACATTGGGTTAGAACAAATGACATAATATATATGTGTGTTGCTATATTGGATGGAGAATTATTATTCTCTATCTGGAAAGCAAGCCATCATGCGAGTTTCTAAAATATCTGGATTCAAAGTGGATAAATGCATTAAAGTCCAAGGAAATAATTCACATTATGTAAAATTGAAAAAGAAACAAATATTTAGAAAGTATATATAGGCATTCAAAAATAAGGATCATGTCACAGTCCTTTATTTTGCTTCTCACGTACCAAAGTGGTTTAACTCTTCGGAGAAAGGTTTATACAAAAGTTTAAAATGTAATTATTGTTGTTATTGTGATTGCTACTATAATCATACTCTATATTGTTTGGAGCTAAAGAATATCTGATTTTTCAAGAAATGAAGAATATTAATAGAAATTTACCAACTATGTTTGAAATGCCTTAATTTGTTTTTCCTCCCTCAATCTTTTGTGGGAATTTGAGCTCAACATTTTTTTTTTTTTTTTTGGACCTATCTAGGTGAGAGAGGAAGGAAAACGTTATTCCAACCAGAATGACCGTAATGAACTGAAGCTGAATATAGTGTACATTTTGTTTTTGTAGGTAGTTTTCGCTACTTACTTTTTGGGAAGTAAGGAAATAAACAATTAAAATAATGGATTCTTTTCTCTCTGGAGCCTCTCCTTGTATTTCACAAATGTCTCCCATTCGATTGAGAGCTTCTGGAGGACAGGGAACAGGGGCAATTCCTTTCAGAATTCTGATTGTAGAATTGGCTTTGATGCAGCTGCGTCTAGGTTTTGGGTGAACGCTGATGCCACGGAGACTAAGCCTGTCTGGGAAGCAGGGGCCCTTCATAGAGGAAGTGAGGATACAGCTGGTCCTTGGAGCACTTTGACAACTTCTCTGAAGTCAGAGAACAGTATGTACAAAGGGCAGTTGTAGAAAGAATAGAAATGCATAATCTATTCTCCAAAAGGTGAATGACGTGTGTGTGTGTGTGTGTGTGTGACTGAACCAAAGCTTAGACAAATGCTGTATTAAATACACGGTTTATGGGCTGTGAACAAAATAAAAAGTTCCTCTCAAGCTGCTGCTAGATCTTCAGAAAAAGACAGTCCTAAGATGATTTTAAGTTCCAAATTAGAGCCTCAGTTCAGAAATCGAATGTGTCCAGTTCAATATACTAATCAACATTTAATTTAGTTAAACTTAAAGTTTATTCTTCCCTCAAAATCGTGATAAAGTCTGTCAGTGGGGGTGTCTTTCTGGAAGAAGGGGACATACAGTGTCCCCTCTTTGCATTCACTTCCTCTGTTTCCCTTTGCAGGGTTGAAGTGGGAGGAGGCAGATGGCGGATAGAAGTTTTCATTTTCTGGGTGGCTTCACACTCCCTGAGCCTGGAGTTGGTTAAGGTGCCCTTTTCCTTTCTGAGGGCATTTGTGGGAAATTCAGAGTCCGTCACTAGGGAACACACTCGGCAACACTCTTGCCGCTAACCCAGTTTCCCTCCTGGTTTACTTTGCAGTCTCTTTGCGGCCCAGGCTCTCTTCCAGGATAGGACATAATCGTGGCGTGCAGGCCTATTGATGCCACCACTTCTATCCTACTGCTTTCCCAGGGGGAGTCACACTCCAGTCCACTCTCCCTGCACACACCTAGGTTTAAAGGGCACATATCACAAACTTTCCACAGGCTTCTGGGTGCCCCGCACAAGGCATAAAGTAAACGATGTGGTATCCCTTAGCCCTCTCCACTTTGGAGAGGGGAATAGCATCATTGTTCATTTCCCTCCAAAGATGTGCCTTTACAATTTTCAACTCTAACCCTTCCTTATTTCCCTGATCCGGCTCATGATTCTAGAGTTACAAAACACATAATTGTCCCCACAGTAAATTTTGAACTTCAAATCTTTTATATTTTGTTTTCTCCACAGACTCTATTATCATCCATTACAAGTTCATTGCAAGTGGTGTGACAGAGGAGGAAAATTAAGTTGGTAAGTATTTTAAAGTCAGAGTGAAATATTTAGCCAAGATTCTAAGCAATGGAACTATTTCATCAAAGGAAATCTTACTTATATGTCCAAGAAAGAAAATTAAACGAACTGTACTCATTGAAGTAGAGTCGGTAAGCTCAGAAGGTGGATCTCTTTCCCGCCCTCTCCAGCTCCCTGCCCTTGAAACCACTGCCCTCCACAGACACCACTGGATATGAAAAGCACATATTATTGAAAAAACCTCTCCAGAAGACCATATGAAGAACAACCAGAAGGTTTATACCAAGGAAGACTGAAAAATCAGATCTGTGTTGGGGAGACAATGAAGGCTATGAAAACACTTAGGAAATAAGAAAGTGGCTGCAGAAAAGGCAGAAGGAAAGGATTTGAGAGAGATTTAAAAGGATGACATAAATAGTTAGCTGGAAGAGCAAAATGGCACAGATGATACAGGCTTCTTTTAACTTGATGTGTCAGGTGGACACGATTGTGTCGTCAACCAATAGAAGGCAAAGAAACTTCATTTTTGCAGATGGAGAAAAAAAATCTTATGTTGGCATATTAGGTTTGAAGAGCTTGCAGGATATGCCAGGCAGAGATATTCCATTGGCCTTTGAAGTAATGAGCTTTCTGACTTGCTTACCATAATGAAAAGTTCAAATATATAACTTGACACTTTTCGACCACTCCTCCAATAAATAATTCTGTCCTTCTAGGCAGCTAATCACCAAAGATTTACCTCATCCACACAATCACACAATCATTGGAAAATATAATAGCTAATTTGGATTCCTGAAATTAAATATAGTGGTGGCCTTGCTTGTGGAAGGATACTTAATGGTGCGTGATTTTAATTTTAATCGTAAGGAATGACTTTCTAATATTCATAAATGCCTGCATATCAAAGAGGTGATAGTTTCCCTGTTACTGGGACTGTTCACCCCAATTTGGCATGCATATTAGTCAAGGTACTCGAGTGTCTGGTAAGTGGTTGACTCCCACCTTGTAAGTTGTTTTGTAGATTTCAATATCTGTGAGTCTGTGATCCTCTTAGTCCCATTTGGGTTCTAAGCTGAAATGTCTACATACCAGAAAAAGTACTACTATTTGATTGCTAATTTTCCATGTGTCTAAACTTAAACTTTTTCCACTGTCTCAGCTCATCCATACACCATCCTTCACAAAACAAGTAAGGAAGTAAATAAACCTAAATACACCAAAGAAAACGTAATCTTTTAGTGCTATATTATATTTATCATCAGGTGACGTTATAGTTCACCCAATGACACAAACTAGAAACATGAGATTTATCTCTAACTACTGCTTCCCTCTAACCACCTAACCTATTACATTTCCTGAAGATTTTCCAGTGTCCACCACGGCCTAACACTTGTCAGTGACTTCATCTTTCAGATAAAATGTAAGATCCTCAGCATGGAAAACAGAACTGTTCATGATCTGATCTTGGATAACGGGAAGAGCATCACCTTTTGCCATTTTTGCTACTACAATTTTTCTAGCAATAATGAACAACTTTTAATTCCCAGACATACACTAATAACACACATATCTCTGTCTCAAATGCCTTGATTTTTGTACTGTCTGGAAAATATCCATTCTACTTTTAGAAACTGATCAACTTTTTAACATTTTCCTCTAATGACTTTTTTATCCTACTTCAATATCTAATAAATCATTAAATAGTTACAACTATATAGTAGGTATCTGTTTACCTCCAAATATTGTTACCTCTAAAGCAGAATTTCAGAAATATATAGAAATATAATGTGATCCACATTATAATTTTAAATTTTCTAGGATTTATGTTTAAAAAAGGGAAAAAACCCAAGTGAACTTAATTTTAATAACACGTTCAACTCATATCAAAAGCTTATTGTTTCAAAATATAATCAAGATAAGAATTATAAATGAGATTTAAAATTTTTACACTAAGTCTTTAAGACCATGTGTATATTTTACACTTACAGCACACCTCAGTGTGGACCAGCTAAATTTAAGTGCTCAGTAGTTACATGTGGCTATTGGCTTCTATATCTACAGAACAGTAGCAGGTGTTGGCCAACCTTGGTTCACCAGCCAAATCCAGTCCAACGCCCATTTTAGTATGGCCTGGGAGCTAAGATGGATTTTTACATTTTTAAATTGTTGAAAAAAATGAGAAGAAGAATACTTATTGACACCTGAAAGTGATATGAAATTCAAATTTCAGAGTCCTTAATAAAGATTTACTGGAATATAGCCACACTCATTCATTTACAGATTTTCTGTGGCAAATTTCATGTTAAAAATGACAGAGTCAATTGGTTTTGAGAGACCATATGATACCAAGAGCTTAAAATATTTACCATCTGACACTTTACAGAAAAAGTTTGCCGACCTCTGCTTTGGAGGGTTCGCCCTGCTAGGATCATGATCACGTATTATCTTTGCGCTCAGCACATGGCTGACACGCACAAGAGACTCAGAAGTTTTGGAATAGGATATATTTTGGAAATTCAATTAAATAAGCATTTATTGAACAACTACAATCCTAAAACACACCCTGTCTGCCTAGAAATCATACCTCAGATTTTTTCCAGTGCAGAACATTGTGTCACCAAAACAGAAATGTGATAAAACATAGTCAAAAACAGAATTGTCAGGGCCAGCCCAGAGGTGTAGTGGTTAAGTTCAGCTGTCTCCACTTTAGCAGCCTGGGTTTGCATGTTTGGATCCCAGGCACAGACCTACACTGCTCATCAAGCCGTGCTGTGCCAGCAACCCACAAACAAAATAGAGGAAAGATTGGCACAAATGTTAGCTCAGGGCCCATCTCCCTCACCAGAAAAAAAATAGAATTCTCACTTCAGATAGATCTGGGTCCAAGCTCCATGTTTGCCTCATCTCTAATCTTGCATAATTTATTTACCCTTTGTGATCCTTTGTTTCAGTATGTGTCAAATGGAGCCTGTAACTGCTTAACCTACGGGGTTGTTGCAATGATTCATTGAGGTGATGCATATAATAATAGAATAGTGACTGAAACATGGTAAGTTTTCAATAAATATTAGCTATTTTAGTATAAATATCTAAAGTTTCCTAACTTAACTTATTCCTTTCAATACCTTTTAGTCTCTGTTTTTTGAAGGAAGTGATATTTTAATTAATATGGTTTATAAAATTATAAGTATTTATTTATTTTGGAAAATCTTAGGACAACTATCTAGGTTAGGTAAAAATATTTTGGACACCAAAACACGTTACTAGAATGTTATAATTAGATGAGTCTTTTAAATGTATATAAATACATACTCTATTTAAATGGAAATGAAGAACATCTTCAAAAGAAAAAAGGATGTTTATGCCTAAGGAATGTAAAAGAAATATTATTTAAAAAGCTTTAACAATTTTAGAATCAGAAACACACATGTTTTAGTAATGTACTATATAGTTTTACCCTAGACTCATAAAATATTTTTAAAATCACAATCTAAAAATTAATAAGTGATGGTTAAATGTCATAAAATATTATTATATTTAATATAATAAGATTATTCAAATTACATAGTTCCATTTATTTTCCTGGTTGAGACATTAACATAGCTGAAAATAATTCTTTGGACAGTTATGTTTAATTTAGGTTTTATGACTCCTTGGAGTGAAGAGAGGAAGAGTGTTGTAATTTTCTGGACATAGAGAATCATCTGCTGTGGCAAACTGGATAAATGTTTGTGCTGCCTCATGGGAGTGGGACAGAAAAGAGTAGCTGGTTCTATTCCGCTGAGATGCCGAGGTCTCCATATTCTTTCAAAATGAGCGGCCTTAGAGGGATCATGAATTGCTGAGGTAGAACAATCCTTACTCCTCTTTATCTCTCATCTACTGCCTTTGAAATCAACTGGAGCTGCGTACTTGGAAGCAGCACAAAGTGTAAGGCTGGAAATAAAAATATGGCCTAGGATTTGTGATGCTCAAGCGATTCAGATTCATTTCTCCAATAGCTGCAGTTCTGAAATATGCTAGACTTATCACTGATATATTGCGGTTCATAGCGTCCTAATTCATTTTACAGAAGTAATCCTGCCCAGCTCTACCATTACTCTTTTAAATAGAGCTTATGCTTTGGTTTCATTTGAAATAATTTATCATTAAGTTCATAATACCTGATTTTATCAAATTATGCAGATACAGAAAGTGTCCAAGCCTTCTTTGTGGATAAAATCAAAGTGATTAAAAACTCCTATGATACGTAATGCTCACAAAATGTGACACAAAAGGCACTTCCAACCTGACAAAACTTTCCCTTCCTTCATTTAAGCAGTTCCTGAAATTCTACATATTTCTTTTCTGAATAATTAAAAATGGGGATAAACAAGCTTCTTTATTCAGCATACAGCAAAATGCACTTATTTTTTCTGATGTGTAAGATTGATATTTTAAAAATAATATTCTTAACACATGTTCAATTTTATGGATGCACTGCACATGTTAGTTTTATATATATCTTAGAGGGACTATGGTCTGTGTCCACTTAATTTGTTTTATATTAATATATATATTAATTTTGTTTTATATTGATAGGCTTTTCATCATCAGTTATGAGGATTTTGATTTTACTACTTCACCAAAAGAAAAAAAAACTAAAATGCATTCCAACATTGGAAAAATATATAAGGAATCCAGAAAATAATTATCACTATGTATTATTTCACTATGAAATGTTACAGATTATTATTGAAATTAATATGTTGACTTGCTTCTTTCTCCTAATTTGTAACACTGTGGGCCATTATTTTAGGTTTATTTTATGCATCAAAAATGGGTCTAATTTTTTGAAACATTGTTACTATGAAATTGTCATTAGCAACAATAACAAAATAATTATATTGCCCTTAGATTCTTTGGATTTAGTGATATTCTCCTACAAAAAAAATACTCAGATGGATTTAAATGAGAGAAACCAATGATTTAATGAGGAGAGAAAGAAGATAAAGTGTCCCAAATTTACTTTAATCTATATGATTTATAAACACAAAATGTGTTATATTGTTGTAAATAATTTCAGATTAAAAAAATACTCTACGTTTTTTTCAAAAGCTATCATCACGTAACTAACATTTTATTTAGGTGTATAATTATCAATTGGTTTCAATTCAATACAATGCAATCATTGGTTTCTTCAGAGTCTAGTTACAGACTGAATAGTCTCTTATTTTAAGTCAAACTTCTATCACTAATCATGGAGGAACAAAGATGTGTCCAAATTTTGAAGGAACATGGGTGTCCCAAAGCTCAGATAATGAATTTTAGCTCTCTCTGGAGAAAAGCCTTTCCTGTATGTAGTCTGGCAATATTCCAAGGTTTCTTTTTAAAAGTAACTCCATATGTGTACCGAAAATAAGCTAGTGATGTTTTAAATCAACTGGAAAGAGAGGCTGTTCTTTTCAATATTTTTTTCCTGAGCATAACTTTGAAGTGCAGCATTTGGGGATTATGAAGGTTTGGGTTACCTGCTGAATGAAGGCATGGAAAATTATTTGAAAGTACCCTTTTTTTGAAACTGTACTTTAAACTTATGAAATATCACCTGTGGTTAAGAGGACGTATGCAATTCAAAGCATTTTTTTTTCAACCTAAAGACAAAGAGTTAATTTTAAATTGTGATTATATTTTCCAAGTTTCTGTGGCTGCAAGATCATAATCAAAAGTTTGTGGTTCACTTATTTGAAAGGCAGAAGATGATGGGGAGAAGTAAATGCTATTAAATTAAAGAAAATACAGGTAAATTTATAATGAGTTAGGTACTATGAGCAAAACTGAACCAAAGACCACAGCTTACTATGTTCTAATGATTGTCTCCCAGCAGGTATTTTAAGTGATTTCATTTTCAAATAAATTCAACTTGCATCTATTTCCCAGTAATGTGTTCTGAATTTACTTGATGCACTCAAAGACTTGAGATTATATATATAAGTGTGTATATATATATTCCATTGGTAATATTTTTAGTTAGGGAAAAGTTGCCATATTTCCAAATTAGTATCGTGTAAATATAAAGGAAAATGTATTTGAATAAGCATTCTTTTTCAGAAAGAAAAGGAACTCTAATAATACATGTCTTATTTACATCATGAAAGAGATTTTTTGCCTAATATATCACAGACACACTTGATACAGTTGGATACTGTCATAGCATTTTGAACAGATATGAATGGTTATAGAAATATTTACTTTAGTATGTAAAACATTTCACTCTATCCAAACACGAAGATGGCTGAATCTTCTTTTTAGAAGCAATATAAAATGATAAAAAAGTAACAAAACATCTGATGTTTATGAAAGGAAATGGCAATTGTGTTAAAAATCATGCTTCAGAGATATTGTAAAGAAATCACTTCAGAAACTCATTTCCAAAGTAAGTCAAAATTTATAAATAGGTAAATTATTCTTAATTTATATATTTTTAATGCAATGTGATATGGTTTATAACATGGTAAAACTGTACCATTCACTAAATGTGTTTCATTATATCAAGAAATATTTACTGAATGTGCCTATCATGTGGCAGGCTCTGTGCTAAGCACTAAGGAATCAGTAAAATATATTGCATATTAGCTATTAATGAGTGTTAAGGAGAAAAAAAATAGTACAGGGAAGGGGAATATAATATTATGGGTGTGTTGTATAGGGAGGTTGTTCAAATTTTAGATATGGAGGTTAAGAAGCATCTCTGAGGTGACTTTTGAGTAAAGAGCTAAATTGCACATAGGAGTAGACATCTGGAGGAAGAGTGTCCCAGCCCAAGGGACACACATGGGAATGTTCCTATGTTCCACGAACAGGGAAGAGGACAATGTGGCTATAGCTGCATGAACAAGGGCAGAGGAACTTATAGCAGAAGAAGCCTGAGAGATAATAGAGGAAAAGCAGGTCGGACCTTGAACGGCGTGCAAAGACTGGATTTTAATTAAAGTAAGTTGGAGGATTTTGAGCAAACAGGTGAACATAATGTGAACTATGTTTTAGCAGATCACTACTATTTTGAGAATAGACTGTAACCTGGCAAGGGTGGAGGCAGTAAGACAATTAAGAAGTCCATTGGAACAATCAGGGAAGAGATAATGGTTTCTTCACCAGTGGATTGTCACAGTGATGGTGGTGGAGATATTAGAAAGTGACAATATTAAATCTACAGTATTTTGAAAGCAGAGCCAACAGGGCTTGATGATCAACTTCATGTAGAATATAGGAGTAAAAGACGAGTCAAGGATGGCAGGAGACAAGGTTGGGAGGTTGGAGTTCTCATTGACTTTATTGGAGAAGACTGTTAGAGGAACAGGTTTGGGAAGAAAAAGTCTGAAACTGACTTGGACAAGTTAATTTTGGGATGACTCCTAGACATTCACATTGAGTGGTCTAATAGGCAATTCTTTATATAAGTCTGAAATTACTGTGGAAGTCCAGAGTTGAGATATAAATTTGGAAGTCATTAGCATATTGATTGTATTAAATTAATTACACTGGATGAGTACACCCAGTGAGTGTAGACAGAGATGAATATATAATTCCTTATTACAAAGTTAAACATAGTATTTATTATTTCATTTTTTTATATGTTTCAGATTCATATACACAAAGAAAGCTTTTGACAAAACTGGACGATGCAATATGAAGAAAAAATAGCAAGATACTGACAAAGAAGAGAACTGGTAGAATTGCACAACTACTCTAGAGAATCATTTATTTTTATGTGCTGTTTTGAAAATGTGTATGCCTTATGACTTAAAATTTATACTTACAGGTATACCACAAGGATATGTTATTATAATGAATATAGAAAAAGGACATATGTAGGGATTTTTATTGAAACATTGCAGCTCAACATCTATCAGAAGAGAGATGGAAGAATACAAGTTAGCATATCCAAACAATGGAATACCATACGGCTATCAAAATGAATAAACCAGAACTATATATATATATATAGTTCTTTGACTGGTCTTTGGTCTCACAGACATAATATTGAGTTAACAAAGCAAAATGCAGAACATTTTATACAGCTTTGAAATCATTTTATGTCAATCAAAATCATAAATATTATTCTATATATACATATATATGTTGTGATATTCATATGTACTAAAATGCGAAAGCATGATTAGCCTTAAACTTATAATTATTGCTTCTGGGGCATGAGACTGAAGAGGGGAACATGGAAGATTGCAATATTATTTGTGCTGATATATTTATCAAAAAATATAAAATGATCTGATGCAACTATGACAGAATGTTTTCATTTCTTAGTTGTATGTGTGTTAGCCTATGTTCTTTTCTACATATTTTTACATCTTTTTAAAGAGAAGATCTGAAAGTTTGGCTGTGTGGGTGTGAAAATTGAATTAGGAGCATTTCCAGAAATGGAATCATTATGCTATCGAGTTGGATTGCTACTAGAACTATTAAATCAATTGTAAAATATTTGGCTCCTAATAAAGGATTTTACTAAATTCTATTATTAACTTCTCTCAATGTAGACGTTAGCACTTTCCTTCCACTAGTTTCTCAGAGTCAAATATAAATTGATAGCATCACCCAACCCAAAATGAAAAGGAAGGAAACAGGCTACATCTTAAAAGGAAAATTCCAGCCCCCACACAACCTAGTTTGAAAACTAAAATAGACATCATGGGGAGAAAATTCACAAACAGCAGATGTTGTGGTTCACTTTTCAATTGTTGATATTAAACAAGAACACCTCTGAGATTCCACATCCTGTGTTTATGAATTGTAGTTAAAATGGTAAAACGGTATATTCTGGTACTTCTAAATATTTTATGACACAGGCATTTATGATGAAGAATCATTTTACTCACAAAATGTTAGATTTCTCTAGTATTCTATTTATTTGGAAGGAAACTACACCTTTAACCTGTACTGAATGAGACTGGAAATAATGAATATGGTGAGATAGAGTGATTTTGTGGAAATTAAATGATTTCACTTACAGAGAGGGAATTGTTCAACACCTGTGGAATATGATTATTTTTTAATATTGTAGAGTAGGATTTTCAAAACATAATAAATTAATGGAATTAATAAATAAATATGCAAAATCCTCAAATATAGTAATTTTAATTAAATATTAGTTATGAGAAAATATTCCATATCACATAGATCATACTAATATAGATATAAAATTTTGTTTTTTTAAATAGATAAGATAGCAAAAAGTAGAGTATTCTGAGTTACAAGTTAATCTTCTATTAAGTCTACTTAGGTTTACATTCTAGACGTTTTAATAGTTACTGGAAGGAAAACTATGTTCTCTATAGCTTCTATTTTTAATTCTTTACAGCCGTCCTGTGCATGTCTGTTATTGATTACAAAGGTGTGAGAAAGTAAAGGTATTTTTTGCAATGAGTTTTCTTTTACCTGAAACAAAACAGTGCGCTTACTGAGCATATGAGCTCTGGCTGCAGATTGCCTGGGTTTGAATTCTTTAATCTCTCTTCCATTTTCCTCACCTGTAAAATGAGGCTCATTGTTTTGTGAAGATTCAGTGGGATAATAAATAAAGGTACCTCGTGTTTGGCACCTGGTAAACACTCAGATCTCATCTATCCACATCACAATTATTGCTGTTTTTGTTGTTGTTGGAAAGGAACTAGTTTTATAAATGGTCTCTGACTTCTCAGCATCTGCCTTGGACCCCCTTTAATTCATTCTCATTTAAGGATCATTTAGGAAATCACATCTGATTAGCTCCATTCCCTAATTAAAACCATTAACAATTTTCAATTACTTTTAGAGCAAAGACCAAATATCCGTAACATACCCATTAGGGTCCTACATAATATTGCCCTTGGCTTCCTTGACAGTCTCTTCTCCAACAATTTTTCCCACTGTTGTTTTGCCCTCTGGTCACCCTTTGCCCTTTCAAAGTCACCAACCTCCTCCCTACTCTAGGACAATCTCATATACATACAACCTTTCTACACACTCAATTCGTATTTGTCCTTTAGAGTTATGTTCTGATTGAATTTCTCTGAATCTTCCTGGACACTCTCTGAAGCCTCCCACCTGGGCCAGCTCTGCTCTACAACACACACTTCTTAAAGTTTTGTGATTAGTTTTAGTGTGGGGCAGTATTTTAATACAGTATTAACAAAGAGAATTTTCCACCCAGAAAGCATGTAATGGGTTAGAGCAAGCGTTACTTGCTTGGTCTTGGATTACACCCCATCCAATTGCCCATGACAATATAGTCTTCCAGGCTGGAGAAAGGGAAACGAGGAATCAGAGAGGTAACGAGAGAGCTCAGACCTTGTTGGGCTGCAGAGTGAGGATAGGTAGGGAGAGAAGGCAGTACAAAGAGCACATATGTTTGGGAAACTTAGGAGCTCAGGCTACTTTGGCTGGGTGTCTAGGTAAAGTCATGAAATTGGCCAAATTCTAAAGTATCTCATGCTCCATCATGTTGTGGAAGCAGGAAGCAAGTTCTACTGATGTTTCTAGGTGTTTGAGCCTGAAACAACTTCGGATCTCTCTGCGGCCCTAGAACGCTGCAGGGTTTCCTATTCCTATCCTAAGAGCGGCATAGATGTTCCTTAGGGAACTATTGTGACTGAAACAGGTAGGAAAAGAGTACAGAGGAAAAACACAAAAGATGGATCCGGGAGGGAAATTACTGAGGACAACGTCAGCAAATGGCTGGCATGGATGCATTATGAAAACCTCCTGTTATCACCACCAGCACCACGTTGATGATGTTGACCACCAAGCATTCTCCAGAATTTGGACAAATCCTCAGAGAAAATGTTTCCACTAATAAATTAGGAACCAGAACATAATTTAAGTTCAATTATAAGAGGATAATACAGTTACTTGATTGCAATATAGGTTTATTGAGTATATTTATTGGCTCTCTGAATTTACGTAGCTCTCTACTAGACAGTAAGCTCTATAAAATCAAGGACCTTTTCTACCTTATTCAATCCTCTATCTTCAGGACCCAGGACAGGTTCTGTCACAAGTGAATACATACTTTTTGCTTGGATGAATAGTGGTGATGAATGAATGACGAGCATATGGCCTACTGGCCTATGGACTGGAGGCATTATCTTATGGAAATATATATTTGAATTTAGACTCAGATATTATAAAAAGATTCCTTGACTTAAAGGCCAAGATTTTTCCACCCAAGCTTAGAACGCTTGGTCAATCTGGTCCCCAGTTCTTGCATCTGCAAAATTGAGATAATAGTGCCTATATCACTGAGTGATGAGAGAATTAAGATGAAATAACGTATGTACACCATATATAAGTTTCATTTATTTAAACTTTCCATTTTTTTTCTTTTAAAGGACATTCTTTCTAAGCTAGTGTGAAATCAGAAAATATTATTTTTATTAACTCTATCTTGTAGGAGATAAAACAATGACAATAGTTTTATATAGTGGAAATATAATCATTTGACTTCAAATAAAAGTTCTTATAATTGGAAACAGGTCTTTATAGATGTACGTATCTGAGGAAATTCTAATTTCCTTATTGGTACATAGGGAGTTAATTCAACACTTTGTCAAATACTCAGTGTACTTAAGTTATTTTCTGAAAGTATTTAGAGAAGTATCACATCTGTCTAGGTCTGTGGATTAATATTCATGGAATTATTCTTTCAAGAGTCAAGGGATTTTTTAGAGACAAAAAAAAATGTCTGGCAATCAGAGAATCTAAGCTATTGTAAGGGACTTAATTTTGTCCCCTCCCCCAAATTCGTAGGTGAAACTTTAACTCCCAGTACTTCAGAATGTGACTGTATTTGTAAATAGAGCCTTTAAAGAGGTAATTAAATTACAATGAGGCCATTAGGATGGGTTCTAATTCAATCTGAGTGGTGTCTTTATAGTAAAAGCAGATTAGGACTCTCAGAGAGACACCAGGCATGTGTGCACACAGAGAAAAGGCCCTGTGGGACACAGCGGGAAGGCAGCCATCTGCAAGCCATGGAGAGAGGCCTCAGATAAACCAAACTTGCCACCACTTTGGTCTTGGACCTCTAGCCTTTGGAACTGTGAGAAAATAAATTTTTGTTGTTTATGCCACCCCAGTCTCTGGTATTTTGTTATAGCAGCCTTAGCAAACTGGTACAGCCACCATTAGCATTATTTGTGTTTCTATAATACTATACAGTGTCAAAATATAAAAGCAGATTTTAATTTCAAAAATAATGATATCTAATACCTACTTGAGCTAAACGTTACCTAGGATTTTATTTTTGGGTCCATGCTCCACAGAAATGTATGCTGACATCCACTGTAAAGATATCCACAGCAGCTTTATTCATAATATCCCCAAACAGGAAACAACTTCAATGTGCATCAGTATGAAACAGCATAAATAGATGGCGATATATTCACGAAATGGAATACAATACAAGTTAAGTGCAAACAACCCAAATACAGATACAAGTGACAACAAAGATGAATCTCAAAATACAATTTTTATTGAAAGGAGCCAGACACAACAGAGTCCATGCTGTATGATTTTATTTAAATGAACTTCATAAACAGCCAAAACTAATTTACAATGATAGAAGTCAGACAAATGATTACACTGGTAGGTAGATAGTGAATGAGAGAGGGAGTATAAGGGAGAGGCATGCTGAAAATTTTGTGTACATGACATGGTTGGTAGTTACAGGGGTGATTATATAAGTTAAAAAAAATGGAGCTGGACACTTAATATATTCCATGGTTTATGTAAATTATACCTCAATTACAAAATAAGAAATAATCAAACATATCTGTTTTATGTTATTTTTTTAAATGTATATTTCATGATAAATATGTCACTATGGTTTCATCAAATCTCTAGTCCATCTTTAATGTGGGATTTATAACTTGGGCAGGAACCAGGAAGGTATAAATTTTGCTTTGGTAACTCCTTCTTGAAAATAGTGTCATTTTTTTTTTAAAGTGTGGTAAAACTTTCCTAAACACTTGATCTTTCACATCCTTCCTTTGCACATGTTTTTCCCCATTTGCCCAGGACACTTTCTGCGTCCTCTCCTCTGGACCCTTATCTCCAGTGTGGAAAGCTACTTGTTCTTTCAGAGTCTGTTCAAAGGTCACCTCTGTCTCCTCTCTGACTCCTCTTTCTACTGTCTCAGGCAGAGTTAATTAGTCATCTGTGTTCTTGAACTTCTCATACTCTATCGTAATATGTTTTCATGTGTGTGTCTCCTGCACATGAAAGATGCCCAAATTGTTTGTTGCATCGATAAATCAATGGAATAAATTTTGTACAGAGTTAACCATGGGTAGGAGTGGGGTTCGCTCCCTGAGCTATGTAAGAGAATGTTGTTTCTGTGATCATAAAAAAGCTATCCTCCTTTATTGCTCACACGGTAATTGTGCATTTCTTCTGATAGCTTGAATCAAAGTATAATTTATACGTCAATCTCCCCTATATGCTACAAAATGCCCCAGTGTAGCACCGTACTATGTTAATTCTTGTTTTTTGATTACCGCACTTAGTTCCATTATAGACAGGAGTTGGCACTTCATAAACGTTTGTTATATGGCTGTGAATCAATGAATTTAGAAGCAGTCATTTAAACAATGAATGCAAAAACTGTCATATTTATCCATTCATGAGATTTGCCATACTACTAGTTAACATCTTTGAAACTGAGTTCAAATTTTTTGAATCTTTACTACAAGAGTGTAATTTGTATCAGGAAGTCACTCACGGATAACAAAAGTTTCCTAATAAACAATGAAAACTAAAAATTTTACCAGGAACCTATTTTGAAAAACAAATAAAAATTATGAAAATAAGTTTATTTGACCTTATATTTAACAAAATTTAAGTTTTCAGTGCTAAATCTTAGAATAAAGAATAAATAAAATATTGATTTGAGGATAAATATATGATCCAACTAAATTGTGAGATAAGTATTATATGACTTCTTTCATTTTGTCTATGATTTGAGCATAATTTTGAGCACAATCATAAATAAGATCATTTAAAGGGCTTTATCAATTATCTTTCTTGAGCCTTTGATAGCCATCTATTTTCATTGTCTTTGTTTCAATAGTCTCCTTATATGTTAACCAGTATAAATAAGTCAAATCTTCATTTGTGAATGACTTCAACTATAATTTGAACATTTCTTCCCATATTACTTTTATTCACTGCAAGAAATCCTGCAACTTTTTCAAGATTTACAATTTGTCTTAAAAAGAATTTGTAGTGTATTCCTAGCTTCTGGAGACACTGTCCAGCAATTACAGAGACTTAGATATAACGGAGGGAGTAAGTAATTTCAAACAGATAGCAAGTTTTGAATGATCAGTCTTATAAAAGTGATGTTGGTAAAAGTGCTTTTATAATAACCAGATTTTCTCGTTTTAATTACCTCAGAACACTGGATAGTAACTACACAATTAGTACATACTCATATAGTGAAGATTTGAATGAGTAATCTATGGGATAAAATACATAAAGTATAAATGAAAGAATATATATTATATATTTATATCTATATTTACATATATATTATATATATATATATATATATATGCTGTATACAGAGAGAAAGAGAAGGACAAAGAGATTTCTTAATAACTTCCAAGCAATATTCTACATCATTTACATATATCATTATTCCTCAGAACAATCATACGACAGTTAATTTTTATCCCCATTATGTAGATTAAAAAAAACTTAGATACATTAAGATTAAGAATCTTGCCCAAGAGATAGAGGCAGGCTTCATTCCAGAAAATTCTGAATGGTCAGTTTCTCCACATACAGTGATATATATATATAGATATCCTTTTATATTTTGGTAGTTCTAGCTAAGCCTCTCTCAGACCAGTCTCAATAATAAGGTTTTAGGGGGTTGGGCTAAGTGATGTCTAGAAACCTTCAGTCTCTCCAACGCATTAATACTGAACTATGTTCAGTGGAACCACTAATTTTGATAATTATAGAATATTTCTGAAACTTTTATTTTTCTAATGCACATCACAAATTTCCATTTTAGTACATAAACAAGTCAGAAGCCTTCTTTCCACAGAACACTTACACCTCATAAAATGCAGTTTGCCAAATGTTGGCTAGAAACAGGAGGTTTTTTTGCCTTTAAATTATTTTATTCTTCATCTTTCATCAGATATTCACCATGTGGAATATAACTGTTCACAATGAACTTGATTGTTCATCTCCTAACTAATTTACTTAAAGGAAACATATCGGTCTTTACATAATGCCTTGATCTTCAATATGATTTATCCTTAAACCGATTTTCAATGGTAATTTTTGTGGAAATCAAAGAAAAATTCAAATGATATCCAATAAACCCAATCCCATTGCAAATGTCTCTTCTGAATATGAATGTTACATGGTACCACTTAAGAAACCTTTTAAAAAGTTTCCTTCCAGTTAGGCAAAATGCAACAACAGCAAGAACTTCCCTTCTTTCAGTGTACTAAAAGTAAATTTAAGTGTGCCTACCCTAGAATGGTTGAGCAACAACAAAAAAATGGTGATATCAATATCCACATTTTTACAATATTCTATCTTTTACAACCAGTCTATAGACTCTAGTGCCAAACAAAATCCCAAGATAGACTCTCTGCAATTGATGTCCCATATATTAAAAACAAACCACATTTTACAATCTAAAAGGAAAATAAATTTATTCACTGTTTTTTTTCCTAAAATAGAAAAATTATCCTGAAATATTTGCAGGATTTTTTTAAAATAACAATCTTCAAAATTAGGACGTGACAGATAGAAGCAGTTAAATATTTCATCCAGCTTTAGTATCTTCACAATTTCAATCAATTTTGCTCTAACTCTATAGAAAGTGAAACAAGCTTACTATATATCTAATTTCCAGAGATCAGACAGAAATTTCGATAAAACAAAGTAATTCAATATTTGTAGGAAAGCACATTGGTAGTATCTTCTTGGTTGTTCTGCCTTCTCTCTGTGGCACCAGGAAGTGGTAAAAAGTCCTATAAAAACACAGCATTGCTGGGGAAACTAACAGGATGATGTATGTGGAAATTCAATATAAGCGGGTTTGACAAATGTGGAGAAATTTAACATTGAGCCCGTGGGAATTTTGGCCAGACTTTTAAATTTGATTGATAGATTTAAGAATTTTATATATATGGATTCAATACAAGTGGGTATCACGGTATCACAAAAGCAATATCATCAACTAAAGAAGTTGCAAAACTTTATCTCCTAGGCATTGGATGTGTAATGTCTTTTTAGCTACTAAGTTAACTGTTGCAATCCACTAGTTTTTACCTAGTCTTGTGGTTTTGGAATTTAGTGTTTCACATTTAGCTTCTTAGATGCCCTCTTTTCATCAGATGAACATTTGGTGAAGTACTCTGAGGACGATCTTTTCTACTACTTTTTGTTTAATTACACTTTCATTTTCTAACGCTATTTTAAAATAAAGTTATTAAAAGGGTCTTCTAATTCAGTTTCTCAAAGAAATTTCCTTCAAACATTGTATATATTCTTGCAGATGTCCTCTTTTTCAATCTAATGAAAGGAAAAAATATTAAACTATGTTAATAAAAGTAGTATTTCAAATGAGGATTAGGATTAGTTTTCTTTTTTCCAGCCATCTTGGAGAATGTCTACAAATGCTTTGAAATTTTAAAGGCAGAAACTATAAAAACAAAAGTAGCAGCTACGAATATAGCCTCAAACTGTAATTTTCAGAATATGTATTTTAAAACAAACATCTCATATTCCACTCAGTCCTCTAGTAGTTTAATTGGTTGGTTCTCTACACCTTATAAATGTACATATGTCAGAGAGATTACCAGGTTTGTGGTATACTTCTTGATTATATCAAATCCTATCTATTAAACATACAGCCAATATTTTCATATTAAATAATATGAATTAATAAATGCTAGTAAAGGTAAAACATGTTGGAAGTGGTAGGTTTTGAGTAATTATCCTCCATGAAACAAATAAATTTAAAATTTTAGAAAATAGATTAGTCGACCCAGTTCATAATGTTAATTGCAAAATAGACTGTAAGTATAAACTAGAATAGCTCTAGAGATTCAGATTAATTAATAGTAAGGCTGGATAGTATGCTGATGGAAGAAATGTAAGGAAATATATATTTCTATATATTTACATATATATTCACGCAAATATGAATACATAGGCAAAATATAAATTTATCTTCTTTTATATTTAAATTTATCCAAATATTGAGATTTGTTTTTTATTGCAATTATAGAATTAAAATGTAATTAAATCTTTTACATGCTGAAACATACATCCAGATTTAAAAGAATATTTTTGCTTCATTAAAAAGTTTTTTGTTTATTCTCTTATTAGTCTGCAAGTCATCTGCACAAATTGAAATCTTTTATTATAATTTCTATTTCAATAAGATATACCTATACGTTGTATAAATTTTATAAAAATTTCTTGGGCCAGCATTCAGGTTTTTCAAAATGAATTTTCTAGAATATTTTATTAGTATTTCAAATATAAGACAACTGTGATTACCGGATTCCCTCAGGATCCTGAATAATACCATTACTTATAGCAATTCATTTTGTAGAATTAGAAATTACAAAAAGTTTGAACTGTGAAAATATTGAATCTTATTTATAACTGTGTTACCCATTGTTTCACTTGGGTAATTGTATTAGTCAGAGTTCTCCAGGGAATCAGAACCAATAGAATATATTTTTATAGATTTATAGAAAGATATTTATTATGAGCGATTGGTTTACATGATTATTGAGGCTGAAGACCCATTTGCAGGCTGGAGGCACAGGAAATCTGGTGGTGTGGTTCCATTCCAAATCCAGAGGACTGAGAATCAGAGGAGCCAATGGTGTGAGGCCTGGTCTGAGTCTGAAGGTCTGAGAACCAGGAGAGCCAATGTCCAAGGAGAAGATGGATGTCCCCACTGAAGCAGAGAGCAAATTTGTCCTTCCTCTGACTTTTTGTTCCATTCAGGCCCTTACAAGTTGGATGATGCCCACCCACATTGGTGAGAGCAATCTTCTTTACTCAGTCTACTGAATCAAATACCGATCTTTTCCAAAAATGCTCTCACAGACACACTCAGACTAATGTTTTTACCAGCTATCTGGGCATCCCTTAGCCTAGCTATCCACATAAAATTAATTACTCATCACAGTAATTGTCTTGCAGTTAGTAGCACAACTATTTAGGAACAGAGTCTGTACCGTAATACAGATTTATCTATTGATTTTCCTTCCATACCATCAAAACAAATATAATTGTGCATATTTCATATATTTTCTCTAAAGAGACTTTTTGCTTTTCCTGATTAAGTATAATAACAAGAAAAGTGGCAAAAATTCTACACAGATTTCTTGTGTACTCTTCACCAGAATAAAAATAGTACAATTATCTAAAGCAGGAATTTAACATGAATTCAATGCTACTAATCAATCTACAGACTGTATTAGAATCTCTAATTTTCTTACTAATATTATTTTTCTGGTACAAGTTCCAGTCTAGGATTTTGCGTTGCATTCACTTGTTGTCTCTCTCTACAATAACCATATTAAGGAAGAGCAAACCCTACTACTCATTTACTAATTTATGCAATTAAACTATAGACTTGTGCATATTTATTTCATTGTGTTGGTTATAATCCATTACTATCATTATTTATTTTGTTGCTTAAAATATTTCAGATTTATTTATTGGCAGACTTTTCACATTGACTTCTATGTCCTCTCAACATACCCCACCATTTTTTGAGAATTACCTTACTTTTGGTAACAAAACATGCACCAGATGTTTTTGCCTCAGTCTTGGAATTAACTTCTCTATGGATTCTAGGTTCCTTTTACTAAAAAAGAAAGGTATATATAAATAAAGATCTGAGTTCTAGGTGTACTAATTGCTACGGGGTGTCATTACTTCTACGCCCCTCTCAGAGGATAGAGCTAGGAAATTCATGAACATATTCTAAACTGTACACACACACACTTATACTTATTTCTATTCTTATCTATATATGTCAATATTAAACACCATTAATTCAGACTAATACTTCCAATTCTGATTCACGGTGTTTATTTTAGCCTTCTCTCTTTCCTTATTTGTTTGCCTTTAGACTTCTTATAGTCAAAATACTCTTTTCTATAGATTACTTTTCTTCCTCACCCTCATCAGTGTGATTGTGTTATCAATTAATCTCATTTGTTGTTTGTTTTCCCTTTTGGTCCACTCATCCATATGTTGTTACCTTCCAAGTGCTTTTATTTTAGGCTAAGTTTTATCCTTGATTCTCCAAGGTTCTCCAGGTATTCTACTGCATCATTTTGTAATAGATATAGTTTTACTTCTTTATCAATATGCCTCTAATTGCATTGCTAATAGCTATGGTAAAATCATGTATAGTTTTAAACACTTAATGGACAAATAAACCTGAGCATTATTAAAAATAAAATAATTTCTGGTATTAAAGGATTTTCTCTACTAGATTTTATAGAAAATGCCAACATTCAGTTCTACATTAGAGTAAGCTTTTCTAACCTTAAAAAATATAAAAAATCTTTTACCTCCTTATTTAAAATTATTCCTAGATATTTTATTATTTTTGATACTGATGTACATAGGATTATTTTCTTAATTTTGGGGGGAAGTTCATTGTTAATGTACAGAAATGCAACTGCTTTTTACATGTTAACTTTGTACTCCGCAATTTTATTCAATTTGTTTATTAGTTCTAGCAGTTTTTTGTGGAGTCTTTATAGTTTTCTCTAGATAAGATCATAATACCATCGGCAAACAGAGATACATTTACTTCTTTCATTTGGTTTGGATGCCTTTTATTTCTTTTTCTTGACTAATTGCTTTAGCTAGGACTTCCAGTACTACATTGAATAGGAGCAGCAAGAGTAGGCATCCTTTTCTTGTTTCTGATTGTAGAGAAAAAAGTTTTCAGCTTTTGACTGTTGATTGTGATGTTAGCTTTGGGTTTGTAATATACGGTCTTTATTATGTTGAGGTACAGTCCTTCAGTATTTAATTTGTTGGGAGTCTTTATCACAAGAGGATGTTGTATTTTGTCAAATGTTTTTTCCACATTATTGAGATAATCATATACATTGAAAACTATAAAACATTGATAAGAGTAATTGAAGAAGACACAAACAAATGGAAAGATATCACATGTTCATGGATTAGAAGAATTAACATTGTCAATATGTCCATACTACCCAAATCTATCTACAGATTCAATGAGATCCCTGTAAAAATTCCAATGGCATTTTTACAAAAATAGAACAACAATCTTAAAATTCACACAGAACCTCAAATGACCCTGAATGCCAAAGCCATCTTGAGCAAGAAGAACAAAGCTGGAGGCATCACACCATCTGATTTCAAAATATACTGTGAAGCTATTGTAATCCAAAGAGTATGGTGCAGGCATAAAAACAGACATATATACCAAGGAACAAAATAGAGAGCCCAGACATAAACCCACTTATATACGGTCAATTAATTTTCAACAAAGTTGCCAAGGACACACAATGGGGAAAGGATAGTCTCTTCAATAAATGATGTTGGGAAAATTGGATATTTACATGAAGAATGAAATTGAACCCTTATGCCATGTACAAAAATCAACTCAAAATGGATTAAAAACTTAAGTGTAAGACCTGAAACTGTAAAACTACTAGAAAAAACATAGGGAAAAATTTTATGGCATTGATCTGGGCAGTGTTTTTTTCCTGTGACACCAAAAGCACAAGAAAGAAAAGGAAAAATAGACAAATGGAATTGCATCAAAGTAAAAAAGCCTCTGCACAGTAAAAAAAAAAAAAAAAATTCAACAGAGTGAAGAGACAACCTACTAAATGGGAGAAAATATTTGCAAATCATTTGTCTGATAAGGGGTTAATACCAAAATATATAAGGAACTGAAACAACTTAATAGCAAGAAAACAAATAACCTGATTCAAAAATGAACAAGGACCTGAATAGACCTTTTTTGTTCCTAAGAAGACATTCAAATGGTCAACGGGTACATGAAAAGGTGCTAAACAGCACTAATTATCAGGGAAATGCAAATAATCAAAACCACAAGGATATATCAACTCACACTATTATTAGAATGGCTATTATCAAAAAGACAAACAATAACAAGTATTGATAAGGATGCAGAGAAAAGGAAACCCTGGTACACTGCTGGTGGGAATGTAAATTGGTATAGCAATTATGGAAAACAGTATGGAAGTTCCTCAAAAAATTAAAAATAGAAACACCATATGATCCAGCAATTCCAGTTCTGGGTATTTATCCAAAGAAAATGAAAACACTAATTTGAAAGGTATCTACACTCCCATGCTCATCATAGCATTATTCACAATAGTCAAGAAACAGAAAAAACCTGGATGTCTAATGGGACAGATGAATGGATAAAGAAAAAATATATATACATACACACACACACACACACACACACACATACACACACACACTGAAATATTATTCAGCCTTAAAAAAGAAGGAAATCCTTGGGCTGGCCCAGTGGCGCAGCGGTTTAGTTCACGCTTGGCAGCCCGGGGTTCACCAGTTGGGATCCTGGGCGCCCGCCAATGCACCGCTTATCAGCCACACCGTGGCAGCGTCCCATATAAAGTAGAGGAAGATGGGCATGGATGTTAGCCCAGGGCCAGTCTTCCTCAGCAAAAAGAGGAGGATTAGCAATGGATGTTAGCTCAGGGCTGGTCTTCCTCACAAAGAAAAAAAAAAAAAAGAAGGAAATCCTGTCATTTGCAACAACATGGACGAATCTGGAGGACATTATGCTAAGTGAAATATATTAGACTCAGAAAGACAAATGCTACAAAATCTCATTTATATATGGAATCTAAAAAAGTCTAATTTACAAAAGCAGAGAGTAGACTGCTGCTTGCCAGGGGCTAGGTGGTAGGAGAAATGTCAGATGTTGGTCAAAGGATACAAAGTTTCAGTTATGAGGGATCTAATTCAAGAGATCTAATTTGGGAGAGCACTGTGACCATAGTTAATACTGAATTTGCTAAGAGAGTGAACTTAAATGTTCTCATTACATACAGAAAAATAATAACTATGTGAATTAATGGATATGTTAATCAGCTTGATTGTGGTAATCATTTCACAATGTATATATATATATATAGCAAAACATCACATTGTACATCTTAAATATGTACATTTTTTGTCAATTATATCTCAGTAAGGATGGGAAAAAATTCATACCAACATTTTATATGACAAATAGAAAAAAAAAGAAATTCAGTAAGGACACAATTTCATTATTCTTCAATGGTATGAGGAAGCCATAAAAATGAACTGTGAATACCACATGAACATGACATAATTAGATTAAATTATAATGATGATTAATTTCTGTTATATTATGATTTGTAACACTAAGGACAGATTTGCATCCTTACAGATGCCTTTCTCACTTCTCTATCTCCAACGCTTATACTATCCCTGGCATATAGTAGACACTCAATAAATCAAAAGATACTATAAAACAACATAAATTTTAAAAATTTGTATCTTCCAATATATTCTAGTTCCAACATCATGAAAACACAACTATTTATGGATCATTTAGAGACTGAATATCCAGAGAAAAGATGAGCTTTCTCTCTTTCACCTGCTTGCTTTAAAGGCCATTTACCCTCATTTGCATTCCTTGCAGCCACCAAAAGGGAAACAAGAAGATGGCCTTTGGGTCATGCTGCTTGGCTAACACTCTACTAACTCTTAGAAATGACTGAGTATGGGAAAGTCTTTACATTACAGGTTATATTAGGTTTCAGATTATCTGTACCAGGGCTATCTCAGTTCTTCATGACCAGGAATAATTAAAGAGAAGTCTGCATCAAGTGTGCTGCTTTTCTGTGGTTGACTGAAAACTAATACTTGAAAAAACTCTTTTACAATAATTGAAAATAGTATAGTCTTTTCTGATTTATGACAGAGAAAAATGGTGCTGGTTGTGTTGAGAAAAAGTGAAATATGCTAGGACAAGAAACAATTTTTACACTGAAACCATTTCTATTTTTATTCACAATATTTGATCTGACATGGAAACAAAGGGACTTCCAGCTAAAAGCAAAAACTGATTTCTAAAGTTCCCAATTTCTTATGTGATTGAATATTAGTAAGAGAAAGACTCATATTAATATCCAAGGCCCAAAGCAATAATAATATGTGTCTGTAACTTCTCCCCAGAACTACAAAGAAGGAAAGCTACGACAGAAGCTTGCTGAAGTTATATATCAATGCAAGTTTGACCACTTCACCACTTTATATTATAATTGGCATTTCATTAACATTACCATAAATATTAACAAAATCAAAAAAGAAAACATTAAAAGGATTACATTTCCTATAAGCCATCAAACATTTACCATCACCTAAATCTTCTTTTGATTTTAATCATTTCAAGCAGAATTCTTATGAAATTGCAATTAAATGGAACATATAAATTTGTTTTGTATTTGTAATATGGTTTTATTTCACCTAAGAATTTTTACTAACTTATGCATTATTTTAAAAGCAAAATATTATTTCAATAATTTCTCCCCCTCTAATTTTCTGCCATAAGAACACTGACATTCCTTTTACTTTCTTCTTGTTTTTATTACATTTTTGCAAAAATTGATTATCCTTTTCATTTGGAATTATTTCCTTTGGATATTTAACCAAAGTGGGATTACTACATCAAAGGTTTTCTGACTCCTTTTAATATTGTCCATATAGTACAGAAAGATTGTACTATATTTTATTTCTATCTATAAAGTTTGTTTGAAAGACAAATATTGGGGGATCATTTCCTTCAATACTTTAAAGAATAATATTTTATAGAGTTTGTATATATGGCTAGTTTTTTAAAGGTTTCTGCTTTGTTTTTAAGCTTCCTTTGATATTTTTCATTGTACAATACATTTATGTATAACTTTAGCTTCATATTATGGAATGTATCAGGTTTCAGTGGTGTTTTAAATGCACAGTTTCCCATGATGCACCATTCATTCATTCATTCCGCAGGTACTTGCTGAGTTCTTACTTTGTGCCATACACTGTGTGAGGCTCCAGTCAATACGGATATTTATGGGGTTTGCCACCCAACCTTTGTATTTTCTTCCTATGGTAACGAGGTTATGTTCTGGGCTTTGGTGACCCACTCCTCTCCCACTCAGTCCATCTGTATTAGGTAAAGCCAATTTCCCACCCCTCACCTCCCAGCTTCATGAGTAGACTATGTCAGCTAGGCCTTAAGTCACTCGTTGCATTTCCTTCTTCAGACCTTAGTGACTGTTCAGAGACGGACACATCATCTAATGGAGCCATTGAAATGTATCAAGACCACTCCTTCTTCCTATGACACCCGGAACATGAGCTGCTGAAGGAGCAAGACCTGCTGCTGCAGAGAATTCTCTCTGAAACCAATCCTGCAGAAGTCAGAATACTGAAACCAGGAAAGCTCCAGCCCAACCACATTATTGGAGGGTCCACTCATTCAAATGGAAGCTAGGATTACACCCTGCTTGCTCAGCCATGCCAGTCTATACGTTTGCTTTTTGCTTTGGTCAGTTGGTTTAGTTTTTTAGTCACTTCCAACCTAAGCAGTATTAATGCATATTTTGAGTTCACAACAAGCACAAGATGATGAAATCATCCTTGTTCTGGCGGACTTAACAAAACCAACAGACTAGTGAGACATACAGATATTATCACATAATTATGAATGTGATGATTTAGTTGTAGCTGTGGTAAGTGCCCAGTATCTCTAACTTAGGTTTTCCCACATTAGGTAAAAACTTCTGGGATGCATATATATACACACACACCCACACACAGATGGATACATGGGATGTACATATATATATATATATATATATATATATATAGAGAGAGAGAGAGAGAGAGAGAGAGAGAGAGAGAGAGAGAGAGAAAGATTTATCTATCTATCTGAGAGTAAACATATTGTACAGAGTTCTCTGCAAGAAGACTGAGAGAGAGCATTTCCAAGAATGAGTAGGTAAGTAGATAGCCAGGCAAATGCCAAGGAATTGGAGTAGCGTTTTAAACACATGAAAAATAACATACAAAATCCTGTGGCAAGAAAGAACATGAACAAAGGAAGACTAGGAAGACTGGAAAATTTGTGGGAAATTAGTGATTGAAATTTGAGTGGCACAAGACGAATCTTTGAAAGCCATGATGGGAATGTTGCTAATTATCTTAAGAGGAAAAATAGAACAATGACGTGCTTTGGAAAAGGGGCACACATGATGAGATTTGCTTTTTACAGTGATAATGTCTACTACAACGTGGAGAATGGAATGACTGAGAGAGAGAGAGAGAGAGGGAGCAGTGGCAGCAAAGCCCTGCTAGATTAGGTGCAGTGGGATAGGCCATTTAGAAGAAAATTGCACTATGTTAACAACACACGCGCGCACACACACACACACACACACACACACACAAGATGAGGCTGGTTTGAATGACAGTGGTAGAGGCAATGCCCATTTTGCCATTTTGTCTAAAACATAAATTGCCTTCAAGCCATCTCCAAATTTTCCTTTCATTTTACAAGCTTGCTTTTTTTTTTCTCGTACTATGAATGGGGGAGAAACTGAAGCAACTCAATACAGATTTTTAAAAAATGCACTCACATTTTCACAAGAATACCATTCCTTTATTTAACTATTTTCCTCATTTATCCAACAAGCTTTTAAGTGTAAATACAGCCAGAGAGTGTTATAAGATTCATTTAATAAGACAACGAATTTTTAAAACTCAAAGAAAAACCTTTAATCCACCTTACTTGATTCTTTCTTCCCTTCCTTGTTATTCTCTAGTGATAATTTTAGGACACATCACTGAACATTTACTAAAATTTAAAAATTAGTAATTAAAATTTACTGATAATATGAAAAACAAGTCATTATGTTTTAAAACCGAAACTGGCTAGTTATTAGCTTAGCCATTTCATGTTATACTTTATAGTATAACATTATGAAATTGTAAAAACAACATTAAAATGGCATGAAAGATAATTTTTTAAAAACATAAAATCACCTATTCTGTCATTACAAATATTTTCAGTTTGTATATTTCTTTCCAATTTAGATGAGATATATAAATGTATTCCTTCCTGTGATTTTAATAAAAATAAGCCTGCATTTTTCCCCATTTGATATAATCTATTTTTTCTTGAGCATAGTCTTCATAACTATAGTTTTATGATTACATAACACCTCATTGACATTTCTGCCATAATATACATACTTATCTTCTCTTAGCTGACAACTTATTTCCAAGTGTTCATTATTTTAGATAGTGCTGTAGCAAATAATTTTATATCACACATTTTTATCACTTTGGGGGTATAGTTCTTTTTTTGTGCATGTTGCCATATTGTTTTACAAATTGTGTACCAATTTTATTTTGTATACCAATTTTAACAGATTCTCCAGGATGGTGAACCCCTTATTTTAAACATGAGAAAAATAAAGATGAGAGACTCTATAAATATAGGAAAGCAAAAGTAACAAAATCAAGGCATGTTGACCAGAGGAACATGGCTCTTTCCATTAAACCACTAAATCTGTCCCTTAGTGCTTTCCTAGGACCTGGCACAGAGTGGTCCCTCAAAAAGGTGATCACATATATAACTAAGTGATTCTCTCCAATGCATTGATACCCAGGATGATAGTCAACAATAGAAATTCAAATATAAATAAGATCACATAGATCAACATTAGTGAGAAACACCTCCCTTCCCTTCCTCCATTCTTTATGCATTTCCATGCCGTTGAAGTCAGGCTATATATGCAAACATGCTGGAGCCTGTGACTTTATTGTGTCCTTTAGAGGTGATGGTAGCCTGAATATACAATCATCCTCTAAATTCTGCTTCTAAAATAACCTGGTTGCACAATTTATTCCTAATTTCATCAGAATCCAAGTAGCACAGGATGACTACTACCGTAAATGGCCAGTGAGTTATAGTTGTCAACTGCCACATCCATCCCCTTGTTAGAAATGCCCATCAATCAGATCAAAAAGAGATATGAAAATCTGACAAGTGTAGGAAACATTTAGAACAATGTTGACCACGGAGATGGCAACTTTTCCCCTCAGGAATGTGGTGGTGTAGAGTAAATCTGAATCGGTATGCATTTTTAAACATATTTCTATGGTAATTACTAAGTTTACTTTGCTGTTCTACTTAAAAGTTAAAGAGAAAATATTATGGATTTTTAGTGATTTATTCTAAAGATATAATCTTAAATCTACATTAGGAGCTTGTTTAGTTTCTCCTTACAATTTTTACATCTTTTTATTTTCTGCTGTTGCTTACTTTTTAAATAATAACCCACTTAGGAAATTTTCCGGGAACAAAAGAAAAAAGGGTTTTACATTTGCTATGAGCCAATGGGCTTAATAGAGCAATTGGCAATTGTGTAGAAATCAACAACCTTGGTTTCTGAGCCCATCTCTTTGTGCTGTGTCTTATCAATTTAGAATTGTATATGTGTCGTTATATCCTGATTGCACATTTCCCATAAACATCTCTTTCTCAAGTTTATTGATTTTCCTTTATTTCTTTGTGATATTTTAGATCTCAGTTTTCCTGCATGATTTTGGAAGGTGCCCTTAACTTGAGTTTCTGGAGTTCCACTCTCGATTGAAAAGAGAACTCCTCACCAAAGTCCTTTCAGAATAGAATCCAAACACCGTTTGGGGTCTCTCAATGGGTATCCTAGATAGCAATGGATTATTTGGGGGAGAAATGGTAGTTTAGGGAAAAATAATCAAATCTTGCATTCAGATATCTTTACTCTTTGTTAGTCAGTCACTTATTTAAACTATTGTGTTGATATCCCCAAAATAACATTTATGTTAAAAACACTTTTAAAAAACCTGTTTAGGGGCTGGCCTGGTGGCACAACAGTTAAGTTCACACTCTCTGCTTTGGAAGCCTGGGGTTTGCGGGTTCGGATCCCAGGCATGGACCATGCCCTGCTTGTCAAGCCATGCTATGGCAGCATCCCATATAAAGTAGAGGAAGACGGGCAAGGATGTTACCCCAGGGCCAGTCTTCCTCAGCAAAAAGAGGAGGATTGGCAACAGATGTTAGCTCAGGGCTAGTCTTCCTCACACACACACAAAAAAGAGCAAAAACAAACAAACAAACAAAAATTCTCTTTAGTGGTGAGTCAAATACATTTGTAGATATATATGACTAAAAATACCTGGGCTATATGAATATTCAATATATATATATATATATATATATATATATATCAAAGACCTTTGTCATTATTTCTAGAAGATTTTTTAAAATAATAAATGGTATTTGTGGCGGGCAGAATGCCACCCAAAAAATATCCACACCCCCATGGCTGGAACCTGTGAAAATGTTGATTTACATGTCAAATTGACATTATGAGTAATTAAGATTACAACTCTTAAAATAGGGAGGTTATTCTACATTATCTAGGTAGGCCGAATCTAATGACATGAGCTCTTAAAAGCAGACATGTTTCAGCAGCTGGAGTCAGAGAGATGCAGCAGAAGAGAAAGTCAGAGAGATTCAAAGTATGAGAGAGATTCAACTTGCCATAGCTGTTGGCTGCCACAGGGGTGTGTTATAGAATACAGGAACCTCTAGGAGCAAAGACCAGTCCCTGGCAACAGTTAGCAAAGAAATGAGGACTTAAGTCCTACAATCACAAGGAACTCAGTTCAGCCGACAATCTGAATAAGCTTGAAAGTGGATTCTACCCCAGAGCATCCGGTAAGGATCACGTCCGTGCCAACACCTTACTTCTGCCTTGTGAGATCCTAAGCAGAGGACCCTGTGGAGTCCACCTACATTTATGACCTATAGAAACTGCGAGATAATAAATTTGTGTTGTTTGAAGCCACTAAATTTGTGGTAATTTGTTACAGCAGGAATTAAAATAACTAATACATAAGACTTCTGAAATAATTAAAAATAATAGTAGGGATGTTAGTTACCTATGTTACATTTCTAAATGCTTGTGTCCCTTTAGTCATTCCTAAAGAACTAATATATACTCTAAATGCAAATGCATTAGACAAATAAACACAATTTGTTTATTATATTATATATTTTCCTCTCAATAAAAGTGAATAGAATTTTGGCATAAATTAAGTCTCCAAGATCAAATTTCCAATACAAAATTCTTATCACAGAAACCAGAATTGCAGAAGAAATGCTCTGAAGGAAATAATGTTTGCAAATTTTTACTTAGGACAGTTATTACTTTTGAAGGGTCAAATCTGAATAAACCTAGAAAACTCTTGAGAGCTTAGTATCTAATTTGTTTACTGGAGAATAATATTTAGATGGAGGTTTTTAACAAGTAATTGATTCTTACATATTACATCAGGTTTTCTTAACCTCAGCACTATTGACATTTTGGACTAGATAATTCTTTGTTGATGGGGTGGAGGGCAGGGAGGGAGCTGTCCTGTGCATTGTAGGATGTTAAGTGGCATCCCTAGCCTTACCCAACAGATGCCAGGAGTGAGCAACCAACCAAGTTGTAACAATCAAAAATGTCTCCTGATATTACCATTGTCTTCTTCTGGGGATGGAGAAGTAAAGTCAACTCTGGTTGATAATCATGACGCACACAAAAAACGCACTTGATTTCAATCTTGACCTAGAAACAACTGCTTGATTCAAATGAAAATGTCCATTTGGATAGTTTGATCCTGCCTGTTTTAGTCAACACATCAAATGCAATTTGTTGCTGTTGTTATTATTTTTATTTATTTTTTTATTATTGTTGTTATTGCTGTCATTACTTGGGTTCTTCCCTCAACTATGTGATTTGCATATGGTTTCCACTGAATTGTGAGAAGTTTTTGCACCCTCAAGATGCCACTTTTTTTTTTCCGGGCTCAACTCTAGAACCAGCAGTTTTACTTACAAATAATTTTGAAAGCAATTGTCCCTTTTTGAGTTACAAGGTTTTGTCTTATGCTTACAATTCTCTAGTGAAAGAACTGTGTTTCTGCACTCATATACAGCTGATCAGAAGGGGAAAAAAGAAACTCTTCTTTTATAGACATCTATATATTAATTAATTCATTCATTCACTCACCCATTCATCCATCCATTCATATACTTGTTGGTGACTCATAGGTACATGGTTCTAGGTAAACCATGGCAAGCTAAAGTTAGCCTTTTCCCTCAAGGATTTTATTAGGTGGAGAAAGTTGACATTTAAGAGCAAATATCTAATAGGAGAAAATAATAATATAGGGTAAGTACTGAGTGTTAAGGGAATGGCGAGAGGCATAACTAACCCAAATTCTTTATAACCCAAAAGGTAACAGCCTGGCTTAACTCTAGGGCTCATTGTTGGAAACTTTTAGGTAAATTCCTAATTCAAAGTAGCAAGTCTACAGATTTCTGACTGACACAATCAGGAGAAAAAGCTTTCAGTTGGGAAAGCAAAATTTGTATACTTTATCACTCTTTATTTTATGATAATCCTTGAAAAATGCTACTACATGTAAGTGCATGGTAATCAATTTGATTTGATTTAAGAGGAAACTTTGATTTTGTGAATAAAATATTTTTCTTATTTGTGATTATATATCTTAATGGATGGGACAAATCATACAAATATGGGTTTTGTCAAATAGTTCCAAATTAAATTCTAAAAATGACTTCTTCCCCCAGCTTTGAGATATAATTTATAACATTGTGTAAGCTTAAAATGTACAACGTATGAGTTAATACACTTATATATTGCAAAATGATTACTACCATAGCATTAGCTAACACCTTCATTATGTCACGTAATTACCATTTCCTATTTGTGGTGAGAACATTTAAGATTTACTCTCTTAGCAACCTTCCAGTATATAACACAATATTATTAACTATAATCACCATGCTGTACAGTAGATCCCCAGAACTTATTCATCTTATAACTGGAAATTTGTACCATTTGACCAAAATCTCCCCCGTTTCCTCCACCTCCAGCCTCTGGTAACCACCATTCTATTCTCTGTTTCTATGATTTCAGCTTTTTCAGATTCCACATAAAGGTAATATCATACAGTATTTGTCTTTCTCTATCTGAATTATTTCAGTTTGTATAATGCCCTCCGAGTTTACCCATGTTGTCACAAATGGTAGGATTTCCTTTTTTCTCATGGATAAATATTATTCCATTGTATACATATACCACCACTTCTTTATCCATTGATCGACACTCAGGTTGTTTTCATCTCTTGGCTATGGTAAATAATGCTGCAATGAATAAGGGGGTGCAGATATCTCTTCAAGATCCTGTTTTCATATCTTTGGATACATACCCAGAAGTAGGGTTGCTTGATAGTGGTAGTTATATTTTTAATTTTTTCTTGAACCTCCATACTGTTTTCCATAGTGGCTGTACAAATTTACATTCCCTTCAAAAGTGCAGAAGGGTTCCTTCCTCCACATCCTCCCCAAAACTTGTTATCTTTTGTCTTTTTGATGATAGCCATTCTAATAGGTGTGAGGTGATATTTTGCTATGGTTTTGATTAGCATTTCCCTGATGATTAGTGCTGTTGAACACGTTTTCATGTACCTGATGGCCATTTGGACATCTTCTTTGGAAAATATCTATTCAGTACCTCTGCCCATTTTCTAAATTGGATTGTTTGGGGTTGTTTTTGTGATTGAGTTGTTTGAGTTCTTTACATATTGGATATTAACCCATTATCAGATATGTGATTTGCAAATATTTTCTCCCATTCTGTAGATTACCTTTTCCTTTTTTGAATGTATCTTTTGCTGTGCAGAAACGATATAGTTTGACATAGTTCCATTTATTAATTTTTGCTTTTGTTGTTTGTGCTTTTGGTATCACATCCAAAAATTGTTTGGAAAAGACTGTGTCAAGGAGATTTTTCCCTATGTTCCCTTGTAGGAGTTTTACAATTTCAGGTCTTATCTTTAAGTCTTTAATCCATTTCGATTCAATTTTAGGAGTGATGTAACATAGGGGTCAAATTCCATTCTTCCGCATTTAGTGTTTCACTTTTCACAACATCATTAAGAGTCTATCCTTTTCCCAATTAGTGTTCTTGGTTCCCTTGTAACATATAAGTTGATTGTATGTTGGAGAGTTTGCTTCTGGGCTCTTGATTCTGTTCCATTAGTCTACGGGTCTATTTTTATCCAGTACCATACTGTTTTTATTATGATAGCTGTGTAATATAGTTTGAAATCAGGAAGTGTGATGCCTCTGGTTTGTTCTTCCTTCTCAGGATTGTTTTGGCTATTTGAGGTCTTTTGTGGTTCTTTAGAAATTTCAGGATTGTTCTTTCTTTTTCTGTGAAGAATGCCATTGGAATTTTGTTAGGGTTTGCATTAGATCTGTAGATGGTTTGGGGAAACATGGGCATTTCAACAATATTAATTCTTCCAATATATGAACATGAGATATCTTTCCATTTGTTTATATCTTCAATTTCTTTCATCAAAGTCTCATAGTTTTCAGTGTACAGATCTTACATTTCCTTGGTTAAATTTATTCCTAAGTATTTGATCGTTTTTAATTCCATTTTGAATAGGGATTGTTTTATTTCTTTTCCAAATATTTTGTTAATGTATAGAAACGCAATTGATTTCTGATGTTGATTTTGTATCCCACAACTTTACTGAATTCATTGATTACTTCTACCAGTTTTTGGTTGAAGTCTTTGGGGTTTTCTCTAAATAATTTTATATTATCTGCAAACAAAGATAATTTTACTTCTTTCTTTCTGATTTGGATGCATTTTTTTTTTTCTTTTTCTTGCCTGTTTGCCTGGCTAGGAATTCCAGTACTGTGTTGAACAGGAGTGGTGAGAGTGGGCACCCTTGTCTTGTTCCTGATCTTGAAAAGAAAAGCTTTCAAACTTTCACCGTTGAGTATGATGCTAGATGTGGGCTTGTCATATATGGACTTTATTATATTGAAGTACATTACTTCAATACCCAAAATGTTGAGCATTTACCATGAAAGAATGTTGTTTTTTGTCAATTGCTTTTTCTGCATCTATTGAGATGATCACATGATTTTTATCTTTCATTTTATTAATGTGGTGTATTAAATTTACTGATTTGCATATTAGAACCATCCTTGCATCCAGGGATAAATCCCACTTTATCATGGCACATGATCCTTTTACTGTATTTTTGAATTCAGTTTGCTAATATTTTATTGAGAATTTTTGCATCTATATGCGTCAATGTATATTGACCTGTGGTTTTCGTTTTTGGTAGATTGCCTACCTGGTTTTGATACCAGGGTAATGCTGGCCTTGTAAAATGAGTTTGGGATTGTTTCTTCCTCTTCAAATTTTTAGGAGAGCTTGATAAAGATTGGCATTAATTCTTCTTTAAATGTTTGGTAGAGTTCACCAGTGAAACCGTTTCATCCTGGGCTAGTCCATGTTGGGAGGTTTTTGGTTACTGATTCAATCTCATTAATAGGTATAAGTATGTTCAGATTTTCTGTTTCTTCATGATATAGTCTCATTAGTTTGTATGTTTCTAGAAATTTATCCATTTCTTATAGGGTTATAAGACAATTTATCCATTGTCAAATATGTTGGTGTACAATTTTCATTGTAGTCTCTTATGATCCTTTGTATTTATGTGGTAAAAGTTGTAATGTCTCCTCTTTCATTTCTGACTTTATCTGAGTCTTCTCTATTAATGTAGCTGAAGTTTTGTCACTTTTCTTTGTCTTTTTGAAAAAGTAGTTATTAGTATTTTTGATATTTTCCAATGTTTTTCTGGTCTCTGTTTAATTTATTTCTCCTCTGATCTTTATTATTTCCCCTCTGACCTTTGTTATTTCCTTCCTTCTGCTAACTTAGAGCTTAGTTTGCTCTTCTTTTTCGAGTTCCTTAAGGTGTATCATTAAGTTGTTTGAGATCTTTCTCTTTTTTTTCCAGAGGAAGATTCGCCCTGAGCTAACATCTGTTGCCAACCTTCCTTTTTTTATATGTGAGCCGCCACCACAGCATGGTCACTGACAGATGAGTAGTGTAGGCCCATGCCTGGGAACTGAACCTGGGCCGTCAAAGTGGAGTGCACCAAACTTAACTGCTAGCTCACTGGGACTGGCCCTGTCTTTCTTTTTTCTTAATATAGGTTATTTATCACTATAAAGGTCCTTCTTAGAACTAATTTTGCAGTATCCCATAGGTTTGGGTGTCTTCTATTTCCATATTTGCTTATCTCAATATATTTTTTATTTTCCTTTTGATTTCTTCTTTGATCCAATGGCTGTTTGTGAGTGTGTTTTTGAATTTCCACATATTTGTGAATTTTTCAGCTGTCATCTTATTATTAATTTCTAGTTTTATACCATTGTGGTTGGAAAAGATGCTTGATGTCATTCCAATCTTAAATTTCCTAAGATTTGTTTTGTGACCTATTATATGATCTAACCTGTAGAATGTTCCACGTGTGTTTAAGAAGAATGTGTATTCTGCTGCTGTTGGATGGAATGTTCTGTACATGCCTGTTAGTACCATATGGTCTAAGTATGATTCAAGTTCAATTTTTCTTTGTTGATTTTCTGTCTGGATGATCTATCCATTGTTGAAAGAGGGGTATTGAAGTCCCATACTATTATTGTATTATTGTCTATTTCTCACTTCAGATGTGTTACTATTTGCTTAATATATTTAGGTGCTCCAATGTTAGATGTGTATATATTAACAATTTTTTTTATCTTCTTGATGAATTGACCCCTTTTACCTTTTTTGTCTCTGGTTACAATTTTTGACTTAAAGTCTATTTAGTCTGATACAAGCATAGCCACATCTACTCTCTTTTGGTTTCCATTTGTGTGAAATATCTTTTTCCATCCTTTCACTTTGAGCCTATGTGTGTCTTTAAAGCTGAAGTGAGTCTTTTCTAGGTGGTATGTATTTGGATCTTGTTTTTTTATCCATCCAGCCACTCTATGTCTCTTCATTGGAGAATTTAATCCATTTACATTTAGAGTAATTGATAAGTAAGGACATACTAATGCCATCTTATTAGTTGTTTTCTCTTCTTTTTTTGTAGTTTCCTTGTTCCTTTCTTCCTCTCTGGCTGCCTTCCTATGTCAATTGATGATTTCTGCAGTGGTATGTTTTGATATCCTTCTCTTTATCTGTGTGAGTCTACTGCAGGTTTTTGCTTTGTAGTAACCAGGATGCTCACATAAAACATCTCATGGATTTAACAGTCTATTTTATGCTGATAACAATTTAATTTTGATCACTTACAAAAACTACCACTTTACTCTCCCCTTTTTATGTTTTTGATTTCATAATTTACCTCTTTTTAGGTTGTGTGTCCATTAACAAATTATTGTAGCTATAGTTATTTTTATTACTCTGTCATTTAACCTTTATGCTAGAGTTATGTGGTTAACACTCCACCATATTACAGTATTGGAGTATTCTAATCTGACTATATATTTTCCTTTTCCAATGTGTTGTATATTTTCATATGTTTTCATGTTACTGCTTAACATCTTTTCGTTTCAGCTTGAAGAACTCTTGTGAGTTGTGATGGACAGCTTTGACAGGTAAAGTATTCTTGGTTGGGAGTTTTTTCTTTCAGCACTTTGAATATATCATCCTATGCCCTCCTGGCCTGTAAGATTTCTCCTGAAAAATCTGCTGACAGCCTTATGGGGGTTCCCTCTAAGTTATAAGCTTTTTTTTTTCCTCCTGTTGCCTTTAACATTCTCTTAGTCTTTGCTTTTTGACTCTTTTATTATAATGTCTTGTGCAGAAGATCTCTTGAAGTTGATTTTGTTTGATGATCTATGAGCTTCATTAACTTGGATATCCAAATATCTCCCAAGATTTGAAGAGTTATTATTTCTTTAAATAAGCTTTCTGTGCCCTTCTTCCTCTCTTCTCCTTCTGGAAATCAAATAATTCACATGTTGGTTCTTTTGATGGTATCTTATAGATCACGTAGGATTTCTTCACTCTTTTATATTTTTGCTCCTCTGATTAGATAATTTGAATTGATTTGTCTTGTGCGTACTTATTATTTCTCCTGCCTAGCCAAGTCTACTGTTGAAGCTCTCTATTGAATTCTTCTGTTAATCATTACATTCTTCAACTCCAAATTTTCTATTTGTTTCTTTTTTATATTTTCTATCACTTTGTTGAACTTCTCAGTTTGTTCTTGTACTGTTTTCCTGGTATCATTAAATAGTTTGTCTTTGTTCTCTTGTTGTTGAATATTTTTATAATAATAATTTTGAATTCTTTGTTGTGTAATTCCTATATTGCTTTTTCTTTGGAGCCAATTAATGGAGGTTTACTATATCCTTTTGGTGGCATCATGTTTCCTTGATTCTTCATGATTCCTGTAGCCTTGTGTAGTTGTCTGCACATTTAAAGAAGCAGTCACCTCTTCCCAACTTTACGGAGGGACTTCAGTAAGGAAAGACTTTCACCTCTGGGTGGGGGCATGCTGGAGTGAGCTGTGACTCTGGATCTAGTGATGCAGAGTGCCAAGAGCAGGGCTGTGTGGTGGCACCAGATCCTGGGTGGGTCCTGGTGCCTCTTCAGCTTAAGAAACTGAGTCTACAGCATTGACAACTGTGCAGTCATTGGCAAGCACTCCAGGGGATCCACAGCAGCTGCAAGCACTGTTGGGGTCCTCAGAAGCACCTCCAGGTAAAGTGGCTAGGGATCAAGGCAGGCAGCAGTGGTGGCCAGAGCTGGTTGTGTACATACACGTGGCTGATGAGGCCAGCTGCTGGTGCTTATGTAGTAGGAGGGGCCAGTCACAGGCACAAATGTAGTGGTTGGGGGGTATGGCAGACAGAAAGGGCTGGGGACAACTGCAGGCACACTTGTAGCTGAGAGGGCCCTGGCTGTCAGGCATGCTCTCCTGGGCTGCAGTTTTCCATGGGGCATGAGCACAGTGGAGGCCAGGGACAGGTGTCAGGCCAGCAGCATGCAAGTGCACAGATAGACAGGTTGACCCCAAGTGCACACAAGGTGGTGGGGCTCAGCCACAGGTTGTGGCTTGTGCCTTGTACTGATGCAGCTGCAGAGGCCTGGGCTTGCTGCCATCGTGGTTTCTGTGCTCCAGCAGGGACAGGTAGGGGTAGAAAGAGGGAGGCAGCAGGGAGGCGCTCAGGTGGCTATGTCAGCAAACATGAATACCCATGAGGCAAAAGCTGGAGAAATCTGCAAGGGGACTACAGCAGCTGTGATAGCCATTGGCTCCTTCTTCAGTGCCTAAGCTACTGGATTTGTCTGGAGACCAGGTCACTGTGAACTGCGCTCACTCCTGCTGCATGGCGGCTGGATATCTGTCCCTGCCCCTTCCTTGTTCCTAGCTGCATCTCTATATGTCTCAGTTTTGCTGGTCTGGGTGGGGTGAAATTGAAGTGGGGCCTTTGTGCAATGCCCCAAAAGGCTGGGGAAGCTGACTGCTCACCCCATTCTTCCCTTCCTGATGAGGTTAACTCTTTCTAACTGGGGAATTCTTTCTTGGCCTTGAGCAATGCTGGCTTGGGGGATGGGATGATGTAGGCAAAATAAAGCTTTCTTTCTTCTCTTTTTTTGTGGTTATTCTCAGAGTTTTTTGTTCCACTGTGTTTCTAAAGTTTCAACATTTTTATTATATCAGTTTACTCAACAATGTGTCATCTACAAATTTGATGAGTCAGTCTTCCAAGTATGTCAAGGAAGAGACAAAAAATGCTAGCCCCAGAAATCTCCTTACAGATTGACAATAATTCTGCTAATCCTACTCATTGTAGCTTAGTAGTTAAAAGTGGAGACTCAGGGTCCAGACTGCCTGTATTTGAATGAATGCTAGCTCTGTTGTTGGCAACGGCTTTGTGATCTTTGCTCAACTGTAAAATGGGGAGTGAAAATAGGTTCTATCTTGTAGGGTTGTGGTGAGAGTTAAATGGCTTAAAGCATGGAAAAACACATAGAACTATGACAGACACATGTTAAACGCACAATAAATTGGAATGTTAATAGTACTATAGTTCTTCAAACATCTATAACTCTACTTATCTCCACTGTCAAATTTCCCATTTGTTATCATCTTTTTCTTAAATACGCCACAGAGATAATTACTTCAGAGAGAATACAATAAAAATATGGAGGCCAGGTTCTGCATAGTTTCAGAAAGCTTGCAGTTTCAAGATTTTTGTATGTTTTCTGTTACTATATCTTAGAATATTGAAATTTGAAAATTCCTACATTTATGACAACATCTATCTATAGAAGATGACATTTTGCGCAGAATTTTTATTTATGTTTTCTGCTTTCCTCAGAATATTTGTCCCCTGGCAGCTTTAAGTGTCTTTAAATATTTTTACATTTTTATGAGACAAAATAAGAATAAATTCTGATTTAATAATGCACATTCCAAGGATCTTTCCAAAATATAAATTGGTCCTGCTCCCATTTTACTATCTATTACATAATAATAACATACATAACAGGTGAGTCTCATAGGAGTATTAGAATATTAATTTTGATTTGACTTTGATTAGGTATATATTATCTCTTCCATTATGTATTACCAACGCTAACACTATAATAGGCTTTTGCATATAATAATCAAAGATTTATTGCATTACCAATTTTTAAAATAGCAGTGGTGTCATGTATTGAATTATGACCAAAAAGTATGTTAGTTTGGGTGGAGGATTTTTTTCAACTCTGAAAAAATGATATTCTTTATAAAAAGAAGCAGTGTTTTTAAAGTCTATAACACTATTTGAAAGATATGAATATGTGTATTGTTCTTAAATAGCTGCATATGGAAAGATAATACTTTCCATTGGAAGACATACCAACATTATTCTCATATATTTCCCATACAGTCAGCTTCAGAACAATCATACATTGTCAGTCTTTCCTTATAAATTAAAGGGTAAATGCTGATTTAACATTTTTATGTCCATGTCTTAATGTTCCAGATTTTTACCTAGTAAAAAGGAGCTAGATCAGCATTTGCATATAATTTTTTAAAAATTTGGAATAGTTTGAGAAAACACTGGATTCAGAAATTCTTTCTCTCTGTGCTTCTTTGTGCCATGGGCAAGCTTAATTAAGCAGAACATACTTAGCTTCCTTTCCCACAGCCTAGCCACAAAGTGAAGAACACTGTATTTTGTTTCTCTCAGATAGTTCTTGTGATGCCCAGCAGAGAAAAGTGCAAGCTGGGTCCCTGTTTACCTTCTCACCATTGAGTTTTCCTTTCTGATCATTGAATATACAAGCAGTAAATTTGCAATGCATCCATCTGGAAAGAGTGGCATGATGAAAGAAAATCATTCGGATGACATAGTCTAACTACTTTACTTTCAAATTAAACAATTGTGGATAGAATCGCATTTTGATATGAAATAAGTTTCCACCAAACTGACATTATTTCAGGAAAAATTTTTGAGTTAATCCTATGGTTTTTTTCTAACACATATGTTGCAAAAGAAAAAACACACGTTTATGTCATGCATGAAATGCCAAATCAAATAGATAATGTTCTGCGTTAAGTCTTTCAGTCAATGAAGAACATTAAAGCTAGAAATGGGAAATTTGTAGTGGGACGACTCAAAGCCTTTTTCGATGCCAGAAAAAGATTGTTTCACTGCATTTTTCATGGCATATAAATTCATTAGCGCTATAAACCTCAGTGGCTCATAACACCATTTTCCTTCACTCATTGGCATGTGGAAAGCTCAAAGGGCACTATTCTAAACACTGTGTGCATATACAAGCAATGACCGTGCAGGGAGTTCTGTGTACTCTTTTGAACCATCTTGGAAAAATGGATTGTAAGCTACGTGAGGGAAAAGATTACACTTTTAAATATCTTTTTAGTCTATGCTCTGTTTTCCTCAATCATACAGCTTTTGTTCATCTTACATGTTCAAGAAATGCTTATTTGACTAGAAATTAGAAGAGTTAGCCCCATTAAGCTTTCTATGTTCTGAAGATACGAGGAGTGCCCACAACTGTGGGTGCCTCCTCCACACTCCCCAACCTTAAAAGAGACAACAGAAACTATGTCTTAGATAAAAAATCTCCAGAATTACCCGAAAAGAGAATAAACTATAAACATGCAAAGGGTAAATTAGGAATGCAATAAAAGCAAACAGCTGTTGGCATATCTAAAACAAACAAACATATAAAAAGATCTGTCTTTCACAGTGTGACAAACTGAAAATCACAATCAGTCATTACCGAGGACTTTGAACTCCCAGGTTCAAAATTTTAAGAAGGGTCTCATAGGACCAAGCAATCTATATAAAGGATACATAGTAAAAATCTCAATATTTATCAAAGTAGATAGTGAAATTCTACAAGTAAGTTAAGCAGCATCAAACCTGAACAGGGTAGGCGATGACACATATACACACAATTATAAAACATAAGAAAATGCATGACATATAAAGCTAATCATAACAAATACCCAGTCCATTCTTATGGAAAAAAACAAAAAACCTGACTTGAATTAAAACAACCTCTGGAGGTAGACTAATGTATATAATAAAAAACGAGTAAGTGTAAGGCGTGGGAAAAGTTCAGACATTCCTTCCGCATATTGAATCAATTAATAGCATGTACAAGGAAACCCTGATTATTTGATGGAGTGGAGAAAAATGACTTGATTCTTTACAAGTAGTACAGACTATTATTAGTATTCCAGATAGACTGTGTTGTAGAGAGTCCATCATATGCTTTGATCTGTCTGCATCCACAGCTGGAAACTCTGTGCCCTGCTCTGGGAGCAGCAGGATCTGACAGTCATCTCCACCAGGAAAGTGAGTTAATGGTTGCAAATGTTAATCAGTGGATCAAAGCACAAAAGTGAGCGAAATTGGGTTCTTTTAAAAATCTGATTTCATTTCCTATGGACCAAAACAATTAAAACATTCATAATTTACTTCTCAACTTACCCCACATTTCTTATCTATAACTCCCTGATCTCTTTCTTTTTTTTTCTTTCTCTCTTTCTCCCCCTCTTTCTTTCTCTCTTTTTTCTTTGTCTTTCCCTCCTTTCTTTCTCCTCTCTCTCACTTTCTCTCTTTTCTTTTTTTTGTTTCCAAAAATTTGTGTATTTTTAGCTTAATAACCAGCGTTTCAAGTAATTAGAGTAAAAAGTTATTTAAAATATACATATAATACGATTTTAGTATGCACACCACACACACACATGGGTAGGTGTGCACACACACACATACATGGGCAGGTGCGCACACACACACACACAGGTCCACTTCCATTGCTGTTGGAAACATTTTTAAATAATAGGAACTTAAGGAACACAGCCGAATTAGAGCTATCATACTGGTTGGGGTTCTCCTACATCTAACAATGACAAGGACACTGAGGCAAACAAGCCAAAACAAGCAAATTCACATTTTTGTCTCAGTTCTTATATGCCCACACATTCTTGCACTTTCAGAACTGCCTGCTGAGGGAGCTTCTAAAACGTGCTGTTTTCCTACAGTGTTGGAAATAAATCTTCCACAAAATATTCTTTCTATCAAGGGTGATTATTATAACAAAGAAGTATTTCATGGTGAATGGCAAGAAATGCTCTAACAGAAATAAAGAAAATTTGGTATAAGTCAGAGAATCTATTTTCAACAAATTGAACAGATAAAGAGTGAAAACATTTCTCTAAAATTCCCTTAGAGCGCGGAAACAGCTGCCTTTGCATGCAACACCTAACTGCATAATTCATGATGCTAATCAAGTTTAAATGGCCACATTTCAAGCTGAATATGTTTAACCTTTTAAGCATTTAATATTTGTTCATGAAAAATGAAGGGGGGATTAATGCAATTTACTGGTGTGCCAAATTCACAGAGGATATATCAGAAATTACCCCTCCCAAATATTACTCCTCCTCTTCCTACTATTCCTACACTCCCCTTGCCCCATCCCTCCCAATCATTCCCTCCAATTGCCTTCAGTTATACAACACTTAGTATTTCCTAAGCTTTTTCACTTGCATTGCTCCAAATATCTTGGTAAATGTTTCATTGCTTGGAGCATCAGCCCTACCCATACTAGAAGCATTGATATCCTTTACTCTCCTTGACATTTGTCCTGTTTGTCATGCTTGCTTATTAAGTACATAAAAAGCAGATACTCTTTTCCAGTTGTGGTATATTATGATACTTTATGTGATGGAAACTATACTTATAATTACCTTATTATACTTATAATTAAAAACATTATAATGTTACTTAAATTTTAAGATTAAAATTTTAAATTTAAATATGCATTACTGAAAAAAATGTGTCAATGCTACTTTTATCATTCCTAATTCCCACAGTGGTGAAGGTAGAGAGTGTAATTACGTCTTGTCAGAATCTGAGCACCATGATCTGTTAGTGACCATGTAACCAAACTATCCTAGCATTCCAAGGCACTTCAACTCAGACTGTTTAGAAGTCCTCATGTCTAAACTCTTTGGGAAATATTTTTCCTCAAAACATTATATGTCCTTGTGGTACCTCACAGTTTTCTACTATTCATGTAATCTAGTATCAATTTAAGATATATTTTATGTATTCATGCAATTTATTTTATTGTGACTGCTTTGTCACATTGACTTTTTAGTTTTATTAATAAAATGCCAAAGACATGAAGATAACCTAAGGTAGAGTTATTTAGGCTAAGTAGTGATGTTTCTTGTTTCTGAAAATACATGATTGACTAATAAAATTTTTATTCTGAAAGGAATCCAAATAGGCAGCAAAGAAGTGAAACTCTTGCTGTTTGCAGACAAAGTGATTTTATACTTAGAAAACCCCAAAGAATCCATTGGAAAACTATTAGAAATTATCAACAACTACAGCTAAGTTGCAGGGTACAAAACAAACTTACAAAAAAAAGTTCCATTTCTATACTCTAATAACAAACTAACAGAAAGAGAACTCAAGAAGACAATCCCATTTATAATCGCAACAAAAAGAATAAAATATCTAGGAATAAATTTAACCAAGGAAGTGAAAGACCTATACCATGAAAACCATAAGACATTATTGAAAGAAATCAATGAAGACATAAAGAAATGGAAAGATATCCCATGCACATGAATTGGAAGAGTAAACATAATTAAAATGTCCATATTACCTACAGCAACCTACAGATTCAATGCAATCCCAATCAGAATCCCAATGACGTTCTTCATAGAAATAGAACAAAGAATACTAAATTTCCTATGGGGCAACAAAAGACCCCAAAAAGCTAAAGCACTCCTGAGAAAAAAAAACAAAGCTGGAGGCATCACAATCCCTGACTTCAAAATATACTACAAAGCTATAATAATTAAAACAGCATGGTACTGGTACCTAAACAGACACACAGATCAATGGAACAGAATTGAGAGCCCAGAAATAAAACCACACATCTACGGACAGCTAGTCTTTGACAAAGGAGCTAAGAACATACAATGGAGAAAGGAAAGTCTCGTCAATAAATGGTGCTGGGAAAACTGATCAGCCACATGCAAGAGAATGAACGTAAACTATTTTCTTTCACCATACACAAAAATTAACTCAAAATGGGTCAAAGACTTGAAGGTAACACCTGAAACTTTAAAACTCCTGGAGGAAAACATAGGCAGCACACTCTTTGACATCAGTCATAGAGGGATATTTTCGAATTCCATGTCTACTCAGACAAGGGAAACAAAAAATAAACAAATGGGACTTTATCAGACTAAAGAGCTTCTGCAAGGCAAATGAAATCAGGATCAAAATGAAAAGATAATCCACCAGCTGGCAGAAAATATTTGAAAATCATATATCTGACAAGGGGTTAATCTCCATAATATATAAAGAACTCACACAACTGAACAACAAAAAAACACAAAAACAGATCAAAAAATGGGCAGAGGATATGAACAGACATTTTTCCAAGGAAGATATACAGATGGCCTATAGACATATGAAAAGATTTTCAACATCCCTAATCATCAGGGAAATGCTAATCAAAACTACACTAAGATATCACCTTACACAGATTGGAATGGCTATAATCACCAAGACAAAAAATAAATTTTGGAGAGGTTGTGGAGAAACAGGAAACACCTCAGTCACTGCTGGTGGGAATGAAAACTGGTGCAGCCTCCATGGAAAACAGTACGGAGATTCTTCAAAAAATTAAAAATAGAAATACCTTATGATCCAGCTATCCCACTACTGGGTATTTATCCAAAGATCCTGAAACCAACAATCCAAAGAGGCCTATACACCCTTATGTTCTTTGCAGCATTATTCACTATAGCGAAGAAGTGGAAGCAACACAAGTGTCCCACAATAGATGAGTGGATAAAGAAGATGTGGTATATATATGCAATGGAATACTACTCAGCCATATAAAAAAGACAAAATCATCCCACTCGCAACAGCATGGATGGACCTGCAGGGTATTATGTTAAGCAAAATAAGCCAGACAGAGAAAGACAAACACCTCGTGATTTCACTCATATGTGGGAGATAAACCAACACATGGACAGAGAGAACAGTTTGCTAGTTACCAGAGGGAAGGGGGTTGGGGGTGGGCACAGGGGGTGAAGGGATGCATTTATATGGTGACTGACAAACAATAATGTACAACAAAAATTTCACAATGTGATAAACTATTGCGACATCAATAAATTTTTTTTAAATTTTTATTCCTATCTGCAAACTCTTTAAGGTTCTCTGGATTCCCTCTGAATTTTGATTATTTTTTGCTGTTCGTGTTGACCATCTTGTGTTATCACCATTACCTTTTTTCTCTTCTATTAGATGTAATTGCACAAGATTCCCATCATCGCGCTTTCTTCTCAGTCAATTTTCTTTTACTTTTTGAGTCATCTTATTTCTGTAATTGTTTCATTTTATTACATGTACATTTGAGGAAGGATAATATTTTATCACATTTTGTGGGATTTAATGCCTTAGCAGTGTTATATGAGGACTCTTAAAAAGATTTAGAATAGCCCCAACAAATCCTCATTTGTCTTTCATTTTATCAAAGCAATGTAAAAGGAAGATCTGCCATTTTGGGTTACTCTATAAAGATGCTTTGTGAGACTTTATTTATTAAAGACTGAAGTCAGAAATATATTTGTGTCAGTTAGCTTTTGCTGTGTAACATGTCACCCTAAATGCAGTGACTTTAAACAACAATCATTTAACTCATGATTCTGTTGGTCTGTTAGGTGTTTATTATTTTCCAAGTGACTTAATTCACACTGGCTTAGCTGACTCTTGTGTGTGTCATTATCTGGCAGTGGATGGAAAACTGACTAGCGGCTGGATGATCTAGAATATGCTCACTCATATGTGAGGTGTTTGGCAGGCAGTTGACCAGGGAGATAAGGATGACTGGGATGCATCTTTCTTATCATCATGCAAGTTATCCCAGGCTTCTCGGAGTTCCAAGAACAATAAGAGAGCAAGCGCCAATGCAGAAGCAATTTCCAAGCATCTAATTAAGAAAAATTTTTGTTAATATATTTGCTAATATAACATTGGCCAAAACAACTCAGAAGGCTAGGAAAGATATAAGGGATGAAGAAATAGGCCTTTTGCTGGGAGAGGAAGATTGTTTGGACATTTCTATAAACTATCCCACATTTAACTAGAGTTTAGAGTTCCAATCCTTGCTTTGTTCTGTGACCCTAGGCAAGTCATTTTGCTGCTCTGCTTTTCTGCTTCTCCTGTAAAATGAGATGTTGAATTATATGAAGTTCAAGTCTTTCCACTTCTTTTATTTAATACAATTATCTCAAAGGAACATTGAAAAGCAATATTTACCGTACCATTTGTTTTCCACTATAGGCAAAAAAGTTTTTGAAATATAGTGTTGCAATGGATTAATAAATTCACTTTTAGGAAATTCAAATTCATGTTTTGAAAATATAAATTTAAAAATATATAAATTAGAAAATGTGCTTACTTTCATTTCTTTGGTTTTGAGACAGTTGAAAGAACTTCAGTTGATGAATGATGCAATACTTAATCTATAGAAACTAAAAAATAATAAGTAATTAGAATTTTAATGTCTAGTATCAATTCATATTCAAACAGTTGGCTATCAGAACATATAATGTTCTTTCAATATCTTAATTTAAAAATTACTATATGTGTATAATTTAACTGAGGACAAGATGAGGACTTTTCTGAATCAGCACGTTTAATCCATTCTTTCTGCCAGTAGAAAACAGATCTGCTAACAGTCTTGAGGATTTAGGGACATTTCACATTTACTGTCTTTTCTAATGTGGGCAGACTGGGGGGAAAAAAAGAATATTGCTTTTGTTGACCTGATTGTTGATTTCAAAAGGCAAGAAAGCCAAACTTTAGAGAAGGTGCCAAAGGCAACTTGTTAAACCTTCCTGATTTCCAGACTCCTTACCACTTTCCTCACTCTAAATTTGTTAATCATCAAGATGAACCCCACATCCTCTCTCACTACCTCCCGTCAACAACCCACTACTGAGTACTCCATCGTCCTTGATGTTAAATTTGAAACTAACTACATGCATTTATTCCTCACATGCAGGCTTTTTCACTGGCCAAAATTTGAATGAATGAGCACACAGTTTGGAATCACCAAATTCTTGGTTTGAGTATTGACTCTGCAGCTTTATGAATATAATTAGATAATCTAGTCAAGGGCTCTAAACCTCAATTTTTCTACTATTAGAATAGAATTGACAGTACCTTTTATTCAGGGTGGTTGGAACGTTAAATGAAATTACATTTAGCAAAATGCCAAAGTAAGAATTCAATACATTGGAAGTATTATTTCCCTCACAAAAATGACCTATTTTCCTGGAATATTGTTTCTAAACCTCCAGTGCCTTGTGGGATTTGACTTTGTTGAGTAAACAAATAGTTACACGGGTCTAGTCTATTTTCCCTAGTCTGTACTACCCTATGATAAATCATCTACCAAGGACTCTTAATGGATTGGTAAACCAAAATAAACAGAGCATTGTCTTTGAATTGGTTTGTTTATGTTACTAATATTGAAGAATTTTTTATTTCATATTTCTTAGTTCATCTTTTTAATTGATAACTATAAGGACAGTATTACTGGAAATAAAGACAAAATATTGTTATTTTTATGATCCCCCCTAAATATCACTTTAGCATTTATCATGTTTTTATATCAGCATTTCTAGCATTTTGAAGGATCAAGAGCTAAAATGAATGGCATTGTCTATCAGGATAAAATTATGCCTATTATTAAGCTTCTCATATTTATTCTGGAGCGTTTTAGGGAGAGCATTTGTCAAAACCACACATATTTGGGGGTAAAAAGAACTGCATTGCAGACTACAAGAGCTATGAATGGAAACTTCGTCAAATGAGAAGGACTCATGGGACACCCAGCTACACTTCCAGGCACAACCCTATTCCATTTTCACCTCTTTCTGAGCTTTGTTCCCCAGAAGCATCTTGTTCATCCCAGCCGGCATGAACTCAAGTCCCAAAGTAATAACAATAAATTTTGTTTAGTCTTTCCTAAGCCCATTCCTTTTTTTTTTAATGTGGAGACAAAATATATCTTGATATATCATTTAACAATATGGAAAAATTCTCTAGATTCAATTTTGGGTCCTGTGCCCCTTGAATTTTTTTTTCCTTTAGCCAAGTTCTTGCATACAGACAACTTTCAGAACATTTTAAGCAAAAAAATATGCACTTACTAAGTGGAACTATTTATGTCTTCATTCAGCAACACCAATATTTCACCAGCCCAGATTACGGCAATCTGCCTGCTGGGTCACAAAAACCACATAGACAATGTCATTCTGAATCCTGACTACTATCTTGACAAGCATAATTTGGAATCAGACTTGATTCTGTGAATATTCCTTGGGAGACTCTTAATCCGTTAGGATAAATATTCCTTGGCAATATACTAGAGAATTTGCAGACCTTTTGGACATTCTTGTAATGGAGAAAACTGACAAGCTGTTGTTTAGGCCAGATCATCTCTCAGAAGTACCTATCAAGACTTTCATGATGGCACACATACTTTCTGGACTATTAGCTTAAAACAAAAGAGTATGCTCTCTCTCTCAAGAAATCCTGATTTTGTTAAGATATAAAAAGAAATAATGGAATAGTGAAATGATAAATAAAACAGGGAGAAATAGCACTATTGATTCATCAAGAATACTATAGGAAAAAGTTTGACATAAATACTATTTCCTATTTATCACCAGGCCCTATACAAAGAGGAATTCCTCTTAACTGAAGAGGATATTTCTAAACTGATGTGACCTCAACAGCATAATAGTTTCTGCATAGCCTCTCTATTTTTACTGTTTAATGTAAACACTAGACAGATAGCTAGCATAATAAAACTCTTCTATTTTTCCTAAGAGCCAGCAAAAGTCCACAGATTTGTAATACTTCAAATTCTCTACTTTTAGCAATATTTCTGAACTTACCTTGGAAAAGATATTTTTAGTAAAATTTTGAGAAAAGTAAGCTGTATCCTATGGCTTTTGTAATTATTAAAAACACAGAATGATAATTTCCTTTCTTCCAAGAAACTTTACATTACCTACGAGGGTATGGGAATTACAAACATTCCTTTTGGCAATTGAAATTGTTTTTAATATTAAAAACATGTGCAAATATCTATTATTCTCAAAACACTTCTGAAAATATGTAAATGCCTTGGGTCTCAAAATATTAAGGTTGTCCATTTTCCCCCATTTCCCAAATGTCTACTTGTTTTCTTTCACGTATGGGTAATATTCTAAACCTTAGAGTGTTATCAAATTAAATTAAGATCAGAGTTAATTGCCCCTTGTTTCAGATTCAGAACCCTATTATGGTATGTGCAAATTTGAGGTCTTCATATTTAAGGATATAAACCAAACAGTATATGATCCCTTTAAAGTTTATCTTTTTAGGAAAATACACTTTTATAAGCTAGCACTTGATTAAATAAATGAATACTTGCATTTATTCACTTGTTTTGTTCAAATATTCATAATGATTCTTTGTAAAAATCAGTTTTATTTTATGCATATGCTGTTATAAATTAATCTTATATATACCACATTCAAGCTTTACAATGTTGATTACAACATTTAATTTAAAAAAACTAATCTCATTTCATTGTAATCCTAAGGGATGAAACAAAACTGTGATTCTAATATGAATGCTTTAAAGAATTTTTTTTCTAGCAAAGCTAGGAGAAAAGTGATCATTTCAAGCACATAGTCATTAAGGGATACTTGATTAATTTGTTCCCATCTTTTAAAACATGTGAAAAATTATGTTTGACAAGCAAAAGAAATCCAACCAAATTGTTATTTTACCCTTTACTTGACAGTTATGTGTGTGAATGGCTCATTAAATTGACCAAAACGACTTTCTTCATAACGTGGCTTGTATATGGTCTTAGTCTTTAGTAATTCCTTTAATTTTAAGTACACATCATACTGTACAAGAATTTTCACATTTACTACCTACTCAATTCTTACAACCTTCTTATGAGGTAAATAGAATTATGACTATAACTTCATTTGTTAGATAAAGACAGCTATTAAATAAGGAGCCATTAAATGGACTGGAATCTTGATCTTCTCAGACAAACGTTTGATAAATGGCTAAAACTGGGCATTGAATAGGAAGTAAAATCACCTTTATGACTATGAAAGACAGGAAGAGACTAGTAAATGAAACCAACTTGTCCAATATAAATAGAGTATTGAAAGTTAAAAATTACAGAACTAACATATGAGAGGAACCAGGAAAAAAGAATGGGTCCTTGGGTCTAGCAAAATTTGATTGAGTGTATTAGCGTATACAAATGTGTGTGTGAAATCTCTCTCTGTATGTCTCTGCATGTCTCCTCTCTCTATCTATCATCATCGTCACCTATCCATCCATCCATCCATTACTTTCCTACCTGCCAATCTCCTATGTCACATAATTCTTTATCACCATTCCTCCACTTCCCCAGCCCTGTTTGACTTAATAACAAATAATGAACAAACTGGTGTAAAATAGAGGACTCGAGGGGAAAAAAGTTGATGTTGTAGTCTTGGAAATCGAAAACAAGATTATCAGCATCTGAATAATAGAGGGGAATGGAAGTCAATTTTACAAATAGGATCATAAATTCCATTCAGCGTGGAGCAAATTAGAAAAAAATGAGTTACTTTTAATGGCTTAACCAGCTGTGAATTGAAGGACATGCGATACACATGGAATTTATTTTTTATATTTTTTTCAGCATATGCAAGGACTTAGTTCCCCATCATCACTCATGGCAGTTGTTCAGCTAATTTTTGGCAGGTTGTAGAAACAATGTCTCCATAGTCACCAAGTGGCTCATTTCATTTATATAATGAACACCATTTAGCATTCAAAAATAAAAACACATATCAAATGGATTGCACAAATAAAAAGAGTGCACGATGAAGTGGGAAGCCCCTAAATTACTATCCACCAGCTTTTCCATTTTATTGCCCATGTGAGCTAAATTGAACAATTCCAGATGTTTCAGGACTTCTGATAGATACAAGATAATCTTCCTCTCTATCATGCATGTTCCCTGATCAAATCGTTCCTCATTTTCAGGCATTGCCACTAATTGCAATTGTAGAGGAAAGAAAAGGCAGGTTAATTGCAGCTTTTGAGGCCACCGAAAGTCCACATTCTGACCCATTGGTTTTTTTTCTCCACTTGATCTTTTTAAAAATTTTTAGTAAAATGGCCCTTATTTAAGGTAGAAAAATCAGAGTTCTCGATTATAAAATACTTTAGAAAATATTTTTTAGGTATGAGTTACCCTGGCATTTGGCTTACTGCTCCTATACCTTTCTGTGTATAACTAGAGACTTAAAGTATGCTTGTGTATTTGCTTGCCAGTTTAGGGGAGAGAATGTCAATGTCATTGGGCTCTAGTGACTTCAATCAAAAACATCATTCGTTTCAGTGTGTTTAGGTAGTTGGGCTTCAAGATGAAGTACTCTGACTTTCCAACCAGAATACTTTTTAAGCTGTGGTTAAGGGACTTGTTTGGTTTTCTAATTTCATCATCATATTTTTTTTGGATTTCCTTTGCTTTGATGACTAAACTGGGATAAGCAAAAATCATTCTTAACATTAGTGTTTTTAAATTCTAAACATTAGTGTTTTAGTACCCAAACTATACTTATTGGTAGCATAAAATTAAAAATTTTATTTTCAAGCGATATTGACATAGATACTCTATTTTTATTTCTCAAGAAAAAAGGAAAATTCATCTAAAGTAGCCAGAAGTGATAATCATTACTTTTTAATTGTTTGCATTAATGTTTGTAATTTAGGTTGGAAATATACATTGAAAGAAGTAACATATCTAATTTAAGTGTACAAGTTTAATGTATTTTATTAAATCTTGAAAGTACTATTTAAATACATTTTAATGTTTCCTCATCAAAGTAGGTAATGGGTATAGAGAGAACTAAATTATGGACTGTATACTGCCTATATACCAACTTTTTTTTCCAAGGTCCATTTGGATACATTACACATCCTGATGCAATCGATGGGGGAGTAAAGTCTACTTAATACACTGATGGTAGCTTGGTTTGCACGGTTTTCTTAAGGGTGGGGAACTATCGTTTAAACATCTAATATCAAATTCTTTATGTTCCTTGTCTCACTTACAAATCACAACAGCGATTAATGCCATGACTAATATCTTTTTAAGACTGTAAATATAAACTTAGATTTAAGTAAACTATTCAAGGTCTTATACTTTTAAGTGGTGAAATTTTTCTGTTCCAAAGACAGTAACAAACTCACGAAGAAAAACATTTATAAAAATATATAGGACTAGGAGAGAGAGTTTTCCGGAGACATAAATAGGATGACTATTTAATTTATCATTCAGGCTAGGAAACTTTTGAGAACAAAAGGAGAAACTGTTAGTAATTACATAGGGACCCAGGTATAAACTGGGACTCTGCTGGGGCAAAGTAGGACATATTCTAACTCTAGACAGAAGGGAGCCAAGATGTACAAGACATGCCATGGTTTGAATTTAAACAGAGCCAAAAGAAACCAGTTCTGATTAATTAAGTAATTTATTTCTCATTCTGCATACAAACAAAATACATTTATAAGAGTTTACCAAGAACTAGACACTTCACTAGTTGTTGGGGTTTTAACAGTGATTGAGAGATATGGTTCTCACCTTTGGAGATCTTTCAGGCAAATGGGAGGAATAGACAAGGACAAGTAAGAAAATGAATAAATAAAGTAATTGTAAAAGTGATACCTACTATGAAGGAATGATGTGCACCGATACATGTCTCTTTGAAAGAGAGAAAATTATGCCTTTTGTATCCTAGTGTCAGCATGTCATTGGTTCAAGTCTAGGACAGGGGCCAGGCTGGGGAGAAAAGCCTCCTGTTTCAAGTCTCCTGTTTGCCTGAGAGCAAGTCTCAGAGAAGCCAGTGGCCACGACTTGTTATTAGTGAGAACATATAGCAACTCGGGTTGGATCCACAGTGTGAAATACGAAGGAAACGCTTTCAGGCAAAAGAAAAAGAAAGTACATCCAAGGTTGCAAAAAGTTTGCAGGTCATGAGGACGTAAAGATAGCTCTTGTGAACTTGGGGAGGGGCAGGTGTGGAGTGGGAGTGAGTCAGGAAATGAGTTTAAAGTCAGGCGGGAGCCAAAACAGTCAGGGGCTGTGCAGAGCAGGGGGAGAAGGTGAGTTGAATTCTCCGAGCTGTCAGATGCTACCAAGGGTTCAAGGAAAATCAATGACATGACTTGATACAAGTTAAAAAAAAATTACTCTAGCTTCTTTCTTCATCCTTTTGCTTTAATCTGCAACTCCATTAACATCCTACACTGTGTCCAGATTAAAAAAATTAAACAAAATTTAGCCATTGCTATAACTTTTTTCCTCTTCCTTCATATCCCTCTATTTTTGTTAAGGAGGTAAGAATCACTTTAGAATATAAGTCTGGCCGGACCACAAGTGTCCAACTCTCTTGCATACATCGGTTTTAAGTCAGTAGTTGGGTGGTATTTTCTTCGTTTTAGTAAAAGTGAAGTGGAGATTTAAAAAAAAATGGCTATTTAGAGATCTGACTGCTAGAACTAAACACAATATTTCTAATCCCATTGTGGTAAGCAAACTTTTAAGATGATTCTCAGTGAACCTTACTCTCTGGTACTCTTGGCCTTGCTCAAATCAATCCCATCCAGTCTGGAGTGATCTTAGTGACCAGTAGAACATAACAAGTTGGTGGGATGTCAGTTCCGTAATTAGCTTATGGCGGATTGTAACTTCCACATTGCCAGCAGATTCTCTCCATTGCTGTCTTGCCTTGCACACTGTGATGAAGCAAGGTACCATTTGGAGAGGTCTAAGTGGTAAGAAACTGAGGGAGGACTCTGGCCAACAGCCAGTGGGAAACTGAATTCTGACAACAGTCACTGAGCTTGGAAGTAAATCCTTCGCCAGTTGGACCTTCAGATGAGACGCCTGTCTGACACCTTGACTGCCACTTTGTGAGAGACCCTCAGGCAGAGAGAGCATCTAGCTAACTCATACCCAGCTTCCTGACCCACAGCAATTGTAAGGTGTGTTTTTTTGAGTTGCTAAATTTTGTGGTAATTTGTTTTGCATAAATAGATAGTTAATACACAACGAAATACAGTTTCCTCTCTTGAAACAGGGATTGTGGGCTGTTCTTTTATCTCTTTCTGTAATGTAGGATTTGTAAACCCAACAGATGGGGAGCATAATACATTATCCTTAAGGCAATGGAGGTCAGTAGCTGTGTTTGAATAAGAAGGCACAGACATTTAAGCATTAGTTACTTTCAAATAATGAAAAATCAATGGTTTCATTTTACCTTTTAAGGAAAATATATAGTCTTTTTTCAGTACTTTTAAGACTCAGTTTGAAGTATGTTTGTTAGTAATAAGTCAGTTATTTCATATTCTCTCTGAAATACAATGCCTATCTTTCTCAATGATTTTATTATATCAGATTCTCTAGAAACAGAGGCTGAAACTGGGGTTCTTGTTCAACTGTCTGATTGGGGGAGTGCTCTCAGAAGAAGAAGAGGGAGGGCAACAAGATAAGGCAGGGAATGAGCTAAACAAAGACATTGTCTCAGTTGGAGATTAACTGGAGTCTGAGCTCATGGAATTTCTGGAACACAGCTCCTCCACAGAGTTAATTTCTCTTTTGAGGGAGTGACACAGGCTTTGGTATCTTGCTGACAGTCAGTTATTGTACTAAGGGGCACATAGCATCCATGTAGAGGAAGCCCCCAGTTGGGTGAGGATAATTCTCAGAGAAACCAGAAGCTCTGAGCTGTTATTAGCCAACACTCACAGAAGCTGGAGAACAGGTGCCCTCAGCTAAAGGACAGGGCCACCAATAGTATCCGCTATGAGGTTTCTATGTTCTGATTCTTTTTTTTATTTTCAGATATGCTGTAGAAAGGGACATATGCAACACTTTTAGTCATGACACTTCATAAAAGTTATCTATAAATGTTAACTTTTGGATGCTAAAGATTTTGAAGGTAGGTACAATTTCCTTTGGAGAGTATGTAATCAATCACTCAACATGTATTCATTGAGAAACTTTTGTGTGTAAATCAATTACTGAAGATTTTAAGTAATGCAAAGATATCTTTTCTTTAAGCATTTTATAACCAGGCTATGAGGAAAGGAGATATTTTTTGAGTTACTAATTTTACAAATAACTGGATGTTAAATTAGTATTTGATAAAACTTTAGTAGGCTTTCACTTATAGTAGATCTCTTTTTCTTAAAGAGATAAAAAAACCTTTCAGATTTTCCCCTATTGACACAAATTTGTATTATGAAATTTTTAATGTGTGGAAGCTTAAAATTAGGTCTTCACACAGATACAGTTGATTAAAATTTAGTGGCAATAGTTTTAAAAATAGTTACAATGCAGAATATGGTTACAATAATTTTAAATTATTGTTAAATGAAATCAAAACAACAAAATCATAGAGCTTCTAGGACCCTGAAACATCTCTTAACTCCTAGCATCCTGTAAAATATAAATGGAGAAAAAAAGTTATTTTACTGTCATAAAAATAAATAAAATAGGAATTCAGAAAAAGAAAAAAACATCTTTAGATATGTGCTATGGATGTGCTATAGATATGTGCTGTAGGAAGTTAGATATGTGCTAAAGATGAAGAATAGAACATTTTGTACTAATTGAAGAGAAAGGAGAGGGTATAGCTCAGGAGGGAAGAGCAAATTTGGAGAAAAGAGTAAGGTTGGTTTTGCAAAATGTAGATCATTCTATTAGCAACCATGGCTTCAGGATTGTGTAAATATAATTATGGGACTCAGCAATAGTATATAAGACCATGCAATGCTTTGCACATAGTACACTACATAAATTTATATGGACTAACATAAATCAATATGTCTACCCTCACATATACTCAAATTTTGTGTTTGTATAATCTTAGGTAACAGCATATACCCACTATGTTTGCTTTGAATATGACAGTCCATGGAGTTCACATTTGCTTTCTCTATTGAAGATTCTTGGCTAGCTACTGATAAGCTAGATCCTAAATGTTTCTATATTTTCCCTCTTTAGAAAACGCATTCAATTTCTTCCCACTTTTGACACTGACATTGGGTCAACCCACCTCCAAATGCATTGTGTTGAAATGGCTGTCTTCATATATTCTTCATTGTTGTTCTTTGGTGAAATTGTCACTTGAGGGTCAAATTAGAGCTCGTTCAACCAGAGCCATAGCAGGGACAGTAATCAGCCTCAGGTCATTTCCTCCACTTGAGAATTTCCAGGGCAGGCACTTGTAGCTCATTTTCTACTTTTACAAAGCGTTACTGTCTATTGGTTGCATTGTGCAATGAATCTGAGTTTGGGTTTACAATTTTATAAGTTTATAGTTTCTGCTTGTTAGTATTTATTTGGTTTTTATCCTTGGCTGCAGGTTTTCTTTGTTACAAAATTTTTATCATTTTCAATGTTTTCAGATATTAAATTTTATTGGATCAATTTATTAACCAACTAATAGCATATCATTTTAATTCATATATCTTCCTTTATCTAGGAAAAGTTTCTCATGAAATTTTCTATCAGGGCATGTATGCAAGCATTCTATACATTACTGGAATAAACATCACTCTTTGTAATTCTATAATCGCAAGAGCTAAGAAATCCTGACAAGTCATAAACACAGTCCTTTGAAATAGATGAGTGTTAACACCGAAGGGACAGAACTGCTGAGTTCAGAATTAACTTTTTTCAGATATTTCTCTTTTCATGAAGATCAGGAAACTATATTTTAACATTTGAAAAATTTAACTGTGAAGAATCTTTTGTATGGAAGATATTCAAAATTTTAACATCATATATGCTTTACCTTTTCAAATTTGCACACAACTGTGTTGTTTTGTCTTCAATGGCATTATAAGAAAATAATCATTCTATTAATAAGGGCAGAATTCACCAACTTGGAAATAGATGTTTTTTAGACATTTGAAAATCTGAATGTACAGAAATGAATAGCATCACTTCAGTTCAATGGATCGTAGAAGTGATCTTTGACGTTTACGTATATTGAATAATTTAGTTCTGACAGTAGCATTCAACATAGTTGATTGATCACAGTAGAGTGCCTGAAAACGATAATTCGTAATCTATAGTTCATTAATCTATAAATATTTAGGAGACTAAAATATCCTAGTGGAAAAAATAAATAAAACCCAAATTATAAATATCTATGTACCATTTACTCTACCCATCTTTAGTTCTGGCCTCATGTCCCTCCCTACCCAGCAGAGAAGGCATGGCCGACCACATCAGTGCTTTCAAGACACTCTCCTACACTGTTGTCAACAAACATCCAGATCAATCTCAAGGTTTACTCTTGAAGAAATGAAGTAGATGATGAGATAGAAAATAATTGGGTAATTTCACTCTAGATAGGGGACCACAATCTTCTCAATATCCTACAGATATCAAAAATGTAACAAGCTTAAATTGGAACTCATTACCTTCAACTCTGCAAGCCTACTACTAAGACAGTCCCATTTCAGCTAACCCAAGGCAAAATTTTAGGAAGTTCTTCAGTTTTCTCTTGCTTCAGACCCAGATACATTTCATCACTAATTCCAATTGGTTTTACCTCCTAAATACATATCCAGTGTATTCCCCTTCTCTGCCCCTACTACCCCACCCCTCATGTCAACTTTACCATCTCTTGCCTGAATCACTGGGTTCCTGAGCTCACTGCTTCTAGCTTGTTCTTTCTAAAATACAAAAATTACTATGACATTCCAGTTATTAAAGCATTTCAATGATTCCCCATCATTCTTAGAATAAATACCAAACTCTTTAGGGTGCAAAAATCTGACTTACCTATAACTGAAATCTGCCTCACTTCCCTGCACTATGTTTACTCCCTTGGTAACAGAACTCTGTGACATCTTCCACACATACTATTATTCTGTGCCTTTATTTATATTTCCTCCCATACCTAGAATTCCTATTCCAATACCTTGTACTTAGTTGCCACTTAGAAAGGGGTATCTTTGCTTCCAAAAATCTTTCCCTCATCCTTATATTGGACACATTTCCCCTACTTCCTGTCCATCACTCCTTGTTTCTTTCTTAACATTCATCATATCATTTTAAATTATCTATTCACCCTTCGCCCAGAGTCCTTGAGAGCAGAAACTGTGTGGCAATTGTTACTCATTATAGCTAACTCTTAGGCCAGTGTCTGATACACACACGCAAAAATGCTGGTTGAACTGAAACTCAATGCACCAGTTGTTATTGTTATTTTCAAGCTCCCATGTGCCTTTTCTATGTTTATTTTATTGTGGATAATTGGTACCAAATTTACTTGAGTTGCATGAATGTAGAATAAAGAAATGTTGCAAGAATTATACAGTATTATTACTTATACTATTGATGAATAGTTCATATTTTGCTTCTGAGATGCCATTTCACACAACCCATCCAATATCTGTCCCATTAGCCAATCAATGTAGAGTTTAGATTTTTGTTTTAGTTTTAGGTTTAGTTGTTTTAGACTGCACAAGCAGGAGAGATGATTGTGTCTTATATTTTGCTTTATTTCCAGTGTCTAGAACTGGACCTGGCACACGATTTCTGCTCAATCAATATTTGTTAAATGTATTAAGTCCAATATAATAACAGAATTGAGAAACACTGATAGCTCCTGTGTTATACATTTCCTTTGGATTTGCAGAATGCATGTTGCTTCTCCCTCTAGTGTGCAGAGGAAGTTCTAATCTTGTAGATAGCAGAGGCCATGGGACAATAGGGGATCCACAGCTGTATCTCCTCGCATTTGGTGTTATACTTTCTCAATTCCTTTTATTTTCTCCTAATTTCCCTCAAGTAACATTAGTACACAGTTAACTCACATAAAGTCATATAACAGAAGTTAAATTTTAACTTTGTTTTTTAATGGCAGGTAACTCCCTACAGGAAGAAGAGTTATAGTCTATATAAACTTTTTTTGAAGTCTGTGATAGTTTTCAGTGCACGTGAAAACATTCATATTGCTAGCTGACTTTTGAATTAAAATCACAGGTAAAATTTTATGAAACAGTATTGGATGTTTTGTTAAAGATATATATTCTACTACATTTCAATTTATCTGCTAATCTCATAACTTTATTAAAAACACAATCTTTTTCCTGGTATAAAGTATTCTTTATACAGTCTATTGCTTATTATTATGACTCCATTACTGTGAGATGTTTACAGATATTACCTTTTTATATTTCTTACATTATTATACTGCTTAAGGTAACTACAAACTCGGTTTCTGACTTGGAAAAGTTCTGAAGATTTTCTTTGAGATTTTAAGCAGCTGGATGACAAATTTGTAATTTCTACAATGGCAATTTTCTCTTAAATTTACTTACTTGTACCTATAATTTTTATTCAGTGTTGGTGTTTGAAAGACAGCTGAAACAAAGTAAATATTTTCTGAGAATAATAAAATGGAATCTTTCATAAGACAGTAATGACTAAATATCCTGGATATTTAATGCCTATAGTCACAATCAGGGGGCAACTTTCCTTAAAGAAACAGCACAACATATAATTTCTTGCATTTTTATTTTTCCCATTCTAGTTAGAAAAATCTATTGTCTAGACTTTTGTTTCATGCACGTACATAACTTTTAATATTATCCATTGCTCTTAATTTGTAACCCATGTCTGTCAAATAGGATACATAGAAAACATGCACAGAAAATAGGAAAATAAAAAAAAAAAGTTAAGTGTAAGGTAATTTTTTAAAAAAAATTTGTATCAACAGATTTAGGACATTCTTTGGTGAACAGTACTTTCCAAGTTCTAAAGGACACCCTACATGTGACAATGGTTATGTATTTTTGATTACAAGAGATACTTATTAGATGAGTGAGTGAATCAATATATAATTACTATTTCTCTATGTCATTTTAAACATATGAATATCTAAGATGACTGTAATTTGCTACAAACAATTAACATCAGTCTTATAAGGGCTTTTTTTGGGTTAAATTTTCCTTGGGAATAAAAGTTCTTAGACAACAAGAATCTTAGCCCTACATTCCACTGTCTCCTTCAGGGATTTAGCATATAGGACACCACAAAAACATCACTCCCCAATTCAAACTTGTAAGCACAGCTAGATTCATGTCGTAGGTGTGTGTCCTCTGACTTCCTATAATTTCTGACTTTTTTTATGGTGGCAAAGTAATCATGTATTAATCTATAACAAATTCAGGGAGTTTTGTTGGCTGATTCAAAAGCATTTTCTTCCAAATTCCTATGAAAATAGAGACTATAAATTGGTTAGCATGGATTGCCCATGGCAGCACATTTTTTGATGAAAATTTTCATTGTCAATGGATTTTATGCAGAGCCTTCAGAAGTTGTTCAAATCGCCAGCAGTCAATTTAACCATGCTAATCTTTATACCTGAGGGCCTAATTCTTAGAAAAGCTTTTGGCATGTTTTCATAGACTACTCATAATAATTATATGGATGAACTGTGGATTCTAGTTGTCTGTATTATAATCACCTCATTTTATGTTTTGGAAAATGGAAAGAAAAGTCACTTTCCCCAATTACACACCATGTACCCATACACAAATAGCCATAATCTTTTGGAGAAGGTTCTGAGCATCCATTTGAAATGCATAAATATTTCTTTGTAAAGATAATATTAAAAATGGAGTGTGTATACATTTGAACCGAGCTAGTACAGCTATAAACATGTGCTCCATTTAACCATTTTACACAATTGTTTACAGTTTTACAAGACATATCTAGTTGCCATAGCAACAACTCAGAATAAGCATGGTATAAAACTTATTCTACTCCAGCAAAGGCCACTTTAACAAAGTGTGTGGCATGCATTATACAATGAAGTCGAGTTTTTATCTTATTTTTCTGAAAATTCTGTTTCATAAATCATAGCTGTTATGTTAAAATTTATTATCTTGAAAAGAAAGTAGAGTCCAATGGTCAAGTAGTTTAACCAAAAAGAATATACCTAAAATGCTCTATACAAATAGTTCCTTAGGTTGCTTGGACTGCTGTTCAGGCAAGAAGTTTTTATAATCTGTGTGACTATGTTTTATCTTACTATTCCTTAGTTCTTATAATAGAAGTCAATTTGCTTCTAGTCTAAATCCATGATTCAATACCTTAAATATGCTTGTTTTCTAGGAGACATAAAAATAGATTATTTAATTCTTTAGTCCCATAAAATGTTATCAAGTGTCTATTTTGGCCCACGTACTATTTAAGTAATGGGGAATTCAGAGAAAAACAAAACTATGTGTATACTTTTAAAAAGATAAGGATCTGGTTTCCTCTTTTCATTTTGTTTCTTTTACAAAAGGAAAAGATATATTGCTTTGGAAATGTGTCCTTTTCTTTTAAAAAATTTTTTTCTTATTGTTAACCTTTATTTCATATTAATACACACCTACCTCTAAATATTTACTTATGCATATGTATTTAAGAGTACACTCCCTATTAGATTAATAATTCATGAGGAATTACATTTGGAAACTATAGAACAAGTATATTTACTTTTGTGAGGCCTAGAAAATATGTAGTTGTGGATAATGCATTAGTTAATTATGCTAATGGAATAAAACTTTACCTTTATGTAGAGCATACAAGGCACAGCACCAACCAAAGATGTATAAAATGCAAACTCTGACTATAAGACTCTTACAAGAAAGCAGGAAAAATAAGACAATATAATATGCCTATAAATAACAAAAGTCTAAAATAGTATGTATTGAGAACTCACAAGTAGAATGGTGCATAAGTGCCTTGGTTGGAAGAAAAGGAAAGCTTTTTCCCTCTGACGGTGTGTTGGTAGAAGGCAACAGAAACTGGAGCTATTATTGTCCTGAATCTCCAAGAGTGCGTAGGGTTTGGCTGCTCAGTGGTTTGTAACTCTGGCTGAACAGTAGTCAATTGGTGAACTTGAAAAAGATTCCCTAACACCCATCCCCAAACAAGAAAATCAGGAAATAAAGTCTGGGGCCCACAAAGAGGTAATTTTTAAGGTCCTTAGTTAACTCTAACATGCAGTCCACTTTGAGAACCACTGAGGTAAACACAGAAAGTAAGCACATTCTGGAAGAAACAATATTTGCAAAGAACAGAGAGAGGAAAATAGATACAGCACATTATAATACAAAGGTTTATGGTGAAATATCCAGAGAATTCTAAAAGAAGGAAGTTGGGTAAATTTTGAAATTGAAGATAGGGTACTAAAATAAATTTATTCCAAGGACCATAATTTTAAGGGAAGTTGGCAAATAAGAGGAAGAAGAGGGAGGAGGAGGAGGAGGAGGAGAAAATAAAAATTATATTTCATACCATACATAAGATTTTGGTTGATATTTTATATTTTATATACCAAGTTGGATCCTAGTGAAATGCTGCTTTGATTCAATCTTTTGCATTGAGAACTATCACAGCATTCAGTACTTTTTTTCATATCTCCATAGCATCTAATCCTGTGACTGATTATGACTCGTTTGCACACTATTCTAGTAATACAGAATAATAATATTCTTAAGGAAAAACAATTCTTCCACAAGATATACCTTAGAAGTACCTTAAATGGATTTTCAAGTTTGACAATTTGACACTTCAATGAACTGGCCTGATACATTGGACATTTATTATATTCATAGTTTGGTTTTCATTAGAATTCCCCTAAAATAGACAGTAGAATAGTGACACAGCTTAGCTCTCAGAGAAAGAGAGGGCAATGACCTCTCCCATTTGAGAGCCTCTTCGTGAAGCCCCATTCTGATCAAGAGTCACTCAGTGATTAGTTACCATACAGCCTACTTTCTGCTGAATGTTTGTGTGTTTTTTTCCCTTTTGTGGGTGTAAAATATTCAATATAATACATATCATCCAGTTCTGATAGTAAAAGGACACTCAGTGCAAGTAGGTGACACATCCACATGGATCCTAATAATTCTCCAGGAAGTTAACCTGATGATCAGGGATATCAAAACTCTTCAGATTGAAGTCAATTCATGTGTACTGAGTTGCTCAAGAACTTTTAATTTTGTGCGATGTTACTTTGCTTTCTATTAAAAAATATTTCATTGCTTACTGTGGTTACTCTTTGTTGAAAAAGTTGGTTTAGAGTGCCACGGCCTGATTTAAACCATAAAAAAGCCATAAATTGATATTACATGAGAGAAAACAATATATGAATATTGTATTTCTTAAAATTGTGCCCATCCGAATTTGGTAATTATAAGTGGTCTTAATATTTTTAATATACATATGTATACATGTGTACCTATATGTATATGTAATATGATAGACTTTTAAAAGTAATTTTGAAATAACACATATTCTTTAATTTAAAGTTATTTTCACTTTCTTCAGTTCTGCTGCTGGGTTTACACAAGAATGTGTCCTTAATTTGAGTTTTAAAAACCATGAAAACGGATTGAATTTTTTGCAGAGTTAACTGCAGAGGCTATGACAGGTTAAGCATTATAGTCAAAGAGCCCACACTTGTTTATGAAAATTTAAATTCAAAATCTTTGCTTCCTTGGGTTTCTCCATTAGTAATAGATAACTATGACTGTGAAACTTTAAAAATGGATACACAATTTGATCAGTTAATTGATTTTTAGGATCTTTCATTTTACCATTATCCTAACTCTTTCAAAGATTACCTTCACGTTGTATAAATTTCAACAGCACATAAAAAGGCAATATGTTGCTTACTTTAAAGATAATTATTTTAGTAACACGGTGTTAAGGCTTCATGGATCCAGAATCCAGGCCACATGGTATCACTTTGAATCCAATTTAGACAAGTTTGACTAATCTCACCCTGCCTACAAGAACTATAAATATTAAGCTGTGACTAAAAGCTCTTTGTGATAGTCCTGTCTCCTCTTCAGCTCCTACTCCCGTCAGTTAATTCACAACAGCTTTCCATCTGGTAGGTGACTTGATCCATGATCCACCGAATAATTCCCAACTCTTTAAACTCTGAACTGTGGTGTGGTTTTTTTGTCATTAATAATCATAATTTGTATTTGCTGTTGTTCTTTTTTCCAAATATCACCAGGCATTTTGAAGAACATCATCCCTTTTCACAATCCTCTAATTTTATTTTTTATTCTACAAATTTGATTCTCTTTATTTTACAGATAGTAGAATGTCAATAGAATGTCAGGAGTTGGATGTTTATCTCATTGCTCAAAAGAACAAGGAGGGGTGACTTTTGCTCCCCAGGTAGAATGCTGAGTAATTTTATCTCAGTTGTGCATATGGCAAAAAGAAGTAACCGATATCACAGAATGTGAGAATGGGCTGCAAGAATCAAAAAGCTATTCAGCTTATGTTTTCTGGTAGAATGAATTCTTCTTTAGGCTATACTATTGATGAAGACATTTCATACAAATTAAGCTACTGTGGTTAAACTTCCAGTCTCCATTTTTTGAAAGTGACATTAATTTATGGTGTTGGTGCATTGGATTATTTCAGGTTTTGCCATCATCATCATTATTACAATAAATAAAGGTGTCAAGTCATTACATTTATCAGAACTGTTTTCTACAAACTGTATATATAGCACATCATTTGTTGCCAAAGTCCATTTATCATAAATGTGCAGTATTTATCTCTAAGATGCATATTTGCACAATTCCCTCATGTTTACTTGTTAATTCAATTCTTTTATCCCTTTCGAAGTTGATGTAACTACAACCAAACAGATAAGTATTTTCATTTTCTTCTCTAAAATCCTGATGCCTCAACAGACTGAAATGTTGCACTAACTCCTAGCAATGCAGATAAGTTAATTCTGAAATATGTTGCTAATTCTGGTAGATGTAAGCTTCATGATTTAATTTAAAAGATTGTGATCATTTACTCACTTTTCAGAAGAATGAGTTATTGAACATAGCATATTCATATAGTTACTTTTCCTGGTAATCCTCCCCCAAAATTAAAGGAAGTACAGGTTTTGCTTAGTAGCAAGAATATAATTTAACAGCAAAACTTTTAATCTTCTTCGTTTTCTTTGTGATCTGACTCTGGGTTTTTGGAGAAAGCCTCCCTTGATCTATTTCTAGCAATGAAGGCATCCGGATCAGTAGCTCTTGAGGAACACCTACATTTTTCAGATCATCAAAAGAAGCACATCAGTGTGGGGAATGCATCCCCTCCTAAAGAACAGAGGGAGGAGGCCACAGAGGGCACCTGATTGTAGCAGATCAGGACAGCATTTGACCCTGGTTGGAAAAAAAAAAAAAGAAGAAATGAAAAGAAAGAGAAAAGTTGAATAAATAAAAATATCCCCAGCAAACTGGAGACTGTGACCGATTCTGGATGCATTCACCGAGTATTTGTTTTTGTGTGCGTGCAATGTTTGACATATCCTGAAAGGAACATAAAATATCCAAAGTTCATCTTTAAGCTATGTAGTTTTCTGACTGCCAAAAGGTTTCACTTGTGTCATTAAATTTACTGAATGTGCTGAAGGAAACAAAACTCAAGGGAACCACAGATGTTTGCAGTTTTCAATTTACAGACTCGAATGCTTGCAACTGATTATTTAACACATATAGGACTTTGGTTGATGATTATTTTCATACACGCTTTCAATCAGTGTTGCCTAAAATTAGTAAGAGATTTGTAATTCCTGTGACCTGTTTTGGGGTTGGGTCAAGTAATTATGCTTTATATTTCTGTTGCTGATCTTTACATTAAAAGATTTTCTCTTACAATTTTCCAGACATTTTCATTTCTCCTATCTCATTAGTCCCTTACTGTCAACCTTAGTTAATATCATTGCTTTGGGGGAAATGTTCTAATTATCTAGTACACAGCACATATTGGAAAGGTTAACATTTTGGGTGCACGGTTATAACAGATATTAGTATGTATGAAGATACTTTCAATTGCAATAAAAATGTTAAACCAATCCTTAAATATATTGATCTTTTGGTGGACCTTATTTGAGAGATTTTTAAAGATTTGGTGCAAATATTTTGTATTTTGACACGAGTGTCTTCTAAGTACAAAACTAACCTATTAAAAGAAACACATAAAACTTAGAAACAAGGGGGAAAAATGCCTAACAGTGAATTATTCAGAGAGAACATTATGAAACTATTCAATATTAATTAATGTACCAAACTGATTACTTCTTAACATATACAGACATTGATTTGGGGAATCCAGGTTATTAACTGATAAGTAGCAGTTTAGTCCTACATATTTGAGTTAATGGTTTATTTCAGTGACTTTATTTGAATTCATTGGAAACAATTGATTGGAATGAGTCAAGCCAACAGATATTTAATGACCCTTCTTATAATCAGAGAACAGGATTTCCAAATGTCTAGTCAGGGATAAAATTAATTTCTTTAACATATATATTTTAATTTAATGATTTTTAATTAGAGAAAGAAAGAATCCTTACAAAATAAGTAACCTCCAACTTTTATAAATTGTAATTTTAAACCGTGACCTTATGAACTAATAGTTTTAGCACTAAATTTGCGGCATCGGTGAAATAACATGCAAAAATTCTGAGGATGGAAACTTGAGACCTTGAGAAGAGAGAAATACAACCAGGGAGCATGTGTCTGACAAAAATCCATAGGAACTGGGGGGTTCACATTTCACTCAATTCCATTATATTCAATTCAACAAAGCTTTGTGAAACACTATACTGTGGGAGATACAACGGTGGTGGTCAGAGTCATTGGTTCTGAAATTTACCTCTTGTGGATGATATTTGAAGGGGGGGTACTGGGAAGTAACAGCTCATTACTGCATTGCACACTGGGACTAAGGGACACATAGGTACTTTTACTGGATCTTCTGCAGTCCTAAAATGTTAGGAAGTCTGTTTTGCATCTCTACAACATGGACTGGACAAGTATTTGGAGTGGGTGGAGTAGGTAAATGCCTGCCTCGAATCCCCAACTAAATGCCCTTTGGGAGTGGGGCAAGTAACACAATTGTTAAAGAAGCCAGGTTTAAGGTAATATACATGGAAAATCTGGTTTATGGTCTTGACTCCCAGCTTACCCTAAGAGGTGATTTTGGGGTAAGTCATTTAAGCTTTTTCGGTCTCAACTTTCTCATTTGTATTTGAAGTATAAAAGATTGCTGATATACAACTGCATTTGACCTGGAAAATATGTGGTTCCATTCAGTTTAACCTAGAAAAATAAAAAGGTTTAAATTCAAAGTCACCTTTGAGATGATCTTCAGATTCCCGATGAGATTGCATATGGATGAGAGTTGAGAGAGAATCCAGTTGAGAGATCATTGAACACAGATGAAGAATGAAAATAAGAAAGGAGATTTTGAGAGGAGAACTGATAAAAATGGAAACCTGAGGTCTTGAAAAATTGGGGAAGATGTTATGGATTTTATAGTTTCGACTCATTGGGGTATCTCAGGCCTATATGAACGAGATTCATATAGAAAAGAACAGGAATAACTGTACAACAAAAATCCAAATCACTTTCAAGTACATTCAAACGAAGAGAAGAAAACCTGATTCTGGCAGTGTCAATACATATTGCATGATAACTTGCAGGTGAGGGGAGTAGTATGCAACATGAAGAGAGGGGCAGAGCTTTTCAAGAGGAAGTGCGAGTTCTTCCAATTTGCATAGGTCATTGGGAGTTTTAAAAAATGCAGGTTCTAATAGAGTTGAGTCACCCGTACAACTTTATGCAAGAAAGTTCATGCTTTCTTAAAAATGGCACAAACTAAGGAAAAGTATACATAAAAAGGTACATATAAGGGGCCAGCCCAGTGGCTTAGTGGTTAACTTGGCGTGCTGCACTTCAGTGGCCCAGGATTCACAAGTTCAATCCCAGGCGCGGATCTACACACCACTCATCAAGCCATGCTGTGGCAGGCATCCCACACATAAAATAGGGGAAGATGGGCACGGATGTTGGCTCAGGGACAATCTTCCTCACACACACACACACACACACACACACACACACATATATATATAAATTTAAAAATAGGGTTTTGTCCCCCAATTGGATGACTTGTGTAAGATCTAGCTCTAATTAGGTGACATAATTGGATTCCCCTAGGGTACAGCTTTAATGGCAAGAGTAGTTCTTCAGTGATGAGGAACAGTTTTATTTGCCTTGTTCTTTGCCTGTTTTTAATTTCACCCATGCCTAAAACACCTTCTCTACACAAATACAAAACACTTTGCATAAAACACCTAATTTCTTGGCAATGAGAACAAGCCCGTTGGAAATAACAGAAAATGCACATTAAAGAAGCTCTGCTCTCTTCTATCACCAGTAGAGCTGAATGTTGCCTGTACCTTAGGACCTGAGCAGACTTTGCGTGTAGATAGTTGCTTGAGACATACTTAAGCAGTTGCTTTTGGTGACCCTGTGTTCAGATATTCCTATGCTGAAATGCTTTTATTTTATCTTGAAGCAAGTAAAAGGAAATTCCTGAATGAAAGCAGCCCTTATCTTTCCCATTCTTTGGGGTTCTTACCAATCTGTTTCATCTGCACCTAAGAGTTTGTTAAGGCTTATATGATTGCTAAAAGCAAAAAACATCAGCAGATTATCATTATAAATTTCTAGATTCTTTAATCATATAAATGAAATTAACTGCTCAGAAAGAGTGAGGCTTCTCATACACCAGATATGCAGCATTTTTCTCAGCACACAGATGAGAAGAATATGCTGTGACAAAGACATGTTGCTTGGCCTGACTTTAGTCAGGCTCCTGAAGCTTCTCCTACACCCATCTGTGCACGTCCTTGTAAAAATGTAGTTTTAGCAAGAACCCTGCAAAGTCAGTTAATCAGAATTCCCCACCCATGATATTTGCTCGGTTTCCTCATTTTCCACCATCCCACAGGTGATGTCTGACTATCCTGACCTGTCTTCAGAAAAGAGACTTTTAGGCTGGTTTACCCAGAATCCTCCTTACCCCTAAGCTTTCCTCTTAGAAATTTTCTATCCACTGACCCCTACCTTGCTCCTTAGCTATAAATTCCCACTTGACCATGCTGTATCCGGAATTGTACTTGGTTTTATGCTGAAGTCTCTTTTCCTCTATTGCAATAGTCTTGAATAAAATCTGTTTTTACTGCATTAACTACTGTCCAGCTCTGGCTTTTCTTTGTCAGTTGTAAGTTTGCTTTTGCAAGCACTTCATAAAATACTAAAAGTACGACCTTTTTCTGAACCACACTTGATATTTTTATTACCCTATTTAGTGAGAGTGAGTCACAATACATCATAAAAAGAAATGAATAAACATCTAGTAATGAACAATGTCCAGATTTAGAGCAGATACCTCTTGATTGTCACATCAACAGAATATAAGATATTTAGCCACCATAAATTCAGAATCAACTCAAACCTAAAAATCCATGTTAGAACTATGGAAATTAGTACATAAACTCTGGTTAGAGATTTGAGATGGTAGTGCAGATTCTAGAAGTGTTCCTCACTCATTCCTCTACCCACTAATGCACCACATTTTATTGAGTGCCTACTATTAGCCAGGTAATTTTCTAGGTACTGGAGATGCAGATATGAACAAGAGACTTAAAATTCCAGTCTTTATGGTGCCTATATGTTACTAATGGGGACAGAATATAAACAATTAAACAAAGAAATAGAAAACATCAACTGAGAATTTCAAGTTAAACCAAGGAATGACTATGCTAATAAACATATCCTGAGATGAGGTTAACTTTATTTAAAAATATAATACCTTCAAATAACATTTAATTTCCATTAAGTCTGTAGGTAAAGTGGATACTGTAGTCTACCACTCAGATCTTCTCTTTAGTATTGAGATGCTCATTTCCCCAGCTGCCTGGCTGCTGATGGATCACAGCTGTCATTTTTCAAGGAACTGCCTTCAGTAGAGCAGAGCTACCTTGACTAAGGTCATGGCCCCAGGGGCAGCTAGCTAGCAGTAGTAGAAGTATGAATACAATGACCTGTCTCCCTTGCCTCAGTTGGGACAACTGAGGGTGCATTCTGGTTCCAGAGGTCTCTTTGGATTGACTGAATTGTCCATCGCAATTGCATTGCAGTTAACCTTTTCCTCTGCCCAGTCCTGCTTCCCTCACACCCTTACACATGCCAATCCATAGAGAAAATCCAATGAACTTGCTGCATGAAAATCTCTATCCCAGAATCCATTTCCAAAGACCATGTCCTTAGATCGTAGGTCTAGGGAGAGGTACTTGGGAGGTGCCAGTATTTGCAAAAGTATTTTTGTGAAAGTACAAAATTGGAGTTGAATACAGAGATTTGTTTCAGTAGTATACAAAGATACCTTTCACCATATTTGTCAATGAGACCTCTTGACAAAGTTGCATAAGTCCTCATATTTTCTTCGAGAGAAAAGTGAGTTTGCAGTGAGTTTGATGTGAACTGAACAGTAAAACAAACAAAACATAGAATTTTCCAGTTAGAAATTCTGAGCCCCAGTTCTAACTATTGGTCAACGTTTGTTGAGCAGTTACTTTGCACCAGATGCTGAATCAAGTAATGATCATTTAAAGAAGAACAAATATGTCTCCCAATTTCAAGGAAAAAACACCTAATAGTTGTATGGTGAATAAATATCTATGGTTCTTGGCTCCAAATATAATGTAGTGGTAGCATTAATGCCTACCTCATAGAGCTGTAAAAAATCAACAACAATTTAAAAACAATAACAATTTAATGAACACTGAGAAAATATGTAAAACAAGATTCTATAATTTGAAAAGTAATATAAATATTTACTTTGGTTGTAAATGATATTGGATAGTCGATGTTAAGAGCTTGCCATTGTGATATGTACTATGGCTCCTTCAAGAAGTAGCTTCCACCAATGAGCAATGTATAATTATAGAAAGGAAAATTTTCATCTCTGTAGTTGTTAGTGTTTTCTAAGCTGTTCAGACAGCTTGGAGACAGATTGCTCAAAATATAATCTGATTTATTTCACTTAGCATAATACCCTGGAGGTCCATCCATGTTGTTGCATATGGCACTGTCTTTTTTATGGCTGAGTAGTATTCCATTGTGTGTGTATATATATATATATATATATATATATATATATACACACTACATCTTATTTATCTATTCATCTGTTGATGGGTGGCTGGGTTGCTTCCACATCTAAGCGAAATAAGCGAGGCAGAGAAAGAAAAACACCATATGATTTCACTCATTTGTGGAAGATAAACAAACCCATGGATAATGAGAACAGATTAGTGACTACTAGAGAGGAAGGAGGTGGGGGGAGGGTGAAAGGGGTAAAGGGTCACATATGTATGGTGGTGGATAAAAACTAGACTATTGGTGGTGAACAAAATGCAGTCTATACAAAACTGATGTATAGTAATGTATACCTGAAATTTACACAGTGTTATCAGCCAATGTATAATAATGTATACCTGAAATTTACACCATGTTTTCAGCCAATATGACCTCAATAAAATAATTAAATATATATATATATACATATATAATTTCAGAAGTTGAAAACATAAAAGGGAATGCTAATATTATTTCAACTGGATAAAATCTTATATAGTAGCTCACTTGAAGTTTAGAAATATACTTAAAACTCTAAGAAAAATGTTGGTGAGGTTGTATATGCATGTAAACAGGGTCTCCTAATTACAGATAGATGGCCATCTTTCACTATCCCTCAATGATTTTTGATTGCCTAGTACGTGCCAGGTACTGGAAGAGACACTGGAGATACTTTTTTTTTTTTAAATAAACGTATTATTTTCATGAGCTTCTAAGAGCTATAATTGGTGGGAAAGAGGTTTATGATAGAGAGAAGCAAACTGTGCTTACGGAGTGCATAAGAAAAACTCAATAGAACCTTGGCAGGGATGGGTAAATTGTAACCTGAATTATGAGTCAGAAAGGACTAGGATAGCCAGTGTATGTATATGGTTGTGAGTGGAAGGTTTGACACAAAGAGATGTTTCAGGTGGAGGGAACATAAAGTTTAAGGATTTAAAAGAACAATGTTTGTTTAGGCAATTGGGAGAGGTTGGGGATGTGAACTGTAGGAAACTATGGGCTTTGTACATTATTATAAAATTTAAAGTTTATTCCAAGAGTGATGGAAGGAAGAGGAGAGGGCCCTTGAAGGGTAAGTGAAGCAACGACGTAAATTTAATTGTGTGCTAGGAAGATCACTGCTGGAAGTATAAACAATTGTTTTAATTGGAACAAGAATGGATTCAGTGAAACTGGTGGAAAGCTATTTCTAATACCCCAATGAGTATGGTTAAATGACTATCCTTAAGCTAAACTCTGCTTAGACAATTAGCACACTCTAAATAAATAGGACACCCTCTGGTTTCTGAAGTGAATCAACGCCTTGCTCTCCTTGCTATACACCTTTCAAAGGCTTGACTTTGACAAATTTTACACCAGTTGCCCATCATATAACTGTGACAGAATAATGACCTCATGTAAAATGCCAAGTTAGTCTGAGGAAAAAATGACTGTTTGCTGTCATGTACCAGGGAGAAAAATGAATTCAGGAGATATGAAGCTAGATCCACTGAGGTTGTTGAAGATTCTTCTTAAGAGAGAATGAAGGGACTATACCATAGGCAAAATGCCAGGAAATTAATGAGCTACCCAAAGAGGCAGACGAAGGCAAGCGTGGAGCTGGAAACTGACCTAAGGCCTAGTAATAGAGGATAAAGCCAATGGTGGTGCCTTGACCAGCGCTGACCTAAAGAAAAACCAAGAGGACAAGGAGGAAGGTGTTCAGGTTTGAATAAGAGAATAGGATAGAAGTATAAGTGCCTCCAGTAAGTATAAGGAGCTAAAGGAGGGTGAGGAGAATTATAGGGTCAGAGCAGATGTATGTCTTGTAGATTCTAGATATAGAATCTCTTCTTTGGCATGTGCTAAAAGAACATTTCATAAGGATGGGACACAGTCTTAAGTGGTACACTCCCATTGGACATAATTTACTTGTTTGACACCTGGACTTTATTCTGATGTAGAAAACCCTCCAAATATATAGGGCAGGTGCGTGTCTTTGAAAATTATCTAGGAGTCTTGGTTGAGCTTTTACTGAACATAGTATATTGTATATAGATGCACATCATACATTGTATTTGTTGAAGGAATGACTTTGCAGGAATGTTCCAAGTTAAAAAAAAATTGTCTCATTGTGCCTGACTCCTTTGGAAATAATGCCAGGTGAACTATTTTTATATTAGTGTACTCTTTATATCAGTTATTTTTGCTGTGAATTTAAACAGATATTAACATTTATAGAAACGACTAGGATTATTTTTCCATTTTCCCAAGAGTGTATAAATCTCTTGTACTTTATTACTAATCATCAGCATATCTTATCATTCTCAAGGCAATAGGAAAGCAAGAACATTTTTTGAGCACTTTGGAATATGCTGAGGCAGATTTTGGAGGTGGAGGACGACTGACATGTACTGATTTCTCTGATGATACAAGATCTTTTACAATGAAGAGGAGGAGTTAATCTTGTTTTCAAATTTACCCTAATAATCCCAATACAGACTGAGCTGCAGATATAAAAACAAACCAAATGGGATCTGAAGTATATTTTCATCTCTTCACTCATTTAAACTACAAATATTAGTTGCTGTTAAACAAAATTCTTATACTAGACCAAGGAGAATTTTCTCCAATATAACTGTTATCACAGGGTAGATCCCACGACATCCAGGATTCAGATGGTTCGATAGTGTAGCTGCTCCTTCCAAGATAACTTGACGGCAACAGAACCATCAGAGACATTTTAGAGAATGTTTGCATTTTAAAGTAACTTCTCATTGCTCCATCTCCTCCCAACTCTTGGACTTCATACTACTTTTCCTAACCTAATATAACATGTCATACTGATTTAGATATTTTGTGTACTGTAGAAAGCAAGGTATTCGGGCATTTATTAATACAACAAATATTTATTGAACATCTACTATGTTCTCTGCACTGAGCTATATATGCATATACAGGCACATATAGTTATACATGCATGTCAGGAGTGTTCTGGATCCACGTCAATTTGTCTTTAATTGTGAATGATGTTAGGCACAGGTATTTGTCAGTTGAGTCAGAATGGTTTCTCAGTAATAAGGAGCATCTTCCTGGGTGATGAGAACTGCAGTCTAATCCTGGCTCTGCCACTGATGAGCTCTGCATCTTTGGACAGGTCACATTAATGGACTCCTCGCTTTGGGTTCCTCACTTGTAAAGGGAGTGTGACCAGATGATCACTAAGGCTACAACCAGTACTAAAAGTCTATGTTTGGGGCTGGCCTGGTGACATCATGGTTAGGTTCCCATGCTCCACTCCAGTGGCCCAGGGTTCGCAGGTTCAGATCCTGTGTGCGGACCTACACACTGCTCATCAAACCATGCTGTGGTGGTGTCCCACATACAAAAGAGAGTAAGATGGGCACAGATGTTAGCTCAGAGACAATCTTCCTCAAGCAAAAACAGGAAGATTGGCACAGATGTTAGCTCAGGGACAATATTCCTCACTGAAAAAAAAGTCTATGTTCAAAAGCTTTTGTTTTTCACCAAAAATGTGATCTATAGGACACTGGTTCTACTAGACGTTAATAGAAGTTCTATGGTTAAATACCCTGAAATAACACTGAACTAAAGTTAGAATATTTTATTACTGCAGCATTTCTCAAGAACTTTCATATTCTTATGAACATTGTGAATGCTCAAGACAATGGTATACAATGCCCTTGTCCAACCTCATTTTGACCAAGAAAACCTTCTCTATACTCAACCTGGAACATCAATCAAATACAACCAAAATTTATTGAGCACTGAGGCTATCTGAGTGGAAAAACAAACAAACAGCAGCAGCAACAATAAAAAAAAGTATAAAATAATTCATGGAGTTTACAGAGCAGAGAGGCAATAAACAAATAACCAATTTGAATGTATTATACATTAGAATGCAATAAATGCTTTGGAGGAAAATAGAAAGGACCAAGGATTTGGAATGCTGGGAAGGGGTCACCTCAATGAGAAGTTACCAATTAAGCAAAGACATGAGAGGATGAGAGAGCAAGTCATGTTGATATCTAAGGTAAGATCAGGTGGAACTCCTGTTAGTACCACAATTTAGAAAAATATTTGTAAAAATATCAGTGTACCAAATGATAATCCACTCAACAAACATTCATCCAGCACAGTGTGGGCACTTGGTGATTTCATACTGAATAATACAGAAGGGCCTGGTCTTCATGGAGTTTATATTCTAGTGTAGAAGAGAAAATATAAGCAAATAGGCCAAACTAGAAAATTAGTACAAATTGTAGTATGCTTTTGAAGGAGGCATCATAAAGTTTAATATTGGGAATAACATTTGGGGATATTTTCAGTTGATTATCAGGAAAAATGTCTTTGAATCAATTGTGTATAAAATAATAACAAAGGAAGAGAAAGAGAGCTAGTCATCTGAAGAGTTGTGGAAATATTGCTATAAGTAGACAATACAGATTCAGCATTTTTTTTTCTTTTTTTTTTTTTTTCTGTTGCTAATACTCCTCTTTTTTGCTGAGGAAGACTGGCCCTGGGCTAACATCCGTGCCCATCTTCCTCTACTTTATACGGGACGCCGTCACAGCATGGCTTGACGAGCAGTGCGTCGGCAGGTGCCCGGGATCCGAACCGGCGAACCCCGGGCTGCCAAGCGTGGACTAAACCGCTGTGCCACCGGCGGCCCCCAGATTCAGCATTTTTAATAAACACAGAAAAAACATGGCTGCAGTACATTGAATGCAGAGTAGAGAGGATGGCAGTTACAAGGAACACTTAATGCAGAGCCTTGCAAAACAGTTTTGAGCTTTATTCTTTGTGTGACAGAAAGCCATGAAAGGGATTTAAGCAGAGAAGTAACATGATCCCATTTATGTTTTAAAAAAATCCTTTGCTTGGAGTTGAAGAGTAGAGAGACGTGGAGGGGAGTCTGGAGAATGGGGGCGAGCTGTTTAGGAGGCCTTTCATTGCAGATATGATAAGGGCCTAAATGCAGTTCTGAGGAGACCTGACTCTTAGATGCCATATAGGGCAAGAGAAGTCAGGAGAAGGAATACTCAAAGCTGAGAAGCAGCCAGTGAGATCCACGAAAAACCAGAAGAATGTGGAGTGGAGGACACCAGCAAAAGAAGGACGGTTTAAGGGGTTAATGGGTGGCCTCCTTTCCTATTTTATTTTATTAGTAAGACATTTTATATTATTATTAAAATTCAACCTATATGTGAGAGGCAGAATGCATGAATCTTTAAATCACAACACTTATTTGTGACAATATAATCACAGGATTTCAGAGCATAATCATACAGAAGGAGCAGAATCCAATACATATTGATGGATATAACATGAAGCTTAATAGTGTGAGCAGTAGTTTAAGAACTAGATTGATTCAAACATTTCCCCAAGCCTCAATGTATTACCATAAACAAGTTATAATTCTTTAAATTGAATCCTTTTAAAGAGCACTATGTTTTAAAATATAGAGGATTGATAAGAGCTAAGATTAGCTATGGAAACCAGTGAATCTAGTCCTCATGTCACACTCCTTGTCTCTTAGAAATGGAGACACAGTCCAAATCTGCAGCTTCTCTGCAGAACTGTCATCTCTCATGGAGGAATTTCAGTCTCTGTGGAGACTGCCCCCATTTCAGTCAGTCAATTAGAGGTGAAAGGTATTCCATTTGCAGTCACCTAAGCCATAGAGTCCACCTATTTTTTTCTTCCTTCTTTCAGCCAAATGATATCTTCTTATCTAAGAGAAAAGAAAATCTGAGTATCGTGGTCATTTAATTTGAGCTTGTTCTGTCCTGCTTGCTCTTTTTCCTTGTTTCAAATGGCAGCATTCTCTGTAAATCAGATAAAGAACTGTATCATTATGCTATCATTGTTGAAAGCTCCATAATTGTAGCTTTTCTACCCAAGTCACTGAAATAAAACATCTATTTCTACACTAAATATTAATTTATTTCCACTTGTACTTATATTATTTACTTAGGTGATAGTACCTCCAACCTTTTTCAGAGGTGACCCTGTAGTATAGAGAACTATTTTCTAAATAACACATATTTTCACAAAAGACAATGAAAACTATACCAATTAGAAGTTACCCTTGTTTGTCACTACTTCCATATGCTTTTTCCAAAGGACATAAAAGACTGCTGTTATTGCTTTTGTTTTAAATTTAGTCACATCAGCTGAAAAAAAAAGTCACAATGAATGTGATTAGATCTAATTAGTTCATGTCCTGATTAAAGCAATTAAGATGTGTAAAATGAACAGGGATAAAAAAAAGGAACATTAAACAACATGAAATATTTACCAGGAATAATTTACTGCTGAACTTCTGTTATTGTATTTTTCTCTTTATTCTTGTTCCTCAAGAAATGTAAAACCTGGTGGTAGTTATTTATAATCAGAAACTTTTGTGGTTGCAAATGAGAGAAGCCCAATTCAAATAGATATCAAATGGAAAAGGAATTAATGTAGAACTTATCTGGAAAGTCTATGGAAATTCACTTCAGGCATGGCTGCATCAAGGGGCTCTTGAATCATAAGGTCTTACTTTCTCCATCTCTTCTATGCTTTTCTCTGACTCTGGCTCCATTCTAAGGCAGATGATCCCCTTGAGGTAGCATTGTGCCTAAAAACACCTGCATGCTTACATTTTAAACTTGAAGTGACCACAGATATTTTTTTGACTGGTTTGTATCATGTATTAAGCCAGTCCTAAATTAACTCCTGCGGCCATATTCATATATTGCTTTGATTGGCCAAAGTGAGTTTCATAACTACTATTGGGGGTAGGAGAATAGTCAGCAGATTCAACCTGAATGACATGGATTTCAAAAATAAGAGGAATGTTGGACCCAGCCCTGTGGCATAGTGGTTAAGTTTGGCATGCTCCACTTTGGTGGCCCAGGTTCACGGGTTTGGATCCCAGGCACGGACCTACATCACTCATCAGCTATGCTGTAGCAGTGACTCACATACAAAACAGAGGAAGATTGGCACAGATGTTAGTTCAGGGTGAATCTTCTTCAGCAAAAACTTAAAAAATTAAAAAGAAGAATGTTTCCTTAAGGAAAGCTGAGTTATTCTTACTAAAAGAAGAGGAAATAGATGATGAGCAGACACCAGCAGGAGAGATACGTGCGAATCTCACAGTTCTTTGATGTTTGTATTCTTGTAGTGTCCTCTTCATTTGCCATCTACCTTTGATATGACCACAATTTTTTATTCCTTAGAAGAGCTCTCTACATAAGATTTTGTATTTGAAATATTCAGTCTCGAAACACAACCTACTATCTCTATCTTTCCAAACTTTTCACACTTACACTTGCTTGTGTTTCCCCCTTCACCGGCTTCCTCTGACCTCTTGTACCTTTCCTGGGCTCCAATTTCAACTGTTTCAATAATACTTTTTTTGGCATTTTTGGTTCCATTGTTCTCTGTTCTTCCACAATTCCTACCTTGTCAATCTCAAATCAGGATTATGATGACATTAGCTTCTCCTGTTTCTCTTCCTGGGTGCTAATCACTGCTCAGCTGGAAAAGTTGTAAAACAGCTCTGCTAATTTCTCTGAATGTGTATGCCAGCCAGGTTCAAATGGGCCCTCTCTTCTGTTCTGCAATCTTTTCTTTTTTTCCTTTTGTTTGGACACTATTCCAAACAATTTGCTTTATCTTTAAGCCTTCTCCCATGAACATCTATCTTAAACTGAATTGCAATATATACATACAACTTTTCCAATCTTAGACTAAATTGCAATATATGCATACAACTTTTCCAATTCAAGCTCCCTCAATCTTTTTCCTGTTGACTTCAATAAATTAACCATCTTCAGCAAAAGAGGTATTTTTCAGCCTTCCAAAGGCTGCTCCCTCAAAAACAGTTTTCCTCTTAATGTCATAGTTTCTCATATATCCTAAGATCAATTTATCTTCTTTAAAGTCTTCAAATTCACTCTCTTATTACTCTTCTTTCCATTATCAGACAGTTTCATGGTGAATAGCCTATAATGATTATCTCAGTTTCTTGCCAAATCTTTAATAATTTATACGCTAATTTCTGTACTTTTTCCTGAAACTACTCTTTCAGTGCTCCCCAATAATGCTTAATGGCGTCAACATTTTCCAACATGCAAAATTTGGAACCCCAATGATTTCATGACTTCTCTATATCAATTATGCATAACATGAAATAACATAGAAATTCCTGCTAATTATATATTTTAATTTTTTTTGCATCTGTCTTCTCAAAAGGGGACATGACTTTTCTTTCACATGTGAATTTTACATTGAAGGTGACATTGATATCACAGGGCCTCCAAGGGAATGGATGGGACAGCCAGAGGACTTCTTTTGCATGGAGCAGGAATGTTCTATGTCAGGGAGATGGCAGGTGATTCTGGGCTGTTTCATGGGGAATTTGACTTACTAAGATCAATAAGGGGAAACATCTGAAGACAGACCAGTTATAAGGAACTTAGTAGTCCAGGCAAGAGTTAATAAAAGTAAGAAGAATTAAGTTAATATGGATATGATCATACCACTTTTATGTTTAGCTTTGCTCCCCTTGTTTTGCATATTCTACAGGATCAATTCTAAACCCTTTAACTGTCAAGCAAAGCACTCCTTGGTTTGCCCCTTACCTATTCATTACTCTTTTTCAGAGTGTTAAAGCACTTCATGTTTAAATATTCAAGAACTGTTTGTACATCCATGATTATATCAAGCTTACAATCCTAGTACTCACTCATTTTATGCTTCAACAAAAAGAATTGATTGTATATTCATGGGAAAACTCCTCTGTGCTTTTGCATATTCTTTGCATACTCTGTTCTCTATTTCAGCTACACGTTTGTAGGGCTTTCTACTAAGAGACAAGTCAATTTTTCAGAGGATAGAAATGAAATGTGCTCAGGAACTCAGAGACTCTTACCCACAGCCTCAGAAATCTGCCAGAGTGGCCATGAAGAGTTGGTTTAGAGATCACTTTGTGTTTAAGACAGAAAATCTCTCTTGCTGAGTCACTCTAGTACTTAGCCAAGACTTTGGGAGAATGGCTTCACCTGTATAGCAAACAAAAGAGTTCTGAGACAGACAGAGTTGTGTCTTCTCACTTACAGCTAGAATGTATCTCTCTCTATAAAGAAAGATGATGCCAGAAACTAATATTCCCATAATCTGTCAAAATTAGGACATGAACATGTGATCAAATTCTGGCCAATGTAGTCTAGAAGGAAATTTGTCAGAGAGCTTCTAGGAAAGGATTTTCTTGTAATAAAGACACACAGGAGATAAAGGTCCTCATCTTAAACCAGAAGTGATTTTGTTTACACATGATGCCTGAAACTTCTACTGCTATTTTCTAGCAATGTATTTAGGACAAGCCAAAGAACCAGGCACCCATTCTGAGAGTGAAGAGCAGACAAATCGTAAGGGCTGCAGCTCACTGAAGACAGCATTGAACAGCTGAAACTATAGTCCTCTTATCAGGTGAAATGGCAAATATTCTTTATTGTTGAAGCTACCTTTAATTACATATTTTGTTGCCCTCAGACAGAAGCTTCTGAACTGATGAGATCTCTGAGCCATAACATTGGAAATTTAGGCCCAAGAAATACAGACTGACTGAAACCAATGATAGCACTGGTGGAAAGAATTGCTCCCTCCTCTGTACTTCCCCATCCCAGGGCCTGAATAATTAAGGTTGGACCCAGCACCAGGCCTTGGTCACTGAAGTATTATCTATGTCAGGTACAGCAGACCGTTTTCAGTCTCAGTCATCATGCATTCCTCCATCAATTAAAGTCACTAAGCAATGAGAAAAAACCTACCAGGGCAGCTAGAACACCTATTTCTCATCAACAAAACTGTGGGGCAATATTAACAACAGTCAAAGGGAATAAAATTCCTCATTGATCTGAATGTACTTTACGTTTTACCTGCCTTGAAGAGAGAATATTCAAGTTTGAATCAAATAAGCACCCCATGGGTGTGGAAGGTTGGATCTCACGGTAGAAGGAAAGATATTAGTTATGATTAATTTCAAATACTTACTGAGCACCTATTACTTTATGAGCTTTGCACTGGGTACTATGGTTAAAAGAGTGAACAAGACAGGCCAATCCTATTTCTTGCCCTCTTGGAATTCCTATTCTAGTGGAGTTGGTGTTGTGGTTGTAGGAAGTAGGTGACGACAATAACCATGCAAACAACACAATTTCAAATGAGGAAAATTATGAAGAAACCAAAACAAGGTGAAGGAATGGGGAGGGTCAGGCTGGAGTCACTTGATTTGGATTTTCAAGGAAAACCTCTCTGAGGAGCTGATATTTGAGTTAAGAACTGTGAAGGAACAAATAATAAAAAGATTTGAGGAAAGGGAATTCCAGGCAAGGAAAGGAGTAAGTGCCAAGACCCCATGGCTAGATTTACTCAGAGTGTTAGAGGAATAGAAAGAAGATCAAGGTGATTGGAATGTGGTGAATAAAAGGAAAATCTTATGATATGACATCAGGAAAGTAGACAGGAACCATCACATGGAGTATCCTAAAGCTAAGCCATAATGAGTAGGTCAGATTTTATTCTGATTGCATGGGAAGTCATCGCAGAGTTTTAAGCAGAAGGAGAAATATATTCTGATTTAGGCTTCAAGAAGAAACCTTTGGCTGCTCTATAGAAAAGAGAGTTGGCAGGTGCTCCTGGGGGTGGGTGGCACAAGGTGGAAGACTTAAGAAACTTGGCAGTTATCAGTTGAAAAATGATGTTGGTTTGAACTTGGGTAGCCAACAGTGGAGATATTAAGAAGTTATTCGGTTCTTATAAGCAAAACTGAAATAACTGCTGAAAAAAAAGATTCCAAGTTGAAGCCTGGAATTTTGGGGGTTTTTTTAATGGACAGGGGAAGGTGGTGGTAAATCCGAAAATAGAGGTTTCACTTGAAGCCATGTGGCAAAATAACCAGATTTCTTGTTACTGCTGTCGAATGTGTGCACACATGTGTTTGTCTGTATTTTGCATATGTGTGTTTAAATACAATCTCTAACTACTTTTCCTCATTTATTGACTTTCATGTTGCTCCTGCTATTTAGGAAACAAGTGAATAAATACTTCATAAAGCATAGGCAGAGATGAGAGTGTGGGGTAAGTGGTACTGTTATGTTTGGGATATTCATTAAAATAAGAAACACTAGAAATATCCCTGTTAACTCCTTCTGAGAGAGAATGAAGAAGCCTGGATTTTTAATTTGAGCGACATAAGACTATATTTGAAATGAGTAGAATGCAGACATCAAGACTTCTGTTTAGACACACTTAACTTGATATACCTATCAGAAATATATGTAGTGACAACAAGTTGCCAGTTTTATATTAAAATCTGGTCTTCAGGTGAGATGCAGGGGTTGGAGGGTTGCAAATTTGGAAGTTGTCAGCTTAAGAATAAATACACTTTTGTAGAAAATACCTTAAATGAAATTATAATTTTTTACATTTTTGTTTTAAGCTTCTTCCCACTCTAGGAAATATTATTTGGTCTGAGACACACCTGTATAAAGATTACATTATTGAACTCCAAAATGAATTTTTATTTTAAAACATTTTTATGTACTAAAGTACAGGATTATTACTAAAAATACTGGGATTCTAAATATAATGGTCACTGAAAATTTCAAAGACATAATTTTATTGGGAACATTTACTTAATTCTAAGGACTGTAAATATAATAATGAAAAGGTAAATTATATTAGATATATAGTCCATATATCTCAAGAGCTGAACAGTATTACCCTTTATTTTGTTTTATATTATTTGAAAGTCTGTATTTCTTCAATTCCGTAAATGTAACCAATATAATATTTCCCATGTTGCTAATGGAGCTTGAAATTAGGGTAGCAGCTTGCGTAGCAGCATCATGATGATGTCAGCAATTCAGATGAAAAATGAAACATAACCGATACAACTTCTAAAGCCACAAAATATAGTCAGTTTTCCATATTTGAAATTGGCTGACCATATACAATAATAGATGGTGCAGGAAAAGAAAACATTCTCTTTTCTAGAGTTTGCAAAACCAATAGGAGGTTTGTTGATGAAGAATCTTGCAAAGCTATGTACTAAATAAAAAATTTACATTTGACTCCTATTGTAAAATTTAATATTGCCTCTATATTTCACTATAGGAAGTAGAGTTACACTTGATTCCCATTGTAAAATTTACTATTGGGTCTATATTTCAGTATAGGAAGTAGAATTCAGTAATTACTGGTATTTGATAAATCCTATTTATAAAACCATTAATTTTTTCAACTAAAATTCCATTACAGATTCTGAATTTTTCAATTGTTCTATATTTAATTCCCAGAAATACATGTTATAACTCAATCTCAACCAACGCTATACTTTATGACCAAACAACAAAAATACTGATATTAATTAACAAAATGTTAAAAATTAACCAGGTATTCTGTAGCCAAGGAAATTCATGCTTGACATGAATTATGTACAAAACTTTACATTAACTTTTTTCTAATTTTTAAAGATAACTTTAGTGAAGATGAGCAACTTTTTTTTTTTTTTGGTAGAAACATAAATCTGTAAATGAAAACCAACCAGAATCTATTACAAGGCTCACCACTGGGGATCATTACTTGGAGGCTGGTCCTCATACTACAGCACATGTGAAATGTGGCTGTGAAGTTATATGATTGACAATTCATTGGCATGAGGGAATGAAGCTCCCTGTTCCTTATCGAGAGTAACCGCATTTCTTTCCACAAGTTCCCAAACTGATCTCCAATGGAGCTTGAGCAACTACTATGTATTGTAGCAGATATTTATCCATGGAATGTGGGTTGTGGAATATGGATACAAGTTTTGGAAAATGTCCAAAAAATTAAAAGTCAGGACTGTGCATAAGGTAATAGAGCACTTTTTCATCAGGTATGAAGTGTGAATTTGCAATATTGAAATTGACTTCAAGTTCTGAAGATAGCTGAGGAAGAGAGGTTCATAAGAAATTCACATTGAGACTTCCTTTCTGATGCCATTTCAGTTCAACTACATCGAAGTAGTAGTTATATTAACAAAAATCTCTCCCTCTCTCTTTCTTTCTCTTTTGTCAGATCAGCTAGATATAATGTGAGAAAAATATTGTCAGATTACTTGGCATTTCAGAATAACATCTCTTATTCACAGGATAATTTTCTAGTTCTCTAGGTAATGTGGTGTCCAGGAAATCTATAAGAACTCTTCAAATGATCTGTATGTCTAATAATCCCACTGGAAAATCAATTCAGCAGTAAAGTCACACATCCAGTGTATATAAAATGCACATACAAAGCCACTTTCCTTAAATTTCAGACTACAGAATATTCCTTTTGTAAAGATGTGGCAAATGCTATACAACAGAAATTTAGAAAGAAGCAAAAATGTATAGTAAATATTGCTCAAATATAATTTTCATCTTATCAGGCAAACGGTGAAATAAATATTTTAGAAATGCCAGGGAGAAAATAGCAGGTTTATGAAGAGTTTTATATAGGTAAACAATATGAGTTTAGGTTATTTTTAAGCTTTCTAATGAAAGGAAGCAATCTATGAGTATTTCACTGAACAATAATTTGACAGCTATCTTTTTCTTTCTTTGAGACATCTTTCTTTACTATTCCAGGCTCCTGTTGTTTTACTCAGATTGGATTCTGTGTACTCCTTGCCCTTCAATCACAATCAATCATATTTAGTCAATGTAGATTATACCAGACTAATCATCTTTTTGTTTGGCCTGGATCGGCTGCTCACCAGTAATGTCTAGTACGATACTTTTGCTTGATGAGAACAAGTTTCCCTTGGCTTAACTTTTGTGTATGCAACACAATATTCTTAACTATAGTCACTATGTTGTACATTAGATCTTTCAGAACTGAATCATCTTATGACTAAAAGTTTATACCCTTTGACCAATATCTTCCATTTTCCCCATCCCCAGCCCCTGGCAACCACAAACCTACATTCTGTTTCTTTGAGTTTGGCTTTTTTAGATTCTACATAAAGTGAGATCATACAGTATTTGTCTTTCTCTGTCTGACTTATTTCACTTAGCATAATGCCCTCAAGTTTTATCCATGTTGTCACAAATAGCAGGATACCTTTCTTTATATGGTTGACTAATATTCCATTTTATATATATATATATATGCCAGCCCTGGTGGTCTAGTGGTTAAGATTAGGCAACTGTGTAGCTGAGGCCCAGATTCATTTCCCAGTCAGGGAACCACACCACCCATCATCGGTTGTCATACTGTGGCAGCTGTGTGTTGCTGTGATGCTAAAAGCTATGCTACTGGTATTTCAAGTACCAGAAGGGTCACCCATGGTGGACAGGTTTCAGTGGAGCTTCCAGACTAAAACAGACTAGAAGAACCTGGCCACCCACTTCTGGAAAAGTTGGCCATGAAAACCCTATGAATAGCAGCAGGGTTTTGTCTGATACAGCACCTGAAGATGGCATGAAAAGACCAGGCACAAAATGGGAAAATATCCCATTTTCCTTGTCCATTCACCCATATACAGACACTTATGTTGTTTCAATATCTTGGCTGTTGTGAATAATGTTTCAATGAACATGGGGGTGCAGATATCTCTTTGAGATAGTGATTTTATTTACTCCCGATATGTACCCAGAAGAGAATTGCTGGATCATATGGTAGTTCTAGTTTTAATTTTTTGAGGAACCTGCATACTGTTTTCCATTGTGGCTGCAACATTTTACATTCCCACCTACAGTGCCCAAGGGTTCCCCTTTCTCAACATTCTTGCCAGTGCTTGTTATCTTTGGTTTTTTGATAATAGTGAGTATAACAGGTGTGAGGTAATATCTCATTGTGGTTTTTATTTGCATTTCCTTGATGATTAGTGATGTTGAGCACCTTTTGAGGTACCTGTTGGCCATTTCTATGTCTTTTGAAAAATGTTTATTCAGGCCCTTTGCCCACTTTTTTCGATTGGATTATTTGTTTTTTTGAGATTGAGTTGTGTGAGTTCCTTACATATTTTGGATATTAACCCCTTATCACATAGGTGGTTTGCAAATATTTCCTCCCATTCCATACAGTGCTTTTTCACTTTGTTGATTATTTCTTTCACTGTACAGAAGATTTTTAGTTTGATGTAAACCCACTTGCTTATTTTTTCATTTTTACCTTGCATTTTGAGTGTCATATCCAAAAAATTATTCTCCAGACCAACGTTAAGGAGTTTTTCTTTGTTTTCTTCTAAGAGTTTTATGTCTTCAGGTCTTACATTTAAGTCTTTAATCTATTTTAAGTTAATTTTTGTGAATGGTGTAAGATAAGGGCCCAATTTCTTTTGCATGTGGACATCCAGTTTTCCTAACATTATTTGTTGAAGAGACTATCCTTTCACCATTGAGTATTACACAGATAGCATCCAAATTGGAAAAGAAGTAAAAATGATCTCTGTCTGCAGGTGACATGATATTATATAGAGAAAACCATAAAGACTCCACCAAAAAACTGTTAGAGCTAATAAATGAATTCAGTAAAGCTGCAGAATACAAAATCAACATACCAAAATCAGTTGTGTTTCTATATGCTAATAACGAACTATCTAAAAAAGAGATAAAGAAAATAATTGCCTTTAAAATAGCATCAAAAACAATAAAATATTTAGGAATAAATTTAACCAAGGAAGTGAAAGATCTGCACACCGAAAGCTATAAGACTTTGATGAAAGAAATAGAAGACACAAACAAGTGGGAAGATATCCCATGTTCATGGATTGGAAGAATTAATATTGTTAAAATGTCCAGACCACTCAATCCATCAATGCAATCCCCATCAAATTTCATTGGCGTTTTTCACAGAGACAGGAAAAAACAGTCCTAAAACATGCATGGAACCACAAAAGACTCCACGTAGCTAAAGCAACTTGAGCAAGAACAAAACTGGAGGCATCACACCTCCTGATTTCAATTTATATTACAAAGCTATAGTAATCAAAACAGTATCATAATGGCATAAAAAACTGGACACACAGTCCAGTGGAACAAAATTGAGAGCCCAGAAATAAACCCATGCATATCCAGTCAAGAAATCAAGAACGCTCAATGGGGAAAACATAATCTCGCCAATAAAAAGCCTTTTTCTTTTCTTTCTTTATTTTTTCTTTTTCTTTCTGCTTCTGCGTGCTAGCTAATTAGCAGGTGCTTAATAAATTCTTTTGACTTGAGTTGAATTAGGCCAATATGAAAGTGTCAGAAATAAACGCATATGTTACCAGTAGACCTCATGTGAGCAATTCTTAATAATATATCTACCCAGTCTCTCCAGATTCAAGCTGTTCATTTTGATTGTTCAATGACTCAGGTGGAATAATATAATGACCAAGGCTGACTTAAAATGACATGCTATAATATAATTATTTCATCTATGAAAGCACGACTAAGGATTTTATGAACTTGTTCATTTTTCTCATTCCTTTTTTTTCATTTTTTGTGAGCTAGGTTCAAACAGTACTTTAATCTACATTTTATAAAGTATTTAGATAAAAAATTCATGATTGAGGAAGTGTTTGATTTCCTAAAATGCTACTTTGTTCAGCTATGTTCTTCCTTCTGTGTTACCCTTTTAATGTAATTGTCGCTAAACACACACACACACACACATATATATATATATATATATTCATAATTTTGTTTTAGTGGAAGAACGAACTCAATTGAATCTGCACCCTTTAAACTCAGATTACAGCAATTACTCCTCAATTTCTTACACTATCTAAACCCTTTAATCTTGCCATCTCTCCAAATCTTAAAGCTCAAAACCATTATTTCCCTTTTCCTGAACAGTAAAATAATAATAAAATCTAAGAGCAAGAAGAATGAAAAAGAGTTGATTATACAAGACATCTTCTAACATCCCTTACGGAAGCAAAAGCATACTTTTTCACTTGCTAATTTACATTGTAGAAATTCATCTTCAATATCTTTCAATATCCTGTTCTTTCATATTGGTAAATAAGTTTCTAGCCCTATAACTATTCTAACAAAATTCAATTATAGGTAAATTTTTAATTTTCTGTGTAATTTTTATATATTTTTCTTATTTTGTCTTCATTCATATTCAACTTAGCTCTTCTCTCTATGATAATCATATAATTGTAGTATTTTGACTTCTATCAAATACTCTTAATTTCTCATTATCCAACTTTCTATATATTTTTCCTCAGTTGTCTCTCCGTATTGTCATATTTATTACATTTTGTATTTCTGTCTTATTTCATCCAGATTATCTTCTTAGTGCCTTTTTCTTCTGCAAGAGACATCTAGAATTCCTCCCCATATTTTGAAAAAGTTATTTTTCAACCACTGTGATTAACTCTTCCTGAAAATGTGCGATTTTGAATATAATATGAGATGGAGAGGTGAAGTTCCCTTCAAAAGCCTAGATTACTGTGGTGGTTGGTAGGCACTCAATCTTCATGCACACACCTTACCCATATAGACTCTTTCAAAAGATGGAAGGTAGATTGCTCCATCAGAGACTTTGGCAGCAAGTAGGATGTTGGGAATGTTAAAAATGCAGAATGAGCATGTTACATAAAAAATGGACATACTTAACTTAATTTGAATTACCCATTTACTTATGTTTTGATAAGTGTCCTATTAACTAATAGCAGGTTTTGATATACTGTGTGTGAGTGATTCCCATCACTCAATTTGACAGCAATAAATCTATCATGTGGCTTCATAAATTTATATTGTCTAAATCTTAAGGCAGACATTTGATCATTCAGCATTCTGTGGAGAGTTTTATCAAAGTCTACTATGCCCAAGGTCATTTATGATTAATAGTATAACAAGAAGCGGAATTTGAATATTTTCAAATCTTCTAGCAACTCGCATGATTTTTTTTTTTTTTTACAATATGTTGCATATCTCTTTTCCTTTCCTTCTTACTTTCTTCCCATCCCTGCTTTCTCTTCTTTAAGGACATCCTCATAGCATGTATTCCATCAAGCCTTAAAGATCTAACTGAAAATGAGATGATGATTGTCTCTCACCCTCTCTCACATTAATGTTCAATACCTATATTTTACAAGAAAAGCTGCCACAAGAAAGTTACTTGTTTCTTATGTTAGAAGTCATTGATTGTTTCTTATGTACTACGTTGTCTTTCTCTGTGTTGTAGTTACACGTCTTCACAATATACATCATACTTTTAATTTCATTTACAATCCCAGGAAGAGGGAGGAAGAAGTCAACGGCACATTTATAGAGCTGTGGAAAACTGGTTCATAGACTCAATGGACAGCCAGGCTTTGAGTGTAACCTGTAAAATTTAATGGATAAAGATCAGGAAAAGGACAACCAGGTTAGACAAGGGCCACCTTTTTAATTGAAGCTAACAACTCATTACTGATATGATTAAGGTGCCTCCCAGAAGTCATTAATAAATGTAAATGAAGATGGAAATTTTTAAATTTTAATATGAAAAGGGAGTATGTTAAAATGAGAAAGAATGACATAATAACAGGTGCAAACTCAGTGATGATGATCATCAAAGAGCCTGGGGGTGGGAAACAGAGGTTGAGGAAGAACACATGAATACTTCTCTAGCACAGTCCCTTGGATGAGAATACTCCATTTCTAAATAATCAGAAGCATCCCAATATTTGTAGTATATAATTCATCAGGCCACAATGTTTGATAGAATCACCCTCATGAAACTTCACAGTTCTCAAGAACTGATACTGTATTTATGAAGCACCTCCCTATTTTGCGGGGAAAAAATATCTGGAAATAGCCTATCTAAAAAAGTAACGAACATGACCAATATCGATGTTTCCTTTAAACATATTTAGTGTGGCTAATTAATCATTGATTTTTCAGCTTTGCAAACCTGTCTCCTGAATAAATGAATACATGGTTGTTTATAGTGTATTCGTTTGTCAGGACCTAACCAAAGAGACTACCTAAGCAGTAAGTAGAGATTGAATATGGAAATTCAAATTTCATTATCTGCTGTGTCAACATTAACTCCATACTTAGGGGCATTAGTCTCTCTAATGCTTCAATTACTTTAATTTTTATTATTATTAAGTACTTCTGCACCTCAAGTGATGCTATGAATAGTAGTGCGAGGGATAACAATACTTTTAAATATAAAAAATGGTGTAAAATGCAAGGAATTGTGGTTGTTCATATATTTAACTTTGGGAAATATAATAAAATCAAATCTCTCACTCTGCAAATGTGCACAGTGATGCAAAATCTCCATATGCAATCTTCTTAACTCTATCTTGGAATAGCACCCCATGGAGCTTTGGAACTCTGATAAGATTTCAGAATATGAAAGAAAAGTTGAAAAAAGGTAAGGAATTCTTTAGAAAAGAAAGACCACCCCTGATTCTTGTGTAAGAGAAAACAAAGGAGGCAAAAGCTAGGAAAATTTGAATTCTCATTAACAAAATGTTCACTAGAGGTGATAACACCTTTCCCTTGTTTTCTGTGCTCTCTGCATTCACTGAGCACCAGGACCCTTTCCTTCATCTTTTTCTAATAGATTTTAGGGACCATCCAGAACGTATGATCTGTGAATACAATGAACTTATTTCACTCACTGGTCTATCTGCAGAACTTATTAAGCTAAAAAAAAAAAAAACTAGGACAAAGTTCAATTAATATTTTTGAACAAATGCCTGAATAAATTTAGTCACGTTGCTGAAGCAAATGTCTTCCATTCTAATCCTTTGCAGCCACTATTGGAGAGCAAAAGAAATACACAGCATAAATTTGCAGGGCAGTTGAGAAAGATTCCATTGGCATTTTAGCAAATAAATGGCCATTGTTTTCTATTTGTCATTTGTTTTCCCTCCTTTTAAACTTCCTTAGTTGCTGCAAAACAGGTAAACTAAACTAGATTTTTCAGATAATATCACTTACAGATTTATCTTTAGTACCAAATTTTGCATTTGAAATAAATTGGTAGGAATAAAAACCATAGAATAGAATAACGACTGTACGAAACTACTTTCTTTGAAAAGAAAGATAACAATACATCTATACAATTAAATAGATATCTGTACGCTATTTCTAGTTGCTTGACATTGAACATGTTATTTAGTTTCTATATTGCCAAAGTTTCATCATCTATAAAATCAGGATATTAATATTACCTATTCCCCATTGTTTGTAAGTTTATAAAATGAGATGAACTCAATGCACATATGCCACATTGCACGAGAGACGGCACAGAGTAAGAGCTTCATAAACATCAACTACTCTAAAATTATTGTTTGTATTTGTTTCATTGAACAAGATCAGGTGGATGATGGGATTACTAACATCTTCTATTTACTTTTATGAGTTATTCTGCATTGTCTATCTGCACATGGATTATTTATAATCAGACATATAGTTATTTTAATTTTGAGATAAATGACTATATTTTGTGAGATACGCTATTGAGTTTTGTATAATTATACTATTTCAACAAAATCAAGTCACTTTTTCTTCAGCCTCTACTGAGACTCTAAGCACTTAAACCTTCTCTCTATAAATTTTGTTTACCCTAGTCTCCTTTGTTTCATTGGAGTTATCACTTAAAATTTTTTTCAAAAGATCTAAATTCATCAAATTTCTACTGAAGACTTTTGTTGGGAAAAATGCAAATTCTATGAGATCACTCTTCTCTTTTGTCTTTTATATTACTAAACATAATAATTATAAAATTCATATCTGATATGAGTTCATTATAGAATTATGAACTATTATAGGAGAAATAGACCTAATTACTAAGTTTTTTGAATTCTTCAAGTTACACAGTAAAAATGATTGCAGCCTTTTGGGGGTCAGGGCTGTTCAGTATTTATCTTTATATTCCCAGCCTCTAGCATAGCGCACGATATTTTAAGTATTTAAATAGAATTTGCCAAGAAAGTTCTTATTTCCATGGCTCCTGATAGTAAAATAAAATTTGGTGATTCAAAGAAAAAACATGTCAAAGTGAAGAATTCATTCCTTCCATTTCTCACACATCTTTATTGTTCCGAAAGACAAAGGTAGTGCTAAGACCATAAAAACAAAAACTCTATATGCCTCAGTTTTAGACTTACCATTGAAGGGTTCACGGCATTAACTAATTAATATAAAGTTCTTCTTAAAGTGTTTAAAAATATTTCCTATGTAATAGGTGTTGCTATAACCACAGGCCCATTTAGAGCCAGTTCAAACAGACCCCATCTCTTATCAACAAAGTGATTAAGGATTGTCTTTCAGAAAAACTGCAAAGTCAGGTAGCCAGGGCATGTGCCAAAGAAGAAATCATCACCTGAAACAACCTTGGAACCAAAGAGTCTCCTTCCCATGGAACCCAAGGACTGGGGCACGACCGGAACTTGAAAGCAGGACTCATCAGAAGCGAGGGGTCCGTCATTCAGGAAGATCCAGTGTTAAAATTCCCCCCCCCTCTCATGCAAAAATGTTTAGAACCCCATCATAAATGTTTAGAACCTCATCACAAATGTTTAAAACCTTACCATAGATACCTGAAGCCCACCAATCAAAACCTGTCTCACCAGTGTTTCCACGTCCCTAACTTCTTTAATTTTGTCCCAAATCCTGAATCAGGGAAACAGATCTGAGGTCACACACCCCCTGTCTCCCTGCAGATCCATCTCATAGAATAAAAGCTGATTTCTCCCCTCAAAGGCTGATGCCATAATTAATTGGCTTTTTCATGCTTATCAGGCAGAGAACCCCAACTTTGTGTGGTAACATTGCCATGTCTCTGCTAAAAAAAAAAAAGAAAGCAACACAATTGTATGTGAATTCAGAAATTGATGGAATAACTACATGACTTGTACAAAAACTTCTGATTTTGTTTCCATGTGTGGCTATTTTATCAGGATGGGCCTTATAAGTTATTAAGAATTCACAACATAGTTTTAAGGGCTTGAACATCTGGGGAATATACAGAAGGGGGAGAAAAAGTATAGTCCCTAGGCTGACTACTACTGTCATGCCAGCAAGAGCAAACAACACGGCATTTGCCAACTCACAAATGCTGCAAAGCTCCCTAACTAGCAGTATTGTTTCTTCGTGATAAATTCACTCTATCTTTCCTACTCGAGCTTGGAAACATTACCAAACTTGAAAGGAGCATGGGTGGAAGGATCACTCCTGAGAGCTTCCTGTTGCTAAGGAAACCACTTCCTTTGTGCATGTTCAGAATAGCAGCTTCCTTTGAATCCTGCCTTTCAAGCTCTATTATTTAAAGCAAACATATGGATACGTAACTTATATTTTGAAATGTACACCAGTTTATTGTTTGTTTCTACTATCTGGTGAAGAAGTTTCATCCAATTAAAGGTAACGTATCCTTGCAGATAAAAAAACTAGAGATAGACAACTTCTTTTGTTGTTTTATGTTTCGTAAAATCGACAGTGCTTTCCGGTCAACAAGAGTCAATAAATCTAACATGTTCCTCCGACCTGTAAATATGTATCACTTAACATTGGCTGAAATAATTTACACCTTTTCATATTTGATAGAATTAGGAACAATCATGTTTAATTATTCTGTAATGACAGAACTATTATACATTAACTTGATTGGAAATCCTTTATTGAGACAATATACGTCTTCTTTTTTCGTTTAAAAATATTATGGAAATGCCTCAAGTATGCTTGTTTAAACATTTTGTGGAAGGATTAGCTCAAATGCTAGATGTCAATGAATTGGCTTTCCAAGATAAAAGATGAGCATTGGAGTTCTATTACACCACAATGATCGCAGTGTATATTCGCCAGCCATTCACAACAGCGTGTGTGGACATTGTTCATAAATACTAGCTGATTTCACAACTTGGATTGTAAATGCTATAATTACATGTTGTAATTCACATTATACAACTGAGAATCATAGCCCAGTCTGCCGCTTTATTACAACATTCTCATTAATGTCCTACTTATTTGAGATCTTTCAAAGAATTCCTTTGAGCACCCATCATGATATTTTTAATTATACTCTTTATAGCTCCTCATAATGTTTTGGACCTGTCTTACATGCTTTGATATGCATGGAGCCCTCAAACCACAGACTACCAACCCAAATTACATCGCCACAAAGTTTAAATGGTTTTGATTACTGTATCTATAAACTAATTTCCTTCACTTGTTTATGTCTATTCAGTGATTATAGCTTCTGCTGAAAAAATTTGTTTTCAATGTCAGTCCTAGAGAAAAGTATACTCCTAAGCATTAAATTGACTTATTTAATCTATTTTTACAATTGTGTGCTATTATGCTTACTTGTTTGACTTGCCTATAGCTTTCAGTTTAGCCACATTTCCTGCAGAGACAATGTTGTTTTATGCACAAAGAAAAATGTTAAAGCATAAACATGTTTTACTTTCAAGGAGACTGTTTCACTGATAAGAATAATAACGCATGATTATTTAGTGAACTCATTGCTTTTCCTACATTAGATGTTCAATAAAGTTATTTGTTCAGCAATGTTAAGCATTAATTTTAATACAGTAAAATTGTATATTTATATTTACCTGCCACAATTTGAGAGTATATTCAGGGCTTCACACTTCCATTTTTTATCAGCTGGTTAAAGAATTGATTTAACATGTCAATATTTGACACTATTTCATTCCTTAGAGACCCATATTCATTCTTATTTCGCTAGTCAGTAGTGTATTGGCACTTTGATTTTAAAAACAAAACAATTGCTTTGGTTCATCGGTTTTCTATTTTGCCTCTGGTAGTATAACATTCGATGGCTTTTGTTGGCTTATTGCACTTTAATTAGCGTGATGCTGTGTGTCTTTAGCAGCGTGCTGCTATGCTACCCTTAATTGAAATCTTTCTCTTGTGTCTGTGATCACATCACCTTGATGCCTGGAACTGCCGCTCTTGTGGAGCATGTGGTAATGTGGCATTAGCCCTTTGAAGCTGAGGAGTTTGATTAGCAGGATCAGATGAGCTGCTGGAGGGTGTCTGACTCCGAGCTCTAGTATTTTCAAATGCATTTTACAAATTACCTACTTACCTTAATACTATAAATATGCAGATACATGCCACTTACTGTATAAAGTGAAATTTTACAGTGGAGAATTATTTCCTTGCATACACTCTGATTTAAAGGTCACAGCTTCAGAATGGTTGATAAAGATATTACTTCCCATTTTGTACCCACTGGAAAATAGCTATAAACCCCCCCAAAAGGTATATGAAATTATCTTTCCTTTCTATCCCCCCTTTCCTTTGACTCTAAAATATTTACACAATACATTCTAAATGGTTGTTTCTTCCTTTGTGGATTTTCTCTTCTCTAACACACTAGTACACATTATTTTTAAGGGTCCTCAGAATGCTTCTGTAGGGTGATTGAGTTACATATTTCTTCCAATTATATCAAATGGAAAATAATCAGAGGTGGCGAATGAACATTTTAAAGAACACGCATGATTCCTTTGTCAAGGTAAGAATTTCACCAAAAAAAGAGAAGTATTCAAATATTAAGAAAGAAAAAAATTACACAGCTTAAAAATGCTGTGCACAAAAGTAATCTTAAAATAGAAAGCTGGGAGTTTAACCACAGCTGGCCACTACGGAGGACTGGAGTATTATGGCAGAGGGGTATCTGTAGGTTGATGGAAGAGGATTTTCAAAGATACAGGCCCCAGAAATAATTGTTTCTCCTTAATTTTTAACTTTTACAGTGGATAAAATAATATGCAGCAGGGAGTAACACAACGTTGCTGAAAATTAAATTGTCTCCTTTCTTTTCCACAAACTTAAAGTGATCAACATATAATTCATTACCTTCTGAAGAATCTAAGTTGGTCAGAAAATAGCTGGGTCATTCCCATGGCCTGCAGGGCGGTCAATGGGTCCAAAAGGTCTGGCCATTCAGGACTCAGGATGGTGCCTAGGATTAGAACGCAAGAGTATGAATGGCAGATTGAAACCCTGGAGTAAAAAGGCTAGAAATATATAGCTTAAAGTTAACTGTGTTCTTTGATGATATGATTGTAGGTGATTTTCTTCTTCTTTGTGATAATCTGTATAGTACAAATTTTATACAACAGACATACTTTAATTATCATACTTTTCTTTAAGTTATTTGAGATGTCATTCATTAAAAAGAGTGATCTCTGGAAGGAACAGCCCCTACATTTTCATTGATCAATCTTTGTAAGGAGGATTTCTCAGCTTTGTAAACCAGGTAGCAATAGTAGCTAAAGTGATGTTACTCAAAATATTTGTGACTTAAATCAGAATCTTGTGTTTCAATTGACTATTTTATGAGTATGTTGTGAGGGAAAGAACATTGCCTAATTTAACATGTTAGCTATCGTATATACGAATGCAGTGAACTATTCCTGAGAATTTTAATTCTTTGTGGTTCATCCTTTGTAGCAATGATAGCAAAGATGTTAATAAATAAAATAACAACGCAGATAACTTTGACCATTTTATCTGGGTGAATATACACTAAGGTTGAAAAAATTACATAAATTTCTCCATTACATTTATAAAATTAAAGAATCATATTATATGTGTTTGTGTATATATGTGTATACATATTTATGCAATCTTCTAAAATAAATATATTATTAGGAAATTAATACAAAAATTACATATGAGGTTGGACCACTTGAAACTGTCATCTTTGTGGATCAAAAGTAGTTGCATACGAGTCTATGTGTATATATGGTAGTTTTGCTATTTAAAGAAAAAGTGGTTCCTGCTTTTACAAAAGAAAGCACAATCGTGCTATCTTTCTTAGTTTGGTAAGTGGATATTACAATGTATCAAAAATTAATTTTTGAAATGTTATAGAATAGATCTAATAATATACTGAAGATTGTTTCTTGGAAATTGAATATACTAAAACCAAAATATAGGCTAGATAGACTTGGAAAGTTGTTAAAAGAAGATAAGTTATTAGTCTTCCTACAAGTGGAACATTTTCAAATACGAGATAAAAATTGTTTATTTACTTTTCCATTTGGGTAAACTAATGCTCATTTAATATTTTCAAGTTGCTGTTGAGAATCTTAGAAAAATCTTAAAATTTACATCATACATGAGTCATGAATCTTCAAATTCTAAAGTCCTAAATTTATGATAAAGGAGAGAATGTGCTATACTATTCTAAATATCTGAAATGTTAGATTGAATGATATGAAATTGCCTATATTTAATCACTTTTTGGCCTACAAATACAACAATTTGCTAACCAAATTGATGGAAATGATAAGAAGTGTTTCTGAGTAGAATTAAGAGGCAGGAATCCCAAGTGTATAGGAAAGGGGATAATATATCACAGAATTCAAATATCTTTGTATGGTGAGTATTAGTTGGACTGTGAAAATGCCGATACTTGACCATTTTTGGTCCACTAGTGTTGCAATTTCATGTGGTTTAGCCCAATATAAATAATGGGAGATATTTTTGAATAGAAGTAAGGAGGAAACGTGTTTTAAAGTCTCAGAACAAGTTTATATTATATGCTCTTGGACACACATCTACGGGACACGAAGAGGTGGCTTTTAAAAAATGGCGAGATGGCAGTGAGGTATTGTGAACAAAAGCACTGAGCCTAATAGCAAGGAACTGGGTTCTAGTTTATATTCTGACACATAGTAATTGTGCAATCTTACATACTTGAGTTCAATGTCTGCACTTCAGACATTTTAATCTGTAAAATAAATGTTTATGGTCATTTGAGCAAAAAAACTTACTAATATATTTACCTCTCTTCTTCTCACTAAGAAACTCTTTAAAGAAAGAAAACATTTTTTCTCTGCCTCGCAAGATCTCTTCTCCTTATCTCCTAAGAAAACCAAATTTTTTTCCCATTTTATTTATTTGGTTATTTATTTTATTGAGGTAACATTGGGAAGGGGCACATTTGTAAGGAAAACCAAATATTTACATTCCTAATTCAGGGATTCCTTGTCCCAGAAGTTTGCTAATGTCTTTTGCACTCAGCAGAAAAAGAAAAGAGTTGTCAGTTTCCTGGAAGTCAGTCTTCACTGAAGCCTTCTATGTGATTCTAGGCCCACTGAAGGGTATTCAAGTATTTCCTGTTGAGAGGCTTTGAAATGTACATAGTCAGAAGTTAGTCTGGGGAAATTTCTTCTGCTCATCAGACATGCAATATTTTAAGTTGAAGATCTGATTCCCATACAAACCCAGTCAATATGGGTACTTTCCTGTCAGGAATGTACATGATTATGCAACATAAACAAGTATAAATACATCACACATTTTATTCCTCATTGATGGAATCACATGAAAAGTTTTTTTCAAGTTTTTTATTTTAAGGCTTCAAACCTATAGCAATACTACAAATCATGAATATATTTTCATGTTATATTGCAAGTTTTATACATTCCAACTGTCAATGATGAAAAAAAGTTTGATCATCATGCATTTCTAAAAATTTAATGGAAAACTTTTAGAATGGAATATTTGAAAAATGCCATTCATTTTGATATTAAGAACGCTTACAAAATAGAGGAAAAATTCTCCTTAAGATATATTCTTGGATTTATTTGGTGTGTATTTCAACAATATATCCTTAATTTTTCTGAGTAGGAAAAGGAAGTCCAAAGGAACAAATAAATTTAAAAACAAAATGAGATGGACATGTGGTTTCTGGTCCAGCATGTAAGGAGCTTGGAAGTTGCCACTCCTTTCTAACAACAAGTAAAAAGCTGAACAAACTGAAAACTCAGACACAGAGATACAGAGAATCACAACTTACTGAAGCAGAAACCCACCAGCAGAAAACTCCACAGGAGCTAGTCCCTGACTGGGTGGGAAAATCAGAACTGCAATTGACAAATTGCTGGAGGCTCAATGGGGATGAATCTGTGAGTTAGAAAACTCCAGAGGACACAGTTATTCAGGGTGGGAGGAGATGGGAGCACTTCTGTGAGTTTTACCTCCAGGAGCTCAACTAGGTTCTCACATTGAATATGAGAGAAAAGTCCCCTGGTGCTTCCAGCAAGGAAAGGAGAAGGAAACCGATTTGAAATTCATATGACCACTCTGTTCTAGATAAGAAGGCCTGCCCTTGGGAGAAACTATTTTACTAGAGCCTAACCTATTGGGGTCTTATCAGAGCCTAGCCAACCTGTGGGAAGGAAAATATCCAACTCAAGCCATTCTGTCCCGTGGAAGGGAGGGGAGAGGGGACTGAGAAGCATTGATGAAGTTAATAGTCCAAGGGTACAGGCTTACTAAAAGACTAAGACCTAATCACAGGACTTTAAAATGCTTCCCCTACCCCACACCTTACCACTACACTACTAAGGGTCTATCTACCATAGTTCCTTTTATACAGTACATCATGCCCACCTTTCAAAACAATTGCAGAACACAAAAAAAGGCAAAAAACACAGTTTGAGAAGACTGAACAAGCATCAGAACCAGGGTCAGATATGGTAGTAATGTTAGAATTATGAGATCAGGAATTTTTTTAAAAAAACTATGAATAATGTGCTAAGGGCTGTCAGGAGATTTTCTCATATTGAGGCACATCGGGGTAACTTCTGGTTCAAAACTGATTTGGCTTGAACTAAAGAAGCCTGACTTATGGCCTATGGAACATACATTGTACATCTGCTCTTACCATTAAGGTAAAGAATGCACTATCTTAAGATAAGAATGCATACTCCCTTCCTACATGGTGGTATCCATAACACCCTATTGGTAATGTCCCTATTAGTCCCTTTCTGACATCATGTTCATGTTGACCTGCCAATTTGCAACCGAATGCCTCTTTGAAACTTTGATGAATATGTATCCTGGGCGTGTTTAATGTATGTTCTTTGTTATAAAAAAGGTATAAGACTGTACTGAAAACCACACTTCTCCAAAAAGATTTCTTCCTTTCCAGAAAATGCCTCCCCAGGTTATGTAATCCTTAGTTTGGCTCAAGCAAAACTCACTTTATCTCTCTTATCTACAGAATGGTTATTGGTTGTTTTGCATAGACAGGGCTTTAATGGAAAAAGTAGACAACATGTAAGAAATGATGGATAATATAAGTATAGAGATTAAAATGTTAAGAAAAATCATAAAGAAATGATGGAGAGCAAAAACACTACAATGGAAATGAAGATAGCCTTTGATGAGCTCATTAGTAGAACATACATGGCTGAGGAAAAATCTCTGAACCTGAGGATATGTCAATAGAAACTTCCCAAACTGAAAAGTAAAGAGAAAAAAAATTTAAAAACAACAGAATATCTAAGAACTGTAAGACAACTACAAAAGGTATAACACATGTAACAGGAATACCAGAATGAGTAGAAAGAAAAGAACAGAAGCAATATTTGAAGAAATAACAACTAAGAATTTCCCCAAATTAATGTGAGACACCAAAGAGATTCAGGAAGCTCACAAAATACCAAGCAGGATAAATGCCAAAAAAAAAACTACATCTAGGCACATGATATTCAAACTACAGAAAACCAAAGATAAAGAATCATATCTTGAAAGAAGCAAGAGGGAAAAAAAGTAAACAAGTTGTACTTTGTAGAACTTATCCATTAAAAGTTATAAATCTAATTAGGAACTTAAATGAGAAACTTGAACTTAACAAAGGACTGGCAGTATATATTGAAAACAATTAGTTAAACAGAAAAAATATATATTTTTAATGGCATAATAAATAAAATGTTAAAGGAATGATTTAATATCTAAAAGTGTTAGAGGGAGAAAAGAGAGACAGATTTGAAGGACCAATGCACACAGGTTTATGGGTTTTCTTGAGGAAGATTAGCCCTGAGCTAACATCCGTTGCCAATCCTCCTCTTTTTGCTAAGGAAGATTGGCCCTGGGCTAATGTCCATGCCATCTTCTCTACGTTTTATACCAAGCCACCGCATGGTTTGACAAGTGACGCGTTGGTCCACACCTGGGATCTGAACCTGCAAACCCCAGGCCTCCGAAGTGGAGCCCACAAACTTAACTGCTATGCCACTGGACCAGCCCCTACACAGATTTAATTTACAAATATTAGAGAAGGAACAAATTAGAGTGTGTAATAAACTAATTTCTTCATCTTCTATAAGAAGTTTTAAAATAATTGTGTTATTCTTAACTAAAATTCAGAGAAACGTCAATTTAGAGAATATGAATTACTTCATCCTGAATACATAAATGTATGCTCATGGTAGAAGATTTTTAAATGGAGAAAACTTACAAGAAAAAACAACAGAGCAACCAAAATCTCACGTCAGGGAAAAACAAAATGTGTTTGGAGGAGCAGGGAGCTACAGCACTCCATTGTGGACCTTCTTTTCATCTCTGTCCAACTCAAGTACAATTTCACCCCCACTTAAGAGAAGTCACCATACTGTATAGGATAATGTTTTTGTAACTTATTTTCCTCTATTAGTATATTATAAACTCTAACATAACATGCATATTGAGTTACATTTTCATATTGACCTTAAATCTCATACAGTTATTACTCATCTCTGAGCAAACATTTAAATGTTCTAAATGATGTTATATTTTAAAGGAACTCATTTATGACTTTTTACAAAAGTATTTATTTAATATATTAATAGGATGCATTCACATGGTTCAAAAATATGAATAAGATTTTAAAAGTATATATTAAACATATTAAAATGTCTTATTCAAACCTTGTCCTAATCCTACTTGTACCCCAACACACAAACTTTATTAGCCTTCAGTTAAATACTAACAAATGTGAATAGTTTCTGAATATATCAACCTAAACTTCTTTCACAAATGATAGAAGTATAATATGTACAGTTCGGTCCCTTTTTACACTTAAAATTATGTCTTTCAAATTTTATCATACATTTCCACAGAGAACTTCCTCATTCTGTTTTACAGATGATGGAATTTCATTGTGTGAGTGTACCATAATTTAATCCGTCCTCTATTGGTAGACACTTAGATTGTTTCCAGTATTTTCTATTATAAATGTTGCAATTAATAACCTTGTATATGCATGATTTTATGTGTGCAAGATATATACCTAGAAGTAGATTTGTTCCATCAAAAATTATGGCCTAGTGGTTAGTTACGGCCTAACGGCCTAGTGGTTACAGTTCAGCACACTCTGCTTCAGCAGCCTGGGTTTGGTTCCTGGGCACAGATCACATCACTGGTCTGTCAGGAGCCATGCTGTGGTGGCAACTCACATAGAAGAACTAGAAGGACCTACAACTAGGACATGCAACCATGTACTGGGGCTTTGGGGAGTAAAGCAAGAGAGGAAGATTGGCAACTGATGTTAAGTTGGGGCAAATCTTTCCCAGCAAAAAAAGAATGGCTTTGGGTCTGAAAAAAAATTATGTAAATTTATAATTTTGATGGACTGACCAATTGTCTTCCAAAGGTATTTTATCAGATAATACTCTAATTAGCAATGTTTTGAGTATGCCTGATCCCCCAACAACACTGGTGAAATCAAATCTTTGACCTTTGCCAATTTGTTTGGTGAAAACTGCTTACTCAGTATAATTTTAATTTACATTTGATCCTATATCATAGGTTTAAAGGCTAATGTGTATTTCATTTTTATGAACCCTGTTGATATTCTTTATTCATATTTTTCTCTGGTTAGTGATCTTTTACATATTAGTTTGCAGGAGTCCATTATATATTAAGGAGATTTATCTGTAATGTGATTTATGATAATTCTTTCAGTTTTTCAACTCTTTTGACTTTGCTTATGTTGTTTTAATTTTTTTTTTTGCCATGTACAAGATGTTAAACTTTGTAATATCATGTATAGTATCTGGAATTTGTTAATTTTTAAATGGTGATAATACTAGACACTCATATTTTTCCAATATTAATGGGATACATTTAGTATGACTCCTCTAAATTTGGTGTTGGGTTTGGGACTGATACAACTATATTTTTTTATCATATTAAGGAACTATTTATCTATTATTGTTTTAGTACATATTTTTTCTTTCACGTACGGTTGTTGAATTTTGTCAATTTGTTAAACTTCTAAACTGATGGGCATGTAATTTTCATACCTCATTCTCTTTGTGAGGTTTTGTAAATATATTACTTCATAGAAGGAACTTGAAATTTTCCATGCATTTTGGCTCTGAACTTATTTTGATAGCACTACAATTATCTCCATTTAATGGCTTAATAGCAATTCTTTGGAAATATATGTTCTTAATCTCTTCTAGTGAGATTGCTCCATAATAGCTTTTTTATATTTTATATGGAAATTATTGAGTTTACACAGTTTTTATAAATCATATTTTCCTAGGAAATTATCCATATCATTGGAATTTTAAATTGGAGTTTAAAAAAGATGAACAAAATGTTTCTTATAATGTTTTGAATATTTTTCCATCAGTTAAAATCTTTATTTGCTCTTTTTCTGTTTTCCTAAAATTCTCATATATTTTTTATTTTTAGAAATGATATAATTATACTTTAAAATATTTACTCTCATTCTTTACTTAGTTTTTTTATTTTTTCTAAGAGGGTGGGACTCCATGATATGAATATTGGATCTTCCTGTCTGCTTTAGTCATCATTTTTCTCTTTTCATTTTATTTTTATATTTTTATTCATTTTGCTTTCATTTTGCGTGCTTTTTTATTTCTATCTGCTATATTCCTTTGCTTTACACAATATCTCTTTTTTCTATAGGCCCTTTCTCTCTTATCTTCCTATCTGGAAAAGGTTTTTTTTTTCTCCTTTTATATTTAAGATTTGTCAGCTCATGTTTCATCTTTTATCTCTTTATAGACTTTATTTATAATAATGATTGCTGTAGTAAGATTTTTAAAAATTCATTGCAAAATGTTGATCATAATTTTCATCTGCTTCAGGACAAGAACTTTTTCTGGTAAAAATCTTATATAATTGTATTTTTACCAATGTTTTTTACTTTTTATTATAGTTTCTTTGCATAAATAGTGTGGAAGATGGAATTCTAAAGAGGCCCCCATTGACCCGCGCCCTTTTAAACTTCTCTTGAGTGCAGATGGAACCTTTGTTATAACTCTAACCAATAATCTATGGCAAAGGTGAAGGGATTTTGCAGACACAACTAAAGTACCTAATCAGTTGATTTTGAGTTAATTAAAAGAGAGACTAACCTCAGATGACCTGACCTAATCAGGTAAGTCTTTAATAGGTGGACTGGGCTGTTCTTGGAGAAAAAGATTCTTGCTGGCCTTGAGGAAGTATGCTGTGATGTTGGGGGACATTTCTGGGACCTGAGTCCAGCTTCTAGGAGCTGAAAGTAACTCCCAGCCTATAGCCCGCAAGATAATGGGGAACTGAGAACTATAGCTGCAAGGGAACGAATTCTGCAAAACCTGAATGGCCTTGGAAAAGAGCCCCAAGCCTCAAATTAGACTGCATCCCCAGCTAACACTGATTTCAGACTGGAGCATTCTAGCTAACCCATGTCCGTACTCCTGATCAGTGGAAATTGTAAGATAATGTGTTTCTTCTTCTAAGCTGCTAAGTTTATGGAAGTTTGTTATGCAGCAATAGAAAACTAATACAAATGGTATGCTTGTTCTGTGTATGTTACTTATTATTTAATGTGCTTTATTTTTCTGCACTACATTTCTAAGTTCTTCCTGAAGCCCTTTCTTCCTTTTTTGACAACATAAAAACTTACTGCTCTCTACTAATATGGCTCATCTTCATCACCCCTTGTACAATCTTGAATCTTCTGCTTCTATGGACAAAACTGGCTTCAGAAAACCTACTACCATCTGGCATTTTCGCCCCAGAGACTGCACCCATCATCGATCAGCATATATAACGTTTACACTTGAAGGAGTAGTCTTTTTCTTAGAAAGTGTAATATCACCGTCACGCTCTTCGAGCTACTACTATTGAACCATATTGTCACTCTCTGCCTTCGTTTATTTCACTTGTGCAGCTATTTTCTCATCTCTACTAATTTTGACTAACTTAGATTGTCCTTAGAGAGTATCTTTCTCCCAAATTAATGTAAATTGGAGTTATCAGAGATTCCCCCCATTATTCTTTTTGCTTTTGGGATGGTGTCCAGAAGAAAAGAAAGAGGCTGACTTACGTGGTTCATACCTACAACCAGTGATGAATATTTTTGTTAATCACCAGTGATAAGTTTGTTAACAATGATTTTCAGTGAAAACAAGCACTCTAATATTTTGGTGGTGTACATTTTCACATATAACCCATATAGTGTCAAAATTCCAAAACATTGCTATGTTTAAATAAACATAGTTTCAACAACAACCAGCTTATTGAAACACGTTTAAATATCTTCTGATGTCTCTCGGTTGACAATACATAGCAATAGTTTCCCATTTTATCCCCTTTTCCTATCTACTACCCAGTAACTGCCCCTGCAGATGTCTCTCCTTCCACTCCTCAACTCAGCCCACAATCAACTTTGTAGTTTTCTCATACATATATAATATATATAATCTGCTCTTTGAAATTTTCTCTCCTTTCTAATTATAATAATTACAGACTTCCTTGCATCTCCTGCGCTTCCTCACTGAACATTTCCTTGATTCTTCACAAGAAAGACCAGAAAAAGAAAAAAAAAAAATCGCTAGACTTATCCATAATGGTGGAGAGTGAAAGTCCTAAGAATGTATGTTTGCTAATAGTTTTACCCATCAATTATATATTGAGTTTGTATACAATATTTTATTAGATGTGTGATTTTTCTATGTATATAACAATGACTTACTTTCCAAATAGCATGTTCTAGATGTGTATTTCACTCTACAGTTCTTTTATGTTTCTCTACGGCTCTAGGTATTTTCTTCTTTTTCTCTTTCCTGTGTTTGCTTCCTTTGCCTGCAACTTTTACCCTCATTTCCAGTTTCATAAGTAATTCCTCACACGTCTTTTGGTTTCTCACCCTTTTCACCTCACAGTGCAAAATTACTCTTACTCCCCTCCCTGAAAATTACTTTCTCTTTCATCTTGTACCTTTGGCATTCATTTCCTGTGGGGTTTCATCACAAACAGCAGCAGGTGATGGTAACTTTTAAAACCCATGGAAAAAAAATCATAGGCATCTTTTGCTCTAGCTGAAATATACACATTCACTTTAGGTGCAGTAAATAGTCACAAACAGCTTTGTGTTAGTTTTCTAACTTGATAATTTGAATTATCCAATATTAACATATTAAAAAGAGGAGGTAACCTAACACACTAATAATTTTCTTTTGTAGAATTCTCAGCTCTCTTGGCAAGAATCAGTAGCCAGGGTGTAACTTTAAAACAGATAATGTTTGTATCAAGCAACAAATGTTCTAAGTACAATTCAAAATTTCCATTTGACATGGAAGTCCCTTTCTAAATATCTTCTCAGGTTCCAGAATCCTTTTGACTGCTAAAGCAATATCCTAACGCTCCTGGTTTGAGTTTTTTATGGGCCATTAAGTTGAGTGCAAAAGTCATAAATTATCTGTAAAAGCTACTCAAATTATAGCTATCTGTGGTTTTTCGATAAAGGCCAAGAATGTGTTTTAAAAAACACACCCCATTGCATGGAAAAAGGCCAACCGTGGAAAATATGTCTACTATTCTTCTTGTTTAAAATTTTCTGAACCACTTAAGTGTTGCCACCAAACTCCTCTTCAACAAGAAATTCCTCATTAATGTAGGTTTGCAATAAATATTGTCATTATTCTTATTACTCTTGTTCAAAAGAGTATGCCATCTGAGAAAGGAAAACCTCTGCTTTAAATTTTTCTTTTGTTTTGGGATGATCCACACAAAGCACTTATAAAAAAAGTACAATTATTCTTTCAACTTCACAAGATCATAAAACTCCAATCTACCTGAGCTAAACAAATACAGCTGAATCTCATTAATATGCTTACCCAGAACATTCAAACATCAAAGACAGAAACATCTGTATTCTAAATCAGACTTTATTTTATTTAAGAAATAAAAATTATGCAGTTCTTTTCATTTTTGAAGTCTAACAAATTTCCTGGATCCCAAGGTTTGGTGAGTTATGACCACAGCACTGTCAAGAATGGAGAGAGTAGATAGGGCTGATAGCAGCCTTTCTCTGCTAATTACAATGAAAGATAGTAACGTTATTTGTTGTTCATACTGTATCCCATTTAAAATTGTTTTCCAATATGCACCTTTCCCTACACATGTATTAAAGGTTTCTAGAGTAATACAACATTTATAATGTATTCTAAGTAGATTTAAATTGAAAAAATATATAAATCTTAAAAAGGCATTTAAATAGAAAGTGATATATTATTTACTTCCTGTTAGTAGTGCATGAAACAGTGCTCAGAAAACAAAATTGTAGTTTTGGCCCCTAATAATTACAGAGAACTGTGATGACTCTGAATCTGGAAAGTGTAAGAGTTGTTTTCAAACTTTGGTTTTTCAGCAGAGGGATATTTTTGTTTCTCACAAACAGAATATTGCACAGACCAATGATTCATACTTTGGTGAGTGCTCCTGCACTCATTTGTCAGTAAACTTGTTAAGTGACTTTATAACATTTATTTATTAACAAGTCAATCAACAATAAAAAAGATGAGAAGGCTTTGTGAATGCTAAATTGAAACCAGGGGTTATAGAAAGATGATTTTTTTCAGGCTCAGTGTCCATTTAATTTCTGTTTTTTATATGGTGTTCTCATTAACAAATCATCGTGATTCACCCAAGCAGGTAGTTGCAAATGTTAACTTATTTTTTTAACAGCTTATCTTACACATTCTGCTTAATCTTTAATTAAACTGATTCAAAAGCTCAAAAAGGAGGAATAGGATTTTTTTTTTTAATTTAATGCAAACAAAATTCTCATATTTGTTCTTGGTAAGTGTTTAATATGGACAGAAGTGATAATTTTCTCAGCCAGTTTATATCTTAACTTTTTTGGTAGAAAAATACTGTTTTAAAAGTATCCTGTAATATTATGAATTAATCAATTATGCAGTATAATTTTTTTTCCAGAAAGCCCAGAGGTTATTACTGTTGAATACTCACACCTTATTTCCAAGTAGTTAAATGCTTTTTGTAAGAGTTGAATTCAAATTATATCATTGCTGTGTTAGTAAACATGTAATACTTATAGTCAGCAAACATTGTCAGAGTTGAATGTATAAAAAACACAGCAAGATCTCATGTAGTTTATCTAAGTTCTTGAGAGAGAAAGAGAAAGATAGAGAGAGATTTAGCTAATGGCATTTCTTTATTGATATATCAATATCAAAACTGAAATCTACCTATCTATCTATTTGGCCCCACTTAAATATTCAATATAGCTCCTGCTCGAGATAGCCAGTTATTTCAACACCAAATTGTAGTTTTGTAATTGTTGTCTATATAATTTCAAATTAAAAAGTTGGAAACTTTATAAGAACTTTCATAATATTTACTATAAATAGCATTATTCAACTTATTTTATAGGATGCCCAATTCTCTTTGAGAAATAACTTAGTTTATGTAACTACAGGGACTATGTGGAAACATTTCAAACAGCTTTTTAATAAACCTAGAGGCCTTTGGATTTCTTGACATTGCCTTCATATTTTGTTCAGAGCTCACATTTTTCCTGTTAAATAATTTATCCGTATAACCATGCCACATACTTAGCACATAGTAAACACTTGCTAAATGTTTATTTAGGAATATTGGAAAACAAAGGAATAAGTCAAGTATGAAAATAACTTAAGTGCATGATTTTTCTCCCTTTGTATTAGTGTGTATATGGCAAACATTTTTAGAGTGCTGTATTTTCTTCATATTTGCTTTCATTAATGTAACAATAGCAACATACATATAAAAACCCAGAAAAATCAGAATTTTTAACATAAATGGAATCTTTAAATTCATATGTCAAAATGAGCAGATATTTCTAAAAAACATTGTATAAATATCATCTGATTACAGCACACAGGAAAAACGCATGTATAGCCATCAAATACAATGACGTAAATGCCAATAGTACTGGGTTCAACGTGCTTTCCCCTCAAATGTATGTGGTTTTCCCCTCAGAAATTAACTTACTTTGAAGAAGACAATTCACTTCCATATTCAAATTTTGTCTTATTATAACTAATAAGACTAACGTCTTCATACAGTAATAAATATTCTAAGCATCCTTTTCCTACGTCTTATGTTCTTTCAAAATAACATTAGAACTTGGCCTGTGCTATAGAATTATTTTGCAAAATTTCACTACATGAAATCCACTCTGAACTTCAGTTATAACATATAAATCCCAAAAGTTAATGATAAGAATCACATTTTTGTGTTCTTTTTGTTTTGTTTTCTGTCATTGAATGACCTTATGTGAGTGTTTTGGCCACGTTGCTGTTTTTCTACTTCTTCAGCAGTTTGGTCAATGTGAATCATTTGGTATTGGTTACAGTGACTTTTTTTTCTCCTTAAACCTGATCAGTCTGGTGACACACACATCAAACAGTCTTTCGGTTTTCCATATATAATCAACCACTTTTTCTTAGCTGTAAAGATAAGTATTTCACCTCAATAAATGAAAGTAACATTTATTAAGTGAATGAGTTAAACAAAAACTCTTGCAATAAATGCAAGCATAACCATATCCCCCTCAGACGTTGTTAATTGAGCAATCCGCACTCCGAGGAAAACATGCAGTGAGCAGGCGCCCCTAAACTTGGCTCTCGTTTAATTGAGGCACAAGCATATGAGCTACGGATTTTTGTAAATTAAATTACATTTTCACTGAAATTTGATTCAGACTTTTGGGAGATGCCAAGAACACCCTTGTGGAAACACAGGCCCACTGGAAAGGCATCTGAAAACCATTCCTCTGACAGAGCAGTGCAGTGCTGTTACATGGAGATGAATGTCAAGGGCCTGACTCATGCTCGAATTTATAATAATTTGAACAATTGCCATTTACTGAGCGTCATTAAGTACTCTTAGACCTCTGTTTTAATTTTTAGAGTAGATATGGTTCTTCCCATTTTACAGATGAGGAAACAAATTCAGATATGTTAGGCTATGGCCAGAAACCACACAGAGTTACTAAGTGGTGAAATCAGATGTGTATCTAGGTCTTTCTGACTCCGCTGTTCACATTCTTTCTTTTTTCCCCATATTTATGAGATCCTTCTCAGGCTTATGAAATAAAACCTACTTATTACATAACTTTCAAATATTACAGTTGTAAAAATTTAGAATTGCATATTTATATACATAATTAATAATGCTGTTTAACAACATGAGATTTTATTACATATTGCTTCACAAGACGCTTTTTCACTTAGCAACATGGGTAAAGTTTTAAATGGTTTCATAGTATTTAATCTTGCAGTGTATCATAATTTATTTAACAATCCCCATACTCATAAACGGTGTTTCAAATTTTTCATACTTGCTCTCGAGTAATATCAGCAAAAGAAAGGAAACTAACATTTACTGTCCATCTTGAAATGTTTGGTGTTTTAAATATTTTTAAAAATACCGTTTTTGCTGGAAAGAATTTGTAAATTCCTGTGATATATGATATGGAATTAAATTTTTTATACAAATTGTTTTTAGAAAGAGAACTTTTAAAAGTAAAATTAATAGAGATTGATAGACAACTTCCTAATTAATATAAAAGAGCATATTTGTGTATTTCATAATAATATATCAAATATATAAAATATTTTAAATTCATATCAGATTTTAAACATATTTTAAGTATCCTTAATATTTTCATTAAGAACATGACTGCGTTGGGGCCGCCCGGTGCCGCATGGTTTAGTTCGCGCTTGGCAGCCCGGGGTTCGCGAGTTCGGATCCCGGGCGCCCGCCGATGCACTGCTTGTCAGCCATGCTGTGGCAGCGTCCCATATAAAGTAGAAGAAGATGGGCACGATGTTAGCCCAGGGCCAGTCTTCCTCAGCAAAAAGAGGAGGATTGGCGAGGGATGTTAGCTCAGGGCTGGTCTTCCTCACATAAAAAAAAAAAGAACATGACTGCAGTGTGTAATACAACCTAAAACACGTTACCAGCTACACGGTAGGTTTCAATAAATGGGAATAGTTTCACTAGGAACACGGAGTCAACTAAGGAGGTGCTTTTCACAGTTCTGTTACTTAAAGGTGATTTTCTTTGGAAACTTTTCTTGGTGACTGTGAGTATTTAAATGCTAAGAACATTCATGAGGCGAGTTTTAGTAGCAGAGAAATATAGCTAAGAACAAAGGATTTTACTCTTCATTCAGTTTCCTACTCACATTTGTATCCTGACTTTTTCTTGCTATCTGTGAAATACTAATACCAAATAATTTGCTTAAATTAAATAAACATTATGAGATTCGTTTTATAATAAATAATAAATGTGATAAAAAAGTTTGTTAGCAAAGAGGTTGCGATTTTCAGTTATCTCTTGCTGCCTAACAAATCTCCCAAAACTTAGTGCTTAACAACTGCTATTTATTTTTTTCATAATTTTGCAATTTGGCAGAGTCATCTGGACCTCTCCTCTATGTGGTTTGGTTGAAGCAGCTAAACCAAGGGTGGAGTATCCACATGGCTTCGCTTATATGTCTAGTGTCTCAGATAAGATGGCTATAATGGCCAGGGGTTGGCTGGACCTCTTTCTGTCTCCCTTCACAGACACTCAATCTTCAAGGGCATAGTTTTCTCCACCAGCAAGGTGGTTGGGCTTCTTATGACGGCTGCCATCCGATATTAAAAAAATGTAAGCTGGCAGGCCTTTTAGGTTTAGCCTGGAACTGGCAACACATCACTTCCACAATATTCTATTGGTCAAAACAAATCACAGAGACAGCCAAGATCCAAGGAGAGGGGAAACATGGTCTACCTCTTTGTGGGAGGAGTAGCATATGCCTACAGGGATGGGAGAAATTTTGGGCAGCCATCTTTGCACAAGATCCATCATAAATTGTTAAGAAATCGGTTCATATTCTTCAGTCACTTGCTAGTTGAGTGGTCTTGGGTAAATTACTTAACCTTTCTAACCTTCAGAATTCTCAACTGCAAAAAGAGTCTAATGTTAATCTGTGTTGTGCAATACTGTTGCAAGAATTAAATGAGATGATGTGTATATAACATTAAACATTATCATTCATGTACATTTAAATAAATGGAAATTATTATAAAAACATAATGTGCAATTCCCATTCATCTCCAAACCATTTGCAGATTTATAAAATTTATTGATTTCAGAGAATAGTCCTGACAAGTAAGATTTAAGTAAATCAAAAGTTTTCATTTTAGCCCTGAAAAAGTCTGTTTGCATAATGGATTCCCTCTACATTTTATGTAATATCAACAATAGTAGGGTTGAAAATTGCAGCATGGAATTGGCAGAGACATAACTGCTTAAAATACTTGCCTACATATTGCTTGGCCAGCTTAATTGCTGAGTATTAAATTCAACCACTAAACGTTTTTAGATGGGTAACTATAAATAAAAGAATTAAGAAGACTTTTTTAAAAAGATCTCCAGATACTATTATAAAATAGCACATCAGAGATTATACTCACTTTTCCGTAAACCAACTACTTCTTAATAAATGAATGTATACAAAGGATATTAAAGTTTTCTTCTTACTAGATACACATTACATCAGAAGACTGAGGTCCAATAATGTCAGTATAGAGGATAATCTATTAAAATATTTATTTATATTTTAATAAATATTGTACCAGGACTTTCTAATGCTTCCCCCCCCCCCCCATCAAGAAGCCAGACTTGTTTTCCTTTGCCTCAGGGAAAACCAGATAAAAAGCAAAAGCTGCTTAAAAACAATCTCTATTCCTGTCTGTTAAAAGCCATGTTTATTTAGAATTTTATGCTACGTGCCTTGAGTGGGAGGAGAGGGAAGAAAATAACAGAGTAAGGTGGGAAAGAGGACAATTTCAGACAAAATTGGGAAGCAGATGACGTCTGGGTTTTCTTCACACGTGCACTGAACCGGCGGAGCAGCCTGAGAGGGGAACCGAAATACCAGGATCTTCCCACTGGGTAGGTCCACATTTTCAGAACTTCTACACTATGTTACACCGACAAGAAATAACACCGAGTTCCCTTTACATGAGAACTCACTGTAAAGAAAAGGGGCTGGTTTGGTGACTTGGATGAAAATCCAAAGCTTAGATGATGTTTGGGCAACACTGATTTTGGCTCAGTGCGTCCCCTCTGAGTATGTGGACGTGTTTTGGGGGATAAGCTGTGTGTTAATGTGGCCCGAAGAACGAGATGTCAGATACGGGGCACCCTTTCAGCCTGTGAAGGGAAATGGACGAGAAGAGCATTGCTCCAGCAATAGGCAACACCACACAGAATTGCATCGACTAGTTCTCAGCAGTGGTATTAAGTGTCTGATCAGAGTCTATTTTTTCTTCTGTAGTGCTTCACAACAGGCCCTAAGCCTTTGCACCAAATAAGCCCACTAATTCTTCGATATTTCACCGGAAGTGTGTGAAGGCTGTCAGAACAAAACAACTGGACTTGATGCTCATATGGGCAGGTGGGTTCCCAAGCACTATATAGACCATATCAAGCTGACTATGATATAATAAAATGAATATATAATAATAAAAGTAGAATCTAAAAATAATTTTATCACATGAAGTATAAAAATGAATTCTCACCGAGTCCTACTGAAATGACCTCATTTTTATTTTCATTTGAAAGTTGAAGACATGGATATGAAGGAAGTTAGGTCACTAGCTCAAGGGAATACAGTGTGGCAAGGTTAAACTTTGAAACTAGATTTTAAAAACATCATAATACATCCACTTAGCTACCCTACAACATTTATTAAAAATTATATCTGATAATGGTTGGACTTGAAAAAATGCCTAATATCGTGAAAAGTGAAAATTGAACAAAGTTTTATATTTGATATTGTCTAAAATAAGTATGTATTTGTTTATGTGTATGCAATAAGAAACCATGCATTTTCCTATCAGATTCACCTCTTTGTCTTTAGGCAGTGCTACATAGTAAGAAATCAATAAATATTTGAGTTGTTCAATTACTACTGTGTATGCAATTGTGTGTTACATATAAATAAATACCCTTCTGATAGAGTAGCGGGAAATATACAAACATGTTCTTACAGGATTGTGGAAATTTTTCTTTTTAATTTTTAAAAATTTTTCTTCAGTGGGTGTATCTTTATTTTATCATCAGAATAAATATTTTTAAATGTAAATAAAATTACAAATATAACATAATAAAATTATAGGATAAACAAAGTAATATTTGGGTATGTCACTTAAATGAGTCTCACTATGTTTAGTACTAGAATAATTACAGTGGGTATGAAATTCAACGTATCAAATCTGAAACATATTCTTAATTAATCAATATTAGGCAAATAATTTAACTTGTCCAAAAAAGATTCTTCACCTGTAAAATGGGAACACTAATGTTGATTATGTAGGATTTAGGGGATGATTAGAGCTGTTTATGCAAGGCTGGTTACATTGTTTAGCATAGAGCTGGCATTCAATAGGTGTTGCCTATTACTTTTATGACAAAAGTTTAACTCTTTTTAATATGCTGTGTATGTACATATTTACAATAACAGTAGATTTAAAGGGCTTCAGGAGATGTCTCCTATCTTGAGCTAAAGAGTTAATTTTTCATTTGCTTAAGTATTGGAGCGTATGTTGTTTCTGGACGTGTGCTAAGTACGGATTCGACCTCCCTCACCAGTTCAGGAATCTGAAAAACTGCGGTGTTGAGACTATATGAAGAAATCATACTGCTCTTTGCTATAACATACCACTTTAAAAAATATATTACAAGTCAAAAACCAAGAATAAACATTTATAAGAAGCATGGTCTGTTTGCATCATCACACATGGAAGTCAGTGTCTCTATTTCAATAATTAAAGAGTCAAGTAGCTACATATGCTTATTTGAATGTTTAGTGCACTTATCTGACTGTGTTATGATTTAAATATGCTCATGTGGTGAAATGGTTTACTTTACAAGCGCTCGTTTAATTGAATCTGACATTTCACATTCCTGTGTGTGTAATACATTGACTTGGACTATGTCATTAATAAAATGTATCTAGTGTTTGCTCTATTTCCTATGCTTTTTTTCAAGGTAGAAAAGGAAATTGAATACCTCAAAACCTTTTCACCTTTGTGATTTTGTACCTTATGCTTTAGAAAAGAGTAACTTTCCTTTTTTTTTTTTAAGTTTAACCTTAGTTACTGAGCTATGCATATCAGCTGCAGGTCACATATCTATTATGGAATAATGTGCTATAGATTAACCAAATGCATATGGAACATACCCATTCTGGTAGTTATATGTTGTAAGTTGCCTTGCTCTCACTTTGAACTTCTAAGATTTCAGGTACAGTTGTACCCTAATTGCAGGATTGTGTTGCTCTTTTATTTCAAACTTCAGGAATAATCAGAGATAATTGTACCATAAAAAAAGGAGACATTCTCTAAGAAGAGTACCAAATTTTGGACATCCAATATACTCCTTACCCAGATCTATCCTCTCAAGTCCTTGAATACTTAAATTAATAGAATGTTAAAGCAGTTACTTCCTCATTATATGTATTTTGATTTACATAAGCATTGCTCTAGAATAAAGTGTGGTGTCTTGCGTCAGAAATAACGATCAGATAAGCTCAGATGGCAGATAATTCAGAGTTGATGAGCTTCAACTGATTAAGGAAAATAAGTAAGCCACAACAACAACAATAATGCACAGCAGCTAAATATAGTCAATCATACTGAAGAACATAGAAGCAAAACACTGAAACTCTAGTCTATTTTGGATAGATGGACCAATGAAAAGTATTATTCTCCAGACTTTGTGCACTGGTATGAACATCAAAAGACATCCTGGATTTCTGAAAATTAATCCCCGCTGAGGCTAGTTTTATTAATTGTGGCTTATAGTTTGAGCAATGAAAAATTGATTTCACATGTACCACAGCCACTTCACAAGATTTCTGAAAGAACCAGGCATAGTTAACCAACTTTGCATGGTGATGAATTCCATCTTTCCAGGTCTCCTTGTCTGGAACGTCCTTCATCATTCTACTCTTCAGTCTTCCATAACCCGGGGTCCTGTTAAAGTTCCATTACTTCTGTGGGATTTTCTTCAATTGTACTAATATTTGACCACCTATTTTGGAACCTTTATAACACTTTATTACCTACATGCTGCTTGGCCCATAGTTGGGGCTCTATAAATATTTCCTTAAGTGAAAATGAACAAATATGCTTTTGGAATCAGGAAGAGAGTCACGTTTTGCAAAGTGCAGATGTGGTCTTGCTCAATAACTATTGATGGCTGTCATGTGCCTCTTGTATGGTGCACTTAAAAGGACCCAATGTCAATTTTGTGGTTTTTCTGCCAAAAATACATGATCTGAATCTAATAATGAGAAAATATCAGACAACCCCAAATTGAGGGACATTCTAGAAAATAAATGGCCTTTACTCTTCAAAAATGTCAAGGTCATGAAAGAACAAAATACAAATTAATAGAAAAACCGAGAAACTGTTCCAGATTAAAGGATATTAAAGAGACATGACAACTAAATGCAACAAGTGACTGGACTGGAACACAGACAAGGAAAAAAATTTTTTTTCTAGTAAAAGAAATAGTGACATTTGAATAAAGTACATCACTCAGTCAATAGCATTATGTCAATATTAATTTCCTGATTTTGATAATTATAATGTGGTTCTGTAAGAGAATATCATAGTTCTTATGAATACACATTGAAGTATGTAGAAGTAAAGCCTTATCATATTTACAACTTAATCTCAAATAGTTCAGGAAAAAAGTGTCAGGGTGGGGAGTGGAGAAAAAGAGACAATAAAGAGACAGAGAGAGAGAAAGCAAATTGATAAAGAATTAACATTGGGGATCTAGATAAAAAGCATATGGAAATACTTTACACTAGGTTTCTAATTTTCATTAAGACTGAAATTAAATAAATACATACATTCAAGTAAACACTGATAAAAGTGAGCTAAGTTTCATATTCCACTTTCCTACTTATCAAATGTGACTAAGAAATAAATTGCTCTTCTTAAGTCATCTTGAGCGCTGTGATGTCTGCCTCTGCTACAACCACCCACAGCCAAATTTACAAATACAAGACAAAGAAAAGAAAGGAACTGATTGATTTCACACAAGTAAGGCAGAAATTTAAATGGGTCAAAGACAATTCAAGGACTTTGGAAGAGAAATGATTAATGAAGGGTATTTGGCAATCTACCATAGGTTCATGTTGAAGTGGTTAGTGGGCTCATTCTTCCATCATTCACTGATACTCACTGAGGGACCACTATGGGCTGGGCTCTCTCTGTGTGTTTGCGTTTGTGAATATGACATGATTCCATCTTCATCCCCAACTTGCTCAATTGAGGGTCATTGCACAAAACACAATATTTACTGCCAAGTGATGGCTAACGCTTTGAGGCACAGGTTGGGTATCTTTCAGGAACCTATATTTTAGGGTTGTTTGCTTACTATCAAAGAAGTATCTAAATGATGTGTATATTCTACTTTTATTCATGGTAAGCCCTTGAAAAGATGATTTTAAGAAATCTAGCTGAGTTCATTGTATTTAGATAGAGTTCACTGTAAGTTGTAAAAGCAGCATGCCTATGAAGAACGAGTATATAGTTTTTCTGGAAAAGTGAAGTATTAAAAACTGGAAACAACACGCACACCATAAACTAAAGAGCAATCTTTTACTTTGAAAAGCAGCTCAATAAACATTGCACAGTATCTTTTCCAAGACTGAAGTAACACAGACAAAATGCTCGAGTTCAGAAATTGAGAGAATTAGAAGTTAGCAGCATTTTAGAAGTCATATTACAGCACTAAGAAAAATATTTATAAAAAAAGTTCATTTGGATACATATTTTTACTAATGTATATTTTGCTTAAAGTAAGATTTTCTTTGGTTTGGTTCAGTAGGTCTAGTTAAATACTGACTGCTCTTTTAATGCTAGTACACTTTCGATTTAGCATTTGTTTGCAAAGAAGTATCCATTTCTAGATTTCCTAAAACGTGTGAGCAAACCGCATTTAATCATAGCGCTCCATCAGGTCTTAAGGGCTAATATTCCATAGAAATTCTATTTTTGGAATATTTAATTTTTATACTATTTGGAATTTTTTTAAATTGTGCATTTTGAGTAGCTTTGTCTTTTTACATAGATATATTTTAAATAATAGGTTTCATGTAATAGTTGCCACTATCAAAGAAAATTTCATCATTTTTATCTTATTTTAGCTTATTTTAATTATAGTCCAGATTTTTATTTCTACCCCCTCCAGTGTTTTTAGATACAATGTGAAACTCATAAAATGTTGGCAAAATTTACTTTATAGTCTGTTCTCATTTTAAAAAAGATCAATCTTGGTTTTTTTTTTTTTTTTTTTTTTTTTTCTTTGCGAGGAAGAGCAGCCCTGAGCTAATGTCCATTCCCAATCCTCCTCTATTTGCTGAGGAAGATAAGCCCTGAGCTAACATCCGTTGCCAATCCTTCTCTTTTTGCTGAGGAAGACTGGCTCTGGGCTCACATCCGTACCCATCTTCCTCCACTTTATATGGGACGCCACCATGGCTCGGGTGACAGGCTGTGCATTGGCGGCGCCTGGGATCCAAACCCACGAACCCCGGCCTGCCAAGCGCAAACTAAACCACTGCGCCACTGGGCCGGCCCCTAAAAAAGATCAATCTTTGAGACGAGTTCTTCTTATAACTTAAAAAAAAATTAATCTCTCAGAGCTAGAGCTTTATTGTGGATAAGAATCAGAAGAGCAACATCTTCAAACACATAATCTTAATAAAACACTACCATTGATTTTCATATGAACAGTACAAAGCATGTGATTTTATGAAGCCTATGTTTCAATACTCATTTTCTTTTGAAATATAAAATAAATTCTGCATTCTGAATAAATTAGTTTATTTTAGGAGATCAGAATAATGGAGAATATTCAACTATTTCACCCAAATATTATTCAAGAAGTAGTTATGGCAGGCCCATTTATATCGCTAGGGATATAGCAGTGAAGAAAAGTGTCAAACATCTCTGCTACCATGAAATTTACATCCCCATGGGAAAAACACCAAATAAAGAAATAAATGATAACCAACCATATTAGATGTAATATGTTACGGAAAAAATAAGTCAGGATGAGAGGACACAAAGTATACAGGTGAGAGTTTTGAAATTTTCAGTAAGATTGTCCGATTAGACCTTATTGAAAAGGTGGATATAGTCAAGACCTGAAGAAGATGTGGAGCAAGCAATTGAATATCTCAGGAAGAGCATTCTAGGCAGAGGAAACAGGAAACAAAAGAATGTCTAAAAGTTTCCGTGGACAGTCAGTTGGCTGGAGAAGAGTGAGCAATGGGAAGAAGGGCAAGAAATGAGGGACCAGATCAAATAAGGCATCATGGCGGATGAAGAGCACTTAGACTCTTACTCTCAGTGAGATGGGAAGCTTCTGGGTAGTTTTCTTTTCAGTGACATGATATGAAATTTTGAAAGAGTAAAAATCGAAGAGAAACAGTCTATTGAGAGTAAACTATAGGAGGGAAATAGTAGAAACAGAAAGACCATAGCTGGTATAAGTAGCAGCTATTGCAGTAATCCAGGAGAGGGAAAATGAGGACATGGTTTGGCGTAGTAGTAGTGGAGGATGCAAAAAGAGGTAAAATTGCATATATATATATATATTTCACATGTAGAATCAGAAGAATTAGTTGACAGACTGGACATGGTGTGTAGAAGAGAAATGCCAAAGATGATGCCAGGTTTGGCCTGAGTAACTAGAAAGGTGGAGTTTCTATGCATTTCATTGGAGAAGGAGAGGGAGAGACAGGTTTAAAGGGGAAAATTAGAAATTCGGTTTTGATTATTTTAATTTTGAGATGATTAGATACCCAAATAGTGATGTCAAGTAGGCAATAAGTTACCATCAAGAATAGAAGAGATGATCATGCTCTAGATATAGATTTGAGAGTTTCCAGCTCTCATACTCAAAGCCATGAGGCCAGATGAAACCACCAACTGAGTGTAGATACAAAAGAGAATAAGGCAAAGGACTCACATCCTGGAACATTCCAGTAGAGGGTAAGAAACCAGTTAAGGGGACCGAGAAGGAAACAAGAGGAAAATCAGAAAACTGTGGTTTCCTCGAAGCCAAAGTAGTTAAGTGTTTCTAGGAAGTAACATGATGAACCTTCTCAAATATGGTAAAGGTAAGAAATGGTTGTGCATTTGATTTAACAACATGGAGGTCACTGGTGACCTTGTCAGAGCAATTTGCGTGCAGGGCTAGGGGATATAGGAGGAATGAGAAAGAGATAATGGGGAGGGAGGAAATGTAGACAGGGAGTATTAAAAAATATATTTTAAGATATTTATCTATGAATGGAAACAAATGGAGTTGGATAAATTAATAAGTGTGTGTGTGTGTTTGTTAATGACTAAAATTCAGCAAGTTGGTTTCCCAAGGCTGAGTTGGAGATAAAGTTATGCATGCCATTACCTTATGAGGAGGACAATCCCAGAAAGGCGAAGTGAGGAAAATCAGAACCGAGCAAGGAAGGGGGGAAATTGGGGTGGGGGTTGACTTGATTACCTCTTGATAACAAACAAGACTCATAGCTGGATCCCATGGTACTGCCCTTCCAGAAGCCAAATGAACTATCACGTTTCAGGGCTTTCTAGTCAGGGGACCAAGGAAGATTTTATCTTCTAGTTCCTTTTTCTCCATTAGCAAAATTTTCTCTGAGGTGTTAATTCCTTTGCATTTCTGTGTTGTGGGCGCATAGCATCTAGAGTATCTTATGGTGTCCTAAACTTCAGCATAAAAAGGGACAGCCTGGGGGCCAGCCCAGTGTCATAGTGGTTAAATTCCACATGCTCTGCTTCAGAGGCATGGGTTCACGGGTCCGGATCCCAGGCACAGACCTACACCACTCCTCAAGCCATGCTGTGGTGGCAACCCACATATAAAATAGAGGAAGATGGACGCAGGTGTTAGCTCAGGGCCACTCTTCCTCAAGTAAAGAGGAAGATTGACAACAGGTGTTAGCTCAGGGCCAATCTTACCTATCAAAAAAAAATGGGATGACCTGGAGTTAGAGGGGAGTAATGCACTGTATAATGCAGAAGATGAAGTTGGTTGGAACCCATGCGGAATTTGTGAACCCAGAGGCGGCTGAAGTGGGAACAAGTAGCCAAAATCCTGAGACTGATGAGGGTAAGAATATCTGGTGTGACACATAAGAAAATATTAGTTTAACTAGTATTATAATTGATATTCTTATGTAATTTGTATCCTGTTAGCAAGGAATCACCAAAAAGGAAACATTTGAAGATGCAAAATAAAGTAATAATTTTCGGAGTGATGTGTGTGAAGGGGTGAAGCATTTGAGCAAAGGAGAAATGATGAATTCTAGTGGCCTCAGATGAACAGAGAAACTCATCCTGAATATATAAGGCAAAATGCAGTTAGAGAAATAGATATAATCTGGGTACTTTGTGGCTTTTCCATTCTGATTGCTTGTGTTTTCTCCTTGAAGTTGGAAGCAATATCATGAGCTGAGTGCCTTGATGGAGAAGAAAAGATTGCAGGTTTGGGGACAGAGAAGAAGGGGTAGAAGAATAGGACTAGACAAAGGTAATAGGCTTGTTGGGCAGTACTATAACCTGAAATTTAAAGTACATAAATTTAAATTGACTCAATGCACTTTTATGTTTGTCTTTAGCAGCATTTAGCTGCATAAATGCAGGCATGGAGTGGATGGAAAGTGAGATTTAACTTATTTTCTACTTTGGAAATGTCCTAATTCTTCAAAATTCTCTGCCTTTTTTGCTCTATGAATTTTAAAGTTTTTATACAAATATCTCAGCCTAAATTACCGTCACTATCTCACATCTCTACTCTTATTGCATAAAATGCTATAAATCTCCTCGTTTTGTTTGTTTGTTTCCACATTATTTCATTGTCACCATTGGGCCTTCCACCATGTTGTTGGGTTTGGAAATAATTTTCCAGTTTCCACTTGAATAGAATCTATAACTCTCTCACTTGAGGTTTATCTCATATTTATATACCTGTATAGCTTCCACCTTAGCCAAATTAAACATGTCTTACTCTGTGAGACAGGGAAGATATTTTTGACCACTAAATCATGAATAAAAATATCTCTATATTTTTTCATAGTTCACCTTCTACAATAAAACGAAATGTTGCCAGAAATCATATTTGTCTTTCTCATAAATATCCTCATTTTTTCAGTGTTCTAGGGTCCTTAGAATATTGTAATACACTAGAAAGTAAATCTGTATTTGTTTATATCTGATGGGTCTATGAAACATTTCTCACGAAATTATGCAAAACTTAATTCAAACTGAATTCTAACCCCTAACACTCAAACATGTTGGTAGAGAAAATTAGACAGGCAGAGATATAAAATCAGCATTAGCTACACCATAATGTCTGCAAATATGACCAGATAATCATAGGAGACATTATTATCTAAATGTTTAATATTTCTCTATTGATTACCACCTTTAATAGGTTCCCTGTGTTCTCTTGACTCACTACTGGTGGCTCTGATTCCAACTTCTACCCTAATAATATATGTAGTGCATAGAATATTTGCAACATAAAAAGGTGAAATGGAAAACTAAAGCTGTAATCTAGAATTTTTTGATCACAATTGTCTACCTTCACTTAAATTACCTAGAAAATTGAGGCAAATGATGACATGTTTTTTCCACTTGCCACAGAGTTTTTGTTTTTTAGTTTATAAAATGACTTTAGATCCAATCTTGGTTTGCATATTTTGAATGTGCCCTTGGTTTCTCCTTTCCTTCTCAACTAAAATTCTGCTGTTAATTGATTTTCCCCCAGTAAAGAGTAACCATGCCAACTTCTGTAGTTCTACACTTTTAATCTGATTACTTATTACCAAAATCCTTTCCTAATGATTGAAATAATTTGTATTTGCGTTCTACAGCAACAGATGTTAGTTTTACTTGCTTCAATAAAGATACTATTTGATGGGGTATAGATGAGTCTCAGGAACATTAAATTCACCTAAGCCTATGATTTATATTATATATTTTTGGCATAGTCTGTTCCAACATTTTAGTTGCATCTTTAGCAAAAATATACCAATAGAAGGAAATTTATGAAGCCACACTCCTGTTGTTAGATATTATAGAATCAATCTCTGTAGAGTCTTTCTTTGCCAGGAATCGTGAGGAAATAATCCTCTCCCATTGTCTTTCTAAAGAATGATAACGCAGACCACATAAATCTTAAGATAATGTGACAGAACTAGAGGGGCAAGAATTTCCTTTTGATTTTTCACTCATCAGCTTGAGCCAGTTTTCTCTGCGATATTTTAAATTTATATTCAACTTAGATATATTTGTTGGTTTTCAATATTTTTTCATACATTTCCCTCCCAATTTTTATAGTTTTAAGGCCTCAGTGGTTTTATGGTTAATGGTTCACATAATTGGAAAAGCAGGTATTTATTTTTCTAGGATTTTTTTACATTTAACAGTATCCTTTAATCTTCCCTTGTTTGGATAATATTATAGCTAAAACACTACTTAAAGTTATATGACAGAGTTTCAAATTTTAAAACAAAATTCTCCATGAAAAGTCACTTTATGGTTCATAGTTGACATTGTTACATTTCTTATGCCCATTAGATGAACATTCTTTTTAAAATTACTATAAAAATAAAATAAAATCACAAAATGCAAATTAACATTAGTTATAAGATAGTTTTTAATATTATAAATTATGTAGCTGCATGGCTAATTTTCTATTACTAGATGTTATATTTATACAGCAGTATTTAAACTTGTATTTGATGCATTCACACACACAGCTACAGACACACACATTACAATATACATATGTTGTAAATAAGATGACTTAAATTTCTAGACCTGATATAAGCAAAAGACAGCAATCTCTTTATTAAAATTAAACAAAAAACATATTAAAACATGCATAACCCTATCAAATTTCTGTTTTCTTCTTAATAATGTATCTTCTCATCAACTTAAATTGTGTAAGGTCTACCAGAAAGATATTATGGTTTTCCCATATTAAAGTAATTAGGAGAACAAGATGGTGGAATAGGAAGGCCAGGATGCTCCTTTCTCCCAAGGAAACACAGAATCAACAATAATACATAGGGCTGGCCCGGTGGCATAGTGGTTAAGTTCATGCATTCCACTTCCATGGCCTAAGGTTTGCCTGTTCAAATCCTGGGTGCGGAGCTACTCACTGCTCATCAAGCCATGCTGAGGCAGCATCCCACATAGAAGAACTGGAAGGACCTACCACTAGGATATACAACTAAGTACTGGGGATTTGGGGAGAAAAACGAAAAAGAGGAAGATTGGCAACAGATGTTAGCTCAGGGCCAATCTTCCTAAAAAAATATATAAAGAGTATAATGTTTCTTAAAAAAAAAAAAAAGACAATAATATATGGAACAATTTCCTTTGAGAGAAATCTAGACACCAGTTAAGAGGTACTGGATCCAAAGCAAGCATGAACCAGCTACATCAAGCTGGTAGAAAGATTTGTAGCACCCTCTCACCATAGTCCCTCCCGCTGGCACAGCACTATATAACTGGGAGGAAACTCCCAGCTCCCAGCTTCTCCCTGGCAAGAGAAGGAAACTATTGGACCACATGCTCAACATTTTGACTTTTCAGGGAGACTGCCTAAGCAATTGGCTTCTGTCTCACCTGTCTCAGAGTGCTGATGGGATCCAACATACTCTAGATGCCTACAGGACACGGAGAACAAAAAACCCAGTGGTGTGCTGCTGCTCTAGAGGATGTGCGGTATAGTGAACAGAGGCCAATACAGCTCAGTGGCCTCTCCCTCGAGGAGAAAGAGAAGAGTGAAGCATACATCCAACATTCCAGCTTTTCAGCAGTCTGCTAGAGGGATTGGCTTCTGTCTCACTTGTCTCAGACCATAGACAGAATGCTGTATGCTCTAGATACTTGGGAGCTGATGCTATTGACTGAATGTTTGTGTTTCCCCAGAATTCATATGTAGAAATCTAATCTCCAAGGTGATGGTATTTGGAGGTGGCACCTTTGAGAGGTGATTAGGTAATGAGGGTTGGGCCCTGATGAATGATATTAATGCTCTTAAAAAAGAGACCTCAGCGAGATCTCTCACCCCTTCCTCTACATAAGGACACAGAGAGAAGGCACCCAACAATGAACCAGGAAGAGGGTAGTTAGCAGACACTAATCCTGCCAATGCCTTGATCTTGGACTTCCCAGCCTCCATAATCATGATAAATAAAGTTTGTTGTTTAAGACATCCAGTCTCTGATATTTTTGTCACAGCAGCCTAAATGGACTAAACGTACTGAGAACAAAAAAGAGCTGTGTTGTGTGCTGTTGCTGCAGAAAACTTGGGATATAGCAAGACCATTACCAAAGTAGCAGGAAATTACAGCTCCTGGAAAAAAGAAAATGGCCTATCCCTCTAATTAGGAATCTATAGAGAAGATAAAGCCACAAAAAGTGTTTGAGAGGCACCCAGAATAACTAGCCAGGCTGATTTTTGGAGGTCTTTCCCTGTACAAAACCAGTCCATAAAGACTGGAAGAGGTGGCTGTCTTTTCAAATGTGCAAATAAAGTTGCAAAGAATACAAAAACAAGGAAATATGACTCAATCAAAAAAACAAAATAAACCCCCACAAACTGACTCAGAAGAAACAGAAGTATATGAATTACCTGAGAAAGAATTCAAAATAACAGTCAAAAAGATGCTCAACAAGCTCAGGAATTTTAAAGACAAAGAAGGCAATAACTGAACTAAAAGACAATCACTAGAAGGGTTGCAAAGCACACTTTATAAAGTAAAAGAAAGAATCAGCAAATCTGAAGACAGTTATTTGAAATTATCCAGTCAGAGGAGCAAAAAGAAAAATGAATGAAAAAGAGAGAATGCCTAAGAGACTTGTGGAACACTACAAAGGATCAATACATACATCATGGGAGTCACAGAAGGAGATGAGAGAAAGAGATAGAAAGACGAAGGAAAGAGAGTTGATTTAAAGAAAAAATAGCCTAAGGCTTCTCAAATCAAGGAAGGAAACAGACATCTAGATTCAAGAAACCCAATGTCTCCTAACTAGAATGACACTGAAGTTGTCCACACTGAGATATATACATGTATATATAATCAAATTTTCAAAAGTCAAAGACAAAGTGAGAATTTTTAAAGCAACAAGAGAAAAATAATTCACCACTTACAAGAGAAACCCCAAAAGACTATCGGTAAATTCTCAGCAGAAATCTTGCAGGCAAGAAGGGAGTGGGAGGATATATTCAAAGTTCTGAAAGAAAAAACTGCCAACAAGAATACTATATCCAGCAACTGTCCTCAAAAATGCAGAAGAGATAAAGACTTTTCCAGATAAACAAGAAAGGAAGGAGTTTATCACCACTAGACTTGCCTTACAAGAAATGCTAAAGAGAGTCCTTTAAATTGAAACAAAAACATGGTAACAGCAACACAAAAGCCTATGAAAATATAAAACTCACTGGTAAAGGTAGATGTATAGACAAATACAGATTACTGTAATACTGTTACCGCAGTGTCTAAGTCACTTTACTTCTAGTGTAGAAGTTAAAAGACAAAAGTATAAAAATAACCTCAAAAATGTATTGGTGGATGCACACTATAAAAAGATGTAATTTGTGACATCAATAACATAAAATATGTCGAGGGGAGAAGTAAAAGCGTAGACTTTCTGTATGTGATTGAACTTAGGTTGTTATCAGCTTAAAATACACTGTTAAAACTATATGATGTTTTATGTAAGCTCCATGTTAACCACAAAGAAAACACCTATAATAGATACATACGAAAAAAAATGACAAAGAAATCAAATCATGATACTATAAAAAAAAATCAATGAAACACAAAGGAAGATAGCAGGAGAAGAAAAGAGGGGCAAAAGAGCTATAAGAAAAATGGAAACAATTAACAAAATGGCAATAGTAAGTCCTGACCTATCAATAATTACTTTAAGTGTAAATAGATTACCCTTCCCAATCAAAAGACAGAATATCTGAATGGATTAAAAAAAAAAAGACAACTATATACTGTCTACAAGAGACTCACTTTAGATTTAAGGACATAAATGGGGTGAAAGTGAAAGGATATTCCACGCAAATGGTAACCAAAAGAAAACAGGCATGGCCATACTTCTGTTAGACAAAATAGGCTTTAAGTCAAAAACTGTCACAAGACAAAGAAGGACATTATATAATGATAAAGGGATTAGTTCACCAGGAAGTTAAAACACTTATAAACGTATATGCAACCAACATCAGAGATTGCAAATATATGAAGGAAACATTGATAGAACTGAATGGAAAAAGAGATGGCAACACAATAATAGTAGGGGATTTCAATACCCCACTTTCAGTAATGGATGGGACATCCAGATAGAAGACCTATAAGGAAAGAGAAGACTTGAACAATACTATAGACCAAATGAGATAAATGAAAATGAAAACACAACATATCAAAACTTATGGGATGCTGCAAAAACAGTACTAAGAGGAAAGTTTATAGCGATAAATGTCTACATTAATAAAGAAGAAAGATCTCAAATAAACAACCCAAATATATACCCCAAGGAACTAGAAAAAGAAAAACAAAGTAAGCCCAGAATTAGCAGAAGGAAGGAAATAAGAAAGATTACAGCAGAAATAAATGAAAGAGAGGGTAGGAAACAATAGACAAAAATGAACAAAACTATGAGTTGGTTTTTTGAAAAGGTCAACAAAATTGACAAACCTTTAGCTAGACTAAATAAGAAAGAAAAGAACAGAATCAAATAAAATCTGAAATGAAAAAGGAGACTTACAACTGATGCCACATATATATATATAAAGGATAATAAAAGACCTCTATGAACAATTATACATCAACAAATTTCATAACCTAGAAGAAATTGATAAATTCCTAGAGATATGCAACCTAATAAGACCATATCATAAAGAAAGAGAAAATCTGAACAGACCTATAACTATTAATGAGATTGAATCTGTAATTGAAAACCTCCCAACAGAGAAAAGCCCAGGAACAGATGGCTTCACTGGTGAATTCTACCGAACATTAAAGAAGAATTAATGCATTCTTTCTTAAACTCTTCCAAAATAATTTAGTGGAGGGAACACTTCCAAACTCATTTTATGAGGCCATGATTACCCTGATACTAATGTCAGAAAAAGACACCATGAGAAAAGGAAACTACAGATCAATATTCATAAACTGGATGCAAAAATCGTCCACAAAATACTAGCAAACCAAATTCAACAGCACATTAAAAGGATCAAATACTGTGGGGGATTTATGCATGGGGGATTTACCCCTAGGATGCAAGGATAGTTCAACTTATGAAAATCAATCAATGTGATATACCACATTAATAGAACCAAGGATTAAAGAATCAAATGATCATCTCAATAGATGCAGAAAAAATATTTGACAAAATTCAACACCCTTTCATGTTTCAATTCGAAATACTTGATAACTAGGAATAAAAGGAAATTACCTCAACATAGTAAAGGCCATATATGAAAAGCCAATAGCTAACATCATACTTAGTGGTACAAAACTGAGAAATTTTTCTCCAAGACAAGGAACAAATCAAAGATGCCAACTCTTATTGCTTCTATTCAACATAGCATTGGAAGTTCTAGCTAGAACAATTAGACAAGAAAAAGAAATAAACACATTCAAATCAACAAAGAAGTAAAATCATCTCTGTTTGCAGGTGACATTGTCTTATATGTGAAAAACCCTAAAGACTCCACATAAACACACAGTAAAACCAATAGAACTAGTAGATGAATTTAGTAAAATTGCAGGACACAAAGCAACATACAAAAATCAGTGAAATTTCTTACACTAACTATAAACAATTGAAAACAACATCAAGAAAACAATCCCACTTACAATAGCATCAAAAAGAATAAAATACCTAAGAATAAACTTAACCAAGGAAGTAAAAGATTTGTACACTGAAAACTACTAAACAATTTAAAAATTGAAGAAGACACAAATAATTGGAAAGATATCCTGTGTTCATGGATCAGAAGAATTAATATTGTTAAAATGTCCATACTACCCAAAGGCATCTACAGATTCAATGCAATCCCTATCAAAACCTCATCCAATGGTATTTTTTGCAGAAATAGAAAAAATGGTCCTAGAATTCATATGGAAGTACAAAATACTCTGACTAGACAAACTAATCTTGAGAAAGAAGAACTAAATGGGAGGCGTCACATTTTCTGATTTTTAAAATGTTACAAACCTACAGTAATGAAAGCAGTATGGTACTGACATAAAGAGCAACATATAGACTAGTGGAATATAGAGTGCCCAGAAATAAACTCACACATATATAGTCAACTGATCTTCAACAAAGTTGCCAAGAATACACAACAGGGAAAGGGTAGTCTCTTCAACAAATGGTAATGGGAAAACTGGATATCCATACATGAAATAAGGATATTGAACCCTTATCTTACATCATATACAAAAGTCAATTCAAAAAGGATTAAACACTTAAACATAAGAAACTGTAAAAACCCTAGAAGAAAACATAAGGTAAGACTGCATGACTTTGGTCTTGGCAATTATTTCTTGGATATGACACCAAAAGCACAGTCAATAAAAGCAAAAATAGACAAGTGGGATTAAATCAAACTAAAGCTTCTGCATAGCAAAGAAGACAATCAACAGAGTGAAAAGGCAACCTACAGGAGAGAAAATATTTGCAAATCGTATATTTGATGAGGAGTTAATATCCAAAATATATAAGGAACTCATACAATTCAATAACAAAAAAATAACCTGGTTAAAAAGTGAGCAAAGAAGTTCAATAACCATTTCTCAAAAGAAGCCATACAAATGGCCAACATGTATATGAAAAGGTGCCTAACATCACCGATCATCAAGGAAATATAAATCCAAACCACATTGCGATATCACTTTACATTTGTAAGGATAGCCATTATAAAAAAACCCCAGAAAATAACAAGTGCTGGTGAGGATGTGAAGAAATTGAAACCATTGTGCACTGTTGGTGGGAAGGTAAAATGGTGTTGCTGTTGTGGAAAACAATATGGAGGTTCCCCCCAAAATTAGAAACAGAATTATTATATGATTCCAGCAATTACACTTCTAGGTATTTATCCAAAAGGATTGATATCAGGATATCGAAGAGACATTTGCACTCTTACGTTTGTTATAGCATTATTCACAAAAGCGAAGATGTAAAAACAACCTAAGTGTCCTTTGATGGATAAATGGATAAAGAAAATGGGGTATAAAAATACAATGGAATATTATCCGGCCTTAAAAAAGAAGGAAACTCTGTCATTTGCTACAACATAAATGAAGCTTGAAGACATTATAAGTGAAATAAGACAGTCACTGAAGGACAAATATTGCATGCTTCCACTTATGTGAGGTATCTAAAATAGTCAAACTCAGTAAAGCAGAAAGGAGAACTACGGTTGCCAGGGGTTGGGTGGATGGGGAAATGGGGGTTGCTATTCACTGGGTACAAAGTTTCATTCATTCAAGATGAAAAAGTTCCAGAGATCTATTGTACAACTTTGTGCTTATGGTTAACAATGCTATACTGTTTACTTAAAATTTTGTTAAGAAGCTAGATCTCATGTTATGGGGTTTTTACCACAATTTTAAAAATCTACATTAATTCACAGTCAGCATTAACAGGTTAGCTGCTGGCCATGTTATTGGGAAGAGTAAGATTGGAAGATGGGTGATGAGGGAGTCTAGGGGAGAGAATTTTGAATTATCACCTCAGAATAGGCAATAAAATAATAATGAGAAGGAAATAACTTACACAAAAGCTATGCTAAACGTAAATCAATCTTTTCATGGTATTTGTAACTGTTTGATGTTCAAAATTCTTTATTGTTTCATTCCAATATCATTGTTAAGCAACCTAAATAGATGTTCAAAATAAATATATATGAGGAACTAGATCATTATATCCATCATTGGATTGAATGGCATAACTTTTTAAAAAATTCTTTAATCAGCTATAATATTTTCTTTCAAAAAGGAGATTGACATATTGCATGTCTAGTTTAGAACCAAATATACAGACTTCAGAAAGTTATATCAATAGAGACTCATTTTAACATAGCCTATGTATAAGTTACTTTTGTGGAATAGAACTTCAGAAAATTGATGCTGCAAACCTGTTTCTGGTTGGTCTCAGTATATGCATGCCCTATTTATTGAAGTAAGAACCCATTTAGCATATGAGAATTGCTGCCTCCAGTCAGGTGATCAGATGGCCATAGGAATATCTATTCCCTCACCCCTGCTGCTTCTCCTGCTTGGCTTTTACTTCTCTCCCCCTTCTCCATCCTAGTGGAAGGAGAACAGAGAGGGCTGGACGTGCTTTTACTGCCACTGATGGAGGGAGAAGTGAATCCATAGCTTTCCTACCCACATTTCTACTCCCAATTTGCTAGTCTTGATGTTCAGCCACATTCCAACCACTTTTTTGTCCCTTCCCTGAGCTGAGACTACTCTGACAGTTAGAACAGAGCTGTGTCATATTCTTTTGGATAAAGTCGCTTTAACTATATACTTTAGCTTTCCTTAGTGCTTTGCGTATTGCTGTGATTACCATTTGCAACGAATTACAACTTATCTTTCTCCCACAAATTCCAATGGAAGAAATCAGCTTTCAATGTATTTTGTGTAAGAGCATGCGCGTGCGTGCATGCGTGTGTGTGTGTGTGTGTGTGTGTGTGTGTGTGTATTATGGGAAAAGCAGGGCTGGCACACATGCCTTGATAAACTGTAAAATGCTACTTTCAAATTCCGAGACATCTTGCTCCTTTTATTTAGGGACTTGCAACACTTCTGATGCTGTTAATGAAAATCAAAATGTTTTCCACTCAGAGTTTGCTTCCTAAAGTTTTAAATAGTAAAAATACATGATGACTTATAGATTTTAGTAAGAATTGAAAATTTTGGCACAATCATATCAGACAATGCTTTCATCAGAAGTCGTTGCCATTTGCCATTAAAGCTGGGTTTGAAGTGACCTTAAAAGCCTTTCCTTTCATTACATTCACCAGAAACCGCCAGATCACTCCAGGTGTATGGCAATGGATATATAAATAAAATAGGAAATCTACCTCTTCTGGCTCTTTGAGAATATAAAAATACAGTTTTGCTTTATATTTTCCAGTAGTAGAGTTACGCAATTTGTTACAAGCAATTCCAAAGAATTTTGATTGCCCCATCTAAATGAGTTTGTCTGTGTGGGAGCAGTGATATACCTGAGCTACACAGGGTAAAGTCAAGCTGGGCAGGGGTAGACTTCCTGACAACGAAGACAGGGAACTGAAACTAACTTTTTACATGTTTTGAAAACATTGTTAACATTAGAATCCCTTCGGAAAACCAGAAAAGGGTTATTGGTTTGCCTCAAGGGCAGGAGAATACTGTGTGAAGGTATTTTCTGTCTCAATAATCCAAACAGAAGAAAAATCCTGATAGAAAAAAACTGATAGAAAAAAAGATGATAAAAAGGAAAAATGGGAATACACATATGAAAAAAATTCTCAAATGAGTTAGGATAATAATAATAAAGTCTGAAACTGTCCACTCATGTAACCCTGGATATTTTGAACCTTTGTATTGAAAAAAAAAATCTATAGGTACTTAAATGAGACAATGACAAACATGAGATTATATCCATTGATACTTAAGATTCTTTAATTAAAAGAAAGTTGTGGTTGCTGGTTAAATTTGGAGATGTTTTAATTCCTTACAACCAGAAAGACCAGATTTGTCAGTTGCTACCAAGTAGTGTCACAGATAAAGCAATTCATTGTAAAGAATATGTTATTACACACACATAGTATTTGGGTTCTTTGAAGTAGTTTAAATAACAGTTGTTAGTTACAAACCTTCATTTTCTACTGATAAATCACAAAATACATAAGCTTGTACATGTGTTAAGGAAAAAACAACAATTTGTAAGTATATGCAGCTAACTGATCACTAATTTGCATGTTATAAATTTCTCTTGTTTATATTTCTCTTACATATAGACTTTCTTTGAGCCGAGTTCTCTTCTCTCCTAGTCACAATCCACGTTGTACTCACATGCTACTTAAAATACATGTTTTAATTTCCTTCTTAACACACTCTTAGTACCTTCTCTGCTCACCAAATGCCTACAGGCAGCTCTTATGGTCTTTTACCATCTGGGCTGATGAATCTCAGAGTCTCTCCTCTGCTTTCTTTTTAAGTGACTATGAACTATCTTTTAAGGGCAATGAACTTAGAATATCACTGGATATGCTACCAGCTGCTTTGTTTCCACTTTGGGCTTTTGCCCCATCTGAAACTTATGCATTATTAAACTGTCGTTTACAACAAAGCATGGATTAAACATGTTCCTAATAATTTTGAAAAATTGGAATTTTAAAAGCAGTAATAAAACTCAAAATAAAATTTAAGAATTAAAACTGGTTGCATGGCACATACTACGTTGTGGGAAAAAGCCTCAAAAGTTTTCATACGGTCAATGTGAATTCTGGAATACTTCTTCATCAGCCTGTTTATATGTCCATCAAAATACTTAGATGGTGTGGTAAGATAGCCTGCCAAAACATTCCCCAGAGTGGAGCTGAAATTAACCACCCAATTGGTGCTTCTGGTCTAGATCCAGGGTTTACAAGCCATCGGCTACAGGCAGGGTAAACTAATTGAGGACCCATCATCACCATAATTTAAAAAACAGAAAAACACAACACAACAAAAACTTATCAGCTCAGTTCTAGAATAAATGAGCATGAATACCAAATTTCTTGTATGTTCCCATGAATTGCTTCTAACCCAGTTAAGGCATTATATATTTGAGAAGGAAAGGCTGATCTTCTCCAACTGATATTAGATAGAAAGAAGCATCCATTGCTCACAGCAGGCATTTGTCCAAGCTATTGTGGTTCCGCAAGGACATGTAGCAGCCCCACCTCTTTTATCACCATTTGAAAAATTCAGGGTGACAACTATACCTTCTCCACCCATTTTGAATCACTTAAGGTATTTTGTGAACTTTTACATTTTTTAACATTGCTTCATATAAACCCACACTCTTCACAACTCCCAAGGTAGAGTATTTCTTATTTCTAAACCTCTGCATACCTAACTGATACTGTATATCTTTGTTTAGAAGCTATGGCTTCTATTAAATTTAATTACTTACCCCTGTGGCTTTAAATCGAGGGTGGCTATAAAACAAAGACGGCTTCTATTAAATTTAATTACTTTCCCCTGCGGCTTGCATAGGAAGGGTGGCTTCTATTAAAAACTGCATGGTATAGGTGTGGCTGCTAATCAAGGATGCTTCTAAATGAAGATATACAGTCTGTAGTAATAATTAATCAAAGGAGAGGATGTGAGGTATAGAAATAGGATTGCATGATAAATGCCGATTCTGAAATTTATTAAAGTAATCGTAGTTCTGAAAGAATTTTCATAATTTATGTTGTTCTGCTTTTCTTAATAAAAAATATAGGTTACATCTGCACATACTATATAGGTTATATTAAGGTTTTATTGAGGAAGGTAAATATTTTTAAACATCACACCCTATCAGATAAAGAGTAAGGCTCTGTGATGCTTTAAACTGATTTTTCCGCTTTTGATAGTAGCTGAATAAAGAAAATGGCTTACAGATTTAGCTATGTATATGGTTTGAAAGTAACAACTGAAAAATGATGTTCATAATCTGAATTGCAATGAAACCAATTATCTGTACTGTGGTTGTTCACATGGGAATTCTCCTAAAGGTTTAGTATTTCTTAAAAGAAATTAAAAACAGCTGTAAAAATACCATAAAACAAAAATAGCAGCTGCAAAAGAGATTAACATTCCTAAATTTCATTTGAACCTGATATGTTATTTTTCCAACAGCAACATATATATTCTGATTTTTAAATCTATCTTTATGAAATTTTACCTTTAAAAAAAACAAGACTACTGAATACATTTTTGATATTACCAGTCTTTAATATTCACGAGTTTTATAAAATTTTCTCCCTTAAGATGTCATTATTATTATTCTATCTTTTTTAGTAATCCTCAAATATGAACTATCATTGTACAATAATCTAAAGTCATTTAAGATTTAAACATTACAGTGTAAACAAATTACAGAAAACTCTGTGTCTTGTTCTCTCTCTGTCCTTTTTTGTTGTTATTTAAAGCTGTCAACTGCCTTTCACACTGAACCATGGAGACCAAGGATCTTTTTAAAATGTTATACAGTGTCTGCTTTCCAATTAAGCAAACAACCATAGATAAAAGTACACCTGATGTTTGTCATATATATATGTGTGTATACATATACACATATATGCATATATATTAAGCACAATGCAATTTATTAAACAGATCTGGAGGTGGTGACAGTATAAAACAGCTAGTTTTGCTGTGCTGTTCAAAACATATGGCACCAACTTTTCTAGTCTTGGGCCAGATGGAGGCCTTTAATCGATCTGGTCTGTTATACAGTATGTTATTTCTCCATTAAAAAGGGTTCCTCCTTCCCAATTTATAAATAAATTGCTAAATTTTTAAGTGCAAGAAGCAAAACTTTGCAACCTAGAAATGATAAATTGAGAATCTCTATCTTAAAAAGGCAACAAATGATTAAGAAGATAAAATATATCTGAAAGTTGTATTCATATTCTTTTAGCAAAACTCTTGTCAGCTGTTTAGATTTAGTACACATTCAACACAGTTTATGTATCTTATTTGTTTGCATTTTTGTTGGGTTAGTAGCCAAATGCTTTCAGACAGGAATATTACACTTGACAGACTCTTTAGAAAATATTGCCAATATTCAGAGTCAATTAAAGCATTAAACTTGGTAAAAATTTCAGTAATTACCTGGAGTTTTCAAAGGTAAAAATCACTTTTCAATTGGGTTTCATATTAAAATATTTCCAAATTTTCCATACAATTTTTAAGTCTTTTTTCCCCCAAATGAATATTTAAATCAGCCCCATTGCCATTTAAAAAATACTCGGAAACACTAATTCAGGTATAAGGTAAAATGATTTTGTGTATATTAACACATGAATGGCAAATTTTATGGAAAGATAGTGCTGTCATACACAGATAATTGTAGTTGGTTTTATCTTAAATGTGTTAGTAAAGCCAATTCACACACACACGTATAATTTAAAAAATATGTGAGGAGCTGAGAAGTAAGAATACAACATTTTGGAATAGTTTACTGCTATTGTTCTTTTGTTATAAATATTATATATGACATAGGTTCAGATTTTGAAGTAAACTAAGATGTATGCATAACAGAAATCAAATGAAAGCAGCTGGTCTCTGGAGAAGGATGCAATCCTTTTGTAGAACGCAGTTGCAATGTAGACCAGTACTTAACATATTCACAGCTTATAGCAACTTATGAAATGGATGAATGTTGAAACAAAATATCAGCCAGATCTATTCTCTTTAGCCTGTTTACTTATGACTGCTTTCGTTTGAAAGAAACCAGGAGTATGATAATGGTTGTGCACAGACTAAATAGGCTGTGTCTTCATGAGCAGTAATCCCATACAAATACAGAGAAAAAAGCCGTATTTTTCCAATATAATACTACAAGGGCAAATGACAGCCTTTACCTGATGGCTGATATCTTTTATAGTACAACTGTGACATATTTTATGCATCACCAAGAATGATCAAAGATGTCTCTAGAGGTTTTCTGTCGTGGAATGTGGCCCTACGGCCCCTGTCTGCCTTTAAATCAAGCAATAATGCACCTTTAAAATAAGCGGGGCATGCTTTGCAGAGGGATGATTATTTTGGATATATTTGAGCATGATTTTGATTTCTCTTTCAGTTATATGATTTCTAAAATTATATGTATGTTTCATTTGGTCATGAAAAGAAAACTGACTAAGATAAACATGAGACAGTATATTTTTTAAAGTCCTTGTTTAACATATAGTTCTGCTTGGTTTTACTACTTTGGTAATATAATGTAGTTTAGAAAAGAAAATGCAATTCAGAAACTAACAAAATCATTCCCATTTGTTTTCCATTAAAACGTATTAATAAAATAACTTCAACGTACTTTCTCTTCTTACATAGAAAATGTTGCTTTTGTAGCTATTTTTTAATCAAACTTAAATGACTGTTTATATTCTCTGCACAAATTGAAAATAAATTGGAAAATTGTGGCAATCAGTTACTTTTAGCACACAGCCACTGATTTTATAATATCTGGATAATTTCCAAAAATATTATTTTCCTAATATCTTAAAAGGTTTTGGTGAAAATGTCTTGTTACTTAGATTTATCTAGATAATTAATTCTCTCCTCTCTTTGGAGTTTGTCTCCATACATAACCAAAGACAAAAAAAAAAAAAAAAAGATGTTTCAATTACGTTAAACCCTACCAGATATTCATAGTGAGTATTCTGCCAGGACTACACACTTTTTAAACAAACAAACAAGTAATCAAAACCTGGTTATACTACTGGATAATGACCTTTGTTAATGGGAGAAGGCCATTGGTTGCATAAATCAGCCAAGTGTATTTTCTTGCAGTGATAGAATTATATTTGCAAAGAAATACCACTGGCTACATGATGGTACTTTCACTGAGATTTCCATTTAGTGATAGTTCTTGGGTACTGAAGAATTCTAGATCTCTTGTAAAATTTCTCTTAAACCTGTCCTCAAAACAGTACAGGGCTTAGCTCCGGTGGGCTAGTGGTTAAGTTTGGCATGCTCTGCTTGGGCAGCCCAGGTTTGGTTCCTGGTGCCAACCTACACCATTCGTTGGTGGCCATGCCATGGCAGTGACCCACATAAAAAACATGGGAAGATTGGCCACAGATATTAGCTGAGTGTGAATATTCTTCAGCAAAAAAAAAAAAAAGAATACAGGGCCAGCCAAGAGATTATGAACTCAGTTAATCAGTCTTATTGGCAAAACCACTCAAAATATTTGCCCTAAAGAGAGTGGGTATTCCAATAATACCTTTTATTTCTAAAAAGCATGCATACCCGAGAGAGTGATGTCAGCAACATGGCAGAGTGAGCTGCTCTCTTTGTCTCTCCTTTGAATTACAACTAAATGGACATTCATTGATCAGTGGAGGATACCCACACAGCACATCAGGACACATGAAAGACCCACACAGCTATACATCTGAAGGTGGATGGACTACCCCCCAAGGAGGTGATGGAGATAGGTGAGCACTCTCTGGCCCCCAGGCAGCCAAGTACATGCATGTGGCTGCTTTCCTGGCTGGAGTGATCATAGCACTGCTGAGGCCCCAAGGGTGAGAGCACGCCTTGGGGCAACTGCAGAAACAGGTGAGATCAGCCTTGAGCTCCTGTGTGACCACTTCCCCATCTGGTGGGAGAATCCTCAGGGCTACTTGGTCCACAGGGAGCAGCTCAGGCTTGGACCCAGTGAGGAGGCCCTGCCACCAAGCACAAAGGCTGGTGTGACTGAGGAACAGACAGTGGCAAACGAGCTCTGGCTGCCTCAAACACCCATAGTACTTCTGCAGCCCTGAAGGGGGGGTCACAAATTGGCAGGGCTGTGAGAGGAGGCAGTAGCTTCCCAGAGACCCTGTATGATCACTCTCTCATCCAGTGGGAGAGTTCCATAGTCCCACAGCAGTCCCAGGGAGTAGCTCTGACTTGGGCCCAGTGGGGAGGCCTCTCCCACCAAGCACAATAGCTGGTGTGACATAAGAGAAGATCTAGGAGTAGACAGCAGCAGAGCTGTGGCCCAAGTGAACAAGCTCCCAGCTGCTGCAAATGCCCATAGTACTACTGTGGGCCCAGAGTGGGGAGTGTGAATTGGAAGGACTCTGGGAGCAGGTGGCAGCAGTCCTGAGCCCCCATCTGATCATTCTTTCACCTGGAGTGAGAATCCACAGTCCCAATGCAGTCCCACGGAGTGGCTCTGTCTCTGATCCAGTGGGGAAGTCCCACCCACCAAGTACTGTGGCTCATGAGACCTAGGAGCAGATGGGGGTTGATCTGTGATTCCAGGTGAACCAAATGAGCTCTCAGCTGCCATGAATGCCCATAGTATCACTGTGGCCTCAAAGGGGGTTTGTGTGTGTGTCTCAGCAGGATTGTGGGAACAGGTGGCAGCAGCCCTAAGCCCCCATGTGACTGCTTTTCCTTTCAGTGGGAGATCCCACAGGGCCGCTGCTATTCCAAGGAGTGCTCAGGCTCAGAGAGGCACAGCTGACACAGACTGCAGCAAACTCAGATTACACAGCCCCTGCTCCCTCCAAGTGGCAGCAGTTGGAACCTGTGATCAGATATTATCACTATGTGCCAGCACAAATAACCCCATCAAATGGTATAAAGAAATATATTCATACTTCAGACCAGAAGGAAAAAGACAAACATCCAGACATCAACCCTGAAGGCACAGAAATCTGTAATCTAAATGGCAGGGAATTCAAAACAGCCGTCATAAAAACACTGAACAAGTTACAAGAGAATTCAGAAAGACAGTTCAGTGAAATCAGTAACCAGATTAATGAGCAGAAGGAATTCTTCACAAAGAGATCAAAACTATAAGGAAAGAACGATCAGAAATGTTGGAGATGAAAAACACAATGGATGAGGTAAAGAAAACTCTAGAGTCCTTAAATAACAGACTTGACATTGTGGAGGATAGAATTTGCAATCTAGAGGATAGGAATACAGAAATGCTTCAGATGGAGCATGAGAAAAAACTAAGACTAAAAAGAAATGAAGATATTCTCTGAGAAGTATCGACTCAATAAGAAAATGCAACATAAAGATTATAGGTATTCCAGAGGGACAAGAGAGGGAGAAAGGAGCAGAGAGCTTGTTCAAAGAAATAATAGCTGAGAACTTCACAAACCTGGAGAAGGAGCTGGAATTACATGTCAATGAAACCAATAGAACTCCTAATTACATCAATGTAAAAAGATCTTCTCCAAGGCATATATTAGTAATGCTGGCAAAAGTGAATCACAAAGAAAAATATCAAGGGCAGCAAGGCAGAAGAAAATAACCTACAAAGGAACCCCTATCAGCCTTTCAGGGATTTCTTATCAGAAACCTTATAGGCTAGGAGAGAATGGAATGATATATTCAAAATTCTGAAAGACAAAAACATTCATCCAAAAATACTATATCCAGCAAAAATAACCTTCAAGTATGATGGACAAATAAAAACTTTCCCAGATAAACAAAAGCTGAAGGAGTTCGTTGTCACAAGCCCCTCCCCCCCCATAAGATTTGATTAGGAAGGCCCTCTTACCTGAAAAAAGGAAGAAAGTGTTGACAAAGCCTTGAGCAAGGAGATAAATAGGCAGACAAAATCAGAAAACTACAACTTTCTATCAGAACAGATCAGCAAACAGTTATAACTTTAAAGATAAAAGGAAGGAAAACATCAAAAATAAATACAATCACTTCATATTAACCACAAGTTCACAACACATAATAGAAATAATTTGTGACAATAACCACTTAGAAGGTGAAGAGGAAAGGGATGAAACCTGCTTAGATTAAGGGAATAAGAGGATATCAGAGAATGGACTGCCTTATTGATGAGATCTTTTGTACAAACTTCATGCTAACCACTAAACAAAAAATCAGAACAAAGACATAAAGGATAAATAAAGAGAAAACTGAGAAAACCATAATATCGAGTCACCAAACTGAATTGGCAATCTAAAATACACAGCACAAGAAACAAGGCAAATAATACAAAAAAGCTGAAAAACAAGTGATAAAATGACAGCATTAAGCCCTGGTATATCAATAATCACTCTAAATGTAAGTGGATTGAATTTCCCAATCAAAAGACACAGAGTGGCTAGATGGATTAAGAAACAAGACACAACAATTTGGTGACTCCCGGAAACACATCTCAGCTCTAAAGACAAACACAGGCCTAGAATGAAGGGATGGAAGATGATACTCCAAGCTAAATGGCAAACAAAAGACAGCAGGTGTTGCCATACTTATATCAGACAAAGTAGACTTCAAGATAAAAAGCCAATGAGAGACAAAGAGGGGCAGTATATAATGATAAAAGGGACACTCTACTAAGAGAACATAACACTTATAAATACATAAGTACCTAACACAGGTGCACTGAAGTACATAAAGCAACCATGGATTGACCTAAAAGGAGACACTAACAACAAAACAATAATAGTAGGGGGCCTTAGCACCCCACTGTCATCAATGGATAGATCAATCAGACAGAAAGCCAACAAGGAAATAATAGAACTAAATGAAAAACTAGACCAGATGGACTTACTAGATATAGAATAATAAAACACTACATCCAAAGTCAGCAGAATACACATTCTTCTCGAGTGCACACAGAACATTCTCAAAGATAGACCATATGTTGGGAAACCAAGCAATCCCCAATAAATTTAAGAAGATTGAGATCATATCAAGCATCTTTTCTGACCATAATGCTATGAAATTAGAAATCAACTGCAAGAAAAAAGCCAGGAAAATGGCAAACACATGGAGACTAAATGACATGCTACTGAATAACCAATGGATTATTGAAGAAATTAAAGGAGAAATAAAAGACTATCTGGAGATAAATGAAAATGAAAATACATCATACCAACTCATATTGGATCCAGCAAACACAGTTCTAAGAAGGAAATTCATAGCAATACAGGCCCACCTTAACAAACAAGAAAACATCTCAAATAAGCTATCTTAAACTGCACCTAACAGAACTAGAAAAAGAAGAACAAACAAAGCCCAAAGTCAGCAGATTGAGGGAAAATATAAAAATTAGAGCAGAGATAAATGAAATTGAAACCAAAAAACAGTAGAAAGGATCAATGAAACTAAGCGCTGGTTCTTTGAGAAGATAAACAAAATTGACAAGCCCTTAGCCAGACTCACAAAGAAAAAAAGAGAGAAGATTCAAATATATAAAATTAGAAATGAAAGAGGAGAAATTACAACGGATACCACAGAAAGAAAGGATTATAAGAGAATACTATGAAAAACTATATGTCAAGAAATTTGACAATCTAGAAGAAAGAGATAAAGTCTTAAATTCATACAACCTCCCCAAACTGAGCCAAGAAGAAATAGAGAATCTTAATAGACCAATCACAAGTAAAGAGATTGAAACAGTAATCAAAAACATCCCAAAAAATAAAAGTCCAAGACCAGGTGGCTTCTATAGAGCATTCTACCGAACAGTCAAAGGAGATTTAGTACCCATTCTCCTCAAACTATTCCAAAAACTTGAAGTAGTTGGAACATTTCATAACACATTTTATGAGGCCAACATCACCCTGATCCCAAAGCCTGACAGGGATAACACAAAGAAGGAAAATTACAGGCTAATATTGCTGATAAACATAGATAAAAAATCCTCAACAAAATATTCGTAAACCCAATACAGCAATACATCAAAAGGATCATACACCATGATCAAGTGGGATTTACACGAGGGACACAAGATGGTTCAACATCTGCAAATCAATCAATGTGATACAACACGTTAACAAAATGAGGAATAAAAACCACATGCTCATCTCAATAGATGCCGAGAAAGCATTTGACAAGATCCAACATACATTTATGATAAAAACTCTCAATAAAATGGATATAGAAGGAAAGTACCTCAACATAATAAAGGCCGTATACGACAAACCCACAGCCAACATCATACTCAGTGGGGAAAAATTGAAAGCCATCCCTCCGAGATCAGAAACAAGACAAGGGTGCCTACTCTCGCCACTGTTATTCAACATAGTACTGGAGGTTTTGGCCAGAGCAATTAGGTGAGAAAAAGAAATAAAAGTTATCCAAATTGGCAGGAGGAAGTGAAACTCTTGCTGTTTGCAGACAACATGATTTTATATAGAGAAAATTCTAAAGAATCCCCCAGAAAGCTATTAGGAATAATCAACAACTACAGTAAAGTTGCAGTGTACAAAATCAACTTACAAAAATCAGTTGCATTTCTATACTCTAATAACGAACTAACAATAAGAGAACTCAAGAAGACAATTACATTATAATCTCAACAAAAAGAATAAAATATCTAGGAATAAATTTAACCAAGGAGATGAAAGACCTGTAAAATGAAAACTATAAGACATTATTGAAAGAAATCATTGATGACATAAAGAAATGGAAAGATATTCCATGCACATGGATTGGAAGAATAAACATAGTTAAAATGTTCATACTACCTAATGCAATCTACAGACTCAAAGAAATCCCAGTCAGAATCCCAAGGACAGTCTATTTCTGTGAAGGAAATAGAACAAAGAATGCTAAAATTCATATGGGGCAACAAAAGACCCCAAATAGCTAAAGCAATCCTGAGAAAAAAAGAACAAAGGTGGAGGGATCACAATCCCTGATTTCAAAACATACTACAAAGCTATAATAACCAAAACAGCATAGTACTGGTACAAAAACAGGCACATGGATCAATGGAACAGAACTGAAAGCCCAGAAATAAAACCTCACACCTACAGACAGCTAGTCTTCGACAAAGGAGTTAAGGACATACAATGGAGAAAGGAATGTCTCTTAGTAAATGGTGCTGGGAAAACTGGACAGCCACATGCAAAAGAATGAAGGCAGACCATTACCTCTCCCATTACACAAAATTAACTCAAAATGGATTAAAGACTTGAAGTTATGTTGTGAAACCATAAAACTCCTAGAAGAAAATACAGGCAGTATACTCTTAGACATAGGTCTTGGAAAGGTCTTTTCGAATACCGTATCTACTTGAGCAAGGGAAACAAAAGAAAAAAATAAAAAATGGGACTTCATCAAACTAAAGAGCTCCTGCAAGGCAAAGGAAGCCATGAAAAAAATGAAAAGACACCCACCAACTGGGAGAAAATATTTGTAAATCATATATCCAACAAGGGGTTAATCTTCAAAATATATAAAGTACTCACACAACTCAACAACAGCAACAAAAAAACCCAATAAAAAAAATGGGCAGAGGATATGAACAGACATTTTTCCAAGGAAGATATACAGATGGCCAACAGGCACATGAAAAGATGTTCAACATCACTAATCATCAGGATAATGCAAATGAAAACTACAATGAGATATCACCTCACATCTATTAGGATGGTTATAATTAACAATACGAAAAACAATAAATGTTGGAGAGGACATGGAGAAAAGGGAACCCTCATACACTATTGGTGGGAATGCAAACTGGTATAGCCACTATGGAAAACAGTATGGAGATATCTCAAAAAATTAAAAATCAAAGTATCATGTGACCCAGCTATTCCACTACTGGGTATTTATCCAAAGAACTTGAAATCAACAATTCAAAGAGACTTATGCACCCCTATGTTCATCTCAGCGTTATTCACAATAGCCAAGATGTGGAAGCAATCCAAGTGCTCATCGACTGATGAATGCATAAAGATATGGTATGTGTATATACAACAGAATACTACTCAGCCATAAAAAAAGACAAAATCATCCCATTTGCTACAACATGGACAGAACATGTCTCCAAACCGCTAGGAGATAAGCCAGACAGAGAAAGACAAACACCATATGATTTCACTGACATGTGGAAGATGTATAAACAGATGGACAAAGAGAACAGATTAGTGGTTACCAGAGGGGAAGGGGGTTGGGGGTGGGCATAAGGGGTAAATGGGCACATATATATGGTGACTGACAAATAATAATGTACAACTGAAATTTCACAATGTTATAAACTATTATGACATCAATAATATACATAAATAAATAAATTACTCAAAGGAAAAAAAACATGCATACTCAATTACAAGTAAATATGCTCTAATTTTAGGTACAAGGTCATTAATCGTATTGTGTTTGTAGCCTTTAAGATTTGTTTATAATTATATTAAAATTGTAATTCTATTCATCAGGCCAGTTAAATATATAATTCATATTTGAATTTGTTGTAATGTTTGTTGGCATATTAATGGTCTCATATTGTTAATTTCCTTGAAATGAATTATTCATGAAAATTAATTGTAATTTATCAGATTTTATAATTTTTAACTCTTCCCCACTTCACCTGAAATCAATAAAAAGCCGTAATAAGGTAGTAGCAAAATGTATTTTTATAAGAAACTGTTATTCTGTTGGCTTTTCAGAGTCATGAAATGTACATTGCCTCCTGATTTTACAAGATTACCAGCTTATGTGTTTTGACTTTTCTGAGATTTAATTTATTTTAAAATTAATATTTATAACAATGTTTCATTTTTAACAAATCAGTAATATGTCATTATTTACAATATACCTAAAAATACTTTTAAAACTATAAAATATTAAAAACTGCAAATATTGTCATTTGCTTTCAGCAGTCATAAAAATATCTTCTTACACAGGTGACAAACACTTTAGCACTGTATAATACTTTTTCACTGGTCATCTTTCAAAACCCTATTAAAATGAAGAAAGCTCAAAACAATAATTATGAACTGCTATCTTACTGGGTGAAAATTTCCGGAAACAATATTTTTATTATGTCATATCTGTTCTATTTACAAGGAGTTCAGAAGAACATTAGAGAAAAAAATGTTAACATACTTTTAGTAAACAAATTTTGAGGTATTAAACAATTTTTAAAGGAGAAGACAAAAGAGGCAAAATAAATTACTTCTAGGATCTTCTTGGCCATAGCTGGTATATGTATAATTTGATATCTATAGTTTCTATGCTTTCATATATCTTTAGTTTCACCATTTACAAAATGAAATTTAGGAAAATATTTGTGAGATCTCTTTCAACTCTAGAATTGGGGGGCTTTAGTTTGAGAAGGAAACCTACAGTTCATTTAGCCTTTAGCATCTCAAACAGTGCATTTGTCCTCTTACCAAAATATTAGAATCTTACATTTACGTATACATTTGCAGATCACAAAATTCTTCAGCGTGTATTGTCTCAGATCATTCTTAGAATAGCCCAAAAAAGTAGGCCCCATTATCTTTTTATAAGGTAATGACAAACTTAGACTCAATGAGTCATTTTTAATACCTTCAAGAAGTGGCCAGGTGGGAAATAGAAACCAGGTCTATTTCAAATGTAATATTCTGTGTTGCCTTCTATAGGATTACTTAAATACCCTTGAAAAGTAGTAATTCAGCTTTTGAGTGACAAGGAGCTCATTACAGTATAACTCAGCCTATTGCTTTTTGAGGCTGCCTTGGAATAAAGTGATATAATAGTTAATAATTACTTTATATTGATCCAAATATGGCTCCTTGTTAGAGCAGCCATTGTTCTGCTTTGGTAATTGCACCAGGCTGTGACCTTCTCAAGAGTCGGAATCGTGACTTACATTTCTGCATCTTTAGCAACAAGCACAGTGACTGCAACATAGTAGATGCTCAATAAATATTTGTTGTATATGTTGCTTCAGATTTTTGAAAGTGATACTGTCCAAAAACTTATAAGTTTGTGAATGTGTTATCTTTGCTTGTGGGGAAACTTCCCCAGCCATTTCAGCATGGATACAAACAGCCTTGTTCACAAATATATCATCAGCCTCTGGAACAGCACATGCACATAGTTTGCAACTATCTTTATGCACTATATGGAGGTGTGGAATGAATAAACCACAACTAATAAAACTGTTTTAAGACAACTTATTACATTTAGATCACTCTTCTCAGGATACATTCAAGCTTGTCAAAGTCCCACTGAAAACACGCCATCCAAAACCAAACATAGGAAGCACTGTGTATGTAACATAACCCCTCTAAGAACTGCTGAAAGAAGTGATTTTACCCCGTACATGTACTTTGATTCAAATAACCTAGTCAGAAATTATTTTTATGCATCCAACTCATCTGCATAAATCCAGGACAGATCTATATTAGAATATAATAAAATCAATTTGTAATTAAACTAAAACCACGAGGAAACACAGTAACTAGACAGTTGAAAACAAACTAATTCAGAGAATTTTTTCTTTTTTAGTGTATATGTTTTTGCTATAACCTCTAAGTTGTGCCAAAGTTTAACAATAGCAATTTAGGGCAAATAAAAGTAATTTTATTTTATTATTTAATAAACAGGATCCGAGAAGTTTAATCTGAAAGTAATGAGACTACTCGAATCTCACATGGAAATTTGTCTGATTTATACCTATTTTATTTAAATTACTTGTGTGTGGAGTGATTATAGTGATTATATTTTAATATTGTACTTGGAATTAGCCTGCTTAATTAAACATTTTTCTAATATTGGGTATATAATTCTCATTTCATTTTCAAAGTATAATATTTCCCACATAGTGGCCTATATCAAAAACAAGTAATTCTTAAAAAAGGCCTATAAATACATTTTAAACATAATTTGTTTCTAAAATCTCAAGAATATATACTTATAAAATAGAATAGTGGCCCTTAAACAATCATTTTAACTATGGAACCAATGCTCAAATAGGAAATCCTGAATAAATCCAAAATTAATGCTTAGAAACAAATTGAAATTACTCTTTTCATAAATAATGAATTAAAATATAATAGCAACAACAATGAAAATACCTATATTTAAGATCATTAAAGGGTGAAATTGAAGAATTAATAGTAAGTTTCAAGGTTAATAAGAAACTAAACCTTAAATATTGGATGTATCTGTTGCAACAACTGTGAGTCCCAGTACTTAAATCAAGGCCCAGAATTATGGATTCCTGTATTAGGAAGAATAGTCTAAATTTAAATTTTCCTACCTGGAACTTTTCCTGTGTTTAGCTGAAGTAAATTGAGAAATGAAGACAGTTAGCAAGGTAATTCAATAAAAAGCAAGCAAGTAAACAAATACATATAATATTATTGAAATATTCACAAAATTTAGGAGGAAACTTTTTTTTGGTGTGTGTTTAAAAAGATCACAGATGAGTTCACCAAAATAAAGCAACTCATTGGAAAAGGAATGGATGCATAAAACAGGTGAATGGCTTAAATTCATGAAAAGGTCTAGACTGACTTAACAAACCTTATTCTAATTACTGTTTCAGAATATTTCTTGGCCTTGTAAAAGCAATTTTCCAGACACAGTGGTCCAAGTTGAGTGATTAATACAAGAGTTCTTGCTTTGCCCTATCCAGGTAACCTAATACTTTCCCTATAGAAGTCATGTATGTACGTATGTATGTATGTATGCTTGCAAGTGTATTAGTAAGGCTTTGGAGAAAAAGGCACTCACACCTATTGCCAATGAGATGCAATAATTTGAGTGGATCTTGAAGATATTATGCTGCGTGAAAGAAGCCAGTCTCAAAGGTTACCTATTATATAATTCCCTTTGTATGACTTTCTTAGAAAGATAAAATTACTATGAGGGAGGACAGATCAACAGTTGCCGGGGTTTAGTGATGGAGACAGAGTGTGAATACAAAGGGGTAGCACAGGGGAATTCTTGGGAGAGATGTAACTCATCTGTATTCCGAAACTGGAGCTGGTTCCACAAATTTATACTTCTGTTAAAACTCAGAACTTTACAGCAAAAAAGGTAAATTGTACTATTTTTCAATTAAAAATAAGAATATATTTATATATTCTATATCTAGTCATTTGTTTATATGTTCTTTATTTATATACAGACATGCATCCCTTAATGATGGGGCTATGTTCTGAGAAATGCAATTTCATTTTTGTGCGAACATCATAGAGTGTACTTCCACAAACCTAGATGGTATAGCCTACTACACATTTAGGCTATATGATACTAATCCTGTGGGACCACCACTATATAGAGGGTCTGTCGTCAGCCAAAATGTTATGTGACTCTTGACTGTACTGAAAAAACAAGAGGCTATACCAGAAACCATTTAAAGTGATAGGCATTGGTGGGTAGAAATGGTTTGGATCAAGACAGGAGACAAAAATGAAACATCTTTATTTCTAGCTTTTAATATTGTTTTGATTTTGAGCCATGTGATTGAACTACCTATTTGAAAAATACGATTGAATTATAAAAAATATCAGATCCTTGGCTGGTTGCTTTCACTTTTTCCCTCAAGGGTAATCAATTATTTGCTTCTTATTTCTTAATTCAGTAGGTGCAATAAAAGGTAAGTATACACATTCCAGCAGATTCATTTTTGGAACAATATTTTTCTTTCTATCCTATGCATAGCAGCAGGTAGCACCCCTTACTCAGTAGGCATTCATGGATCTTCTTTCCAGAAACAATGCCTCTTATGATTGAATTAGTTGCTTTGAAGTAGAATTAGAAAAAAATGGGAATCTTTTTTTTTTGTTAAAACACTGACCCCCACAGCCATATGTTTTGGCTTATTCTCTAACTAAACTTCTGTTTACTGTTTTGTAAATTCATCTGTGTATTTTAGTGTGTAATACTAAGAGGTTGCAGAATAAAATGATAGCAGTTAAGCTGCTTTGTCTACTCAATGGGAAATAGCTGATTATTTTTCTACTCACTTGACTTTGTTGATTGCTTTAGCCCTGCTGAAACTGTCCAAATATGAAACTTATCTAAAAGAACCTATTAATTTCCATTGACATTCATCTTTTGCTGTTTTCTCTGAAAATCAGATAAACTAGCATCAGAACCCAGACCACTAAAAGTTTGTTTCCCCATCTGCTTTCATAACTGACACCACTAATTTATGCTAGTATTTGCTTCTTCACATTTTGTGTATGTGTGTGTGTGTGTGGGTGTGTGTAAGACTGGCTCTGAGCTAACAACCGTTGCCAATTCTCCTCTTTTTGCTGAGGAAGATTAGCCCTGAGCTAACACCCGTGCCCATCTTCCTCCATTTTGGACATGGGACACTGCCACAGCATGGCTTGAGAGTGGTGCATAGGTTCGTGCCTGGGATCTGAACTGGTGAACCCGGGCGGCCAAAGCAGAATGCGTGAAGTTAACAATTACGCCACTGGGCTGGCCTCCTGCTTCTTCAATTTTTAAAACACAAAATTTTTAATTGACTTTTCAAACTCAGGTATTATTTGAAAGAACCTGCTTATTTCCATTGTTAATCATCTTTTTTGTTTGTTTAACTCCTTTTGGAAGAGGAACAGCTTTTCTCTACATTTTAAAGAAAGACTCCCCATTTTGTAAATATCAGCGAAGAAGCAAAGGACATCAGCTTGAGCTAGGATTTCTCATTTCAAGGACCACGGTACACCAAATGAAGAACTAATTTAGTTAAGGAAATCAGTAAATTTAATCCACAAACTTAGTTGCCTGAATGCTGCAGCTACATTTTTATTCTAGGTTTTGGTCTTCAAGCTTTCCAAAATATTCTGAAAAGAAATTCCAGTTTGGAGATTCTCTTGCGTACTAGAGATTTGAAAAATCAACACACTGATGCCCTTGTAGAGGAAAAAAACCCTGTAAATTCGGTTTCCAGAGTTCAATAAGCTACCACTTTAAATCATAATATAGAATGATTTAAGAGCGTGCTATATTATTTTATCCTTTACTATCCTAGACAAACTGCTCACACAATACTTTCGATGACTATGATGAGAAAAATATATAGCTGCAAATTTTTTATCATGATTTTGCACTCTGTGGCATTGTACCAATTAATACATTCAATGTATTATATTAACAAATCAGAGTAGGCAAGGAGGGCACTGAAAGAATAATAGGCAAGCAGCTCATCAGTATTTTATTAGACCAAATCTTGACTCATAAAGCTCGAGCTGCCTCCCTCCCTAGTTAGAAAGATAGTAATGTGCTAGACTGTGTATGAGGTCTTATTACAGAGATGTCAGTTTTAGTTTGAAACATAAACATATTTTTATGCATACATTAGTACTTATAGTGATCAATGACAGTGTATCTAGTACACAAGAATTTGTTTTTGATCAGCAGGAAAGCAATTATTCACAAAACTCAAAATAGAGGCAAAGTTGTAAAAGAAAAGAAAAGAATTATAGGTTTCTTACAGGGAAGGTAATTTTAATATAGACGAGATTGGTCCAAGTTCTGCCATTGGGATTGATAGATTATCTAGCAGAACTATCATTTCAATAATCTCAATGGCAGTATAGCACTGCATACTTGGTACAGTATTATAAATTAAGTTTACTGCAAATGTTATTGCAGAGAATATGGAAAGAGATCTATTATTTGTGTTTGTGAAAGTTGAGATAGGAAGAAATTTAAGATTCTTTGACAAAACATAACAGAAATGATCTATATGATACGGGTATATTACCAGTTGTCAAAAATTTCACTTTAGCCATTACTTCTTCATCAATATCCTTGAATTATAGTGACATGATTCTACTTGTGAGAGGAAAATATTATATTAATCAACTTGAATGTTACCCCTGTAAGGTGGAGCTTTGCGGTGTTTGGCAATGTTAGATGCAGTTAACTTTTTAGAGAAATGTGTTAGCTTCTATTTATTTTGTCTAATATTGAGAACTTATAGTTGGCACAAGATAAGGTTGTTGGTAATCCTTACATGCTATCAATAGAGCTGTAATTAGAACAGATGGAATTTATTGCATTCATGCTTACCAATTTTAACATGCACACATATTTTTAGTAACTTAAATGCTTTCTTATATCAAAAATTATATGTGATAAAAAGCTAAAAATATAATTTCATATCTATCGTCGATCTTTCTTACTCACCTAATTACTTTTACTTTACCTAAAATAAATTCAAAATCAGTGTGTATTTTGTAAGTACATTGTTTACCATCAGAACTTTTATCCTCCATCATTATTACCACATTATATATATCTTATCTGTGGGTTTGTAGGCCTCATAGGAGGCAGGTACCCCGAGCATTCAACACACTGTCTGAAACACAAAGGAATAAATCAGAGGTTGTCAAACCATGTTTCACCTTCCTGTGCACCTCCCACTCTGATGCATTCATATACACCACCCACAAACCATCTTTTCTGCGAGGCTGTGAAGCAACAAAAGCCACAACCACACCAGTATAAATGCTAACATTTATTGAGAGCTTATGAAGTGCCTGGCCCACTTTCAAAAGCTTTAATCTTCCTAACAACCCCATCAGTAGATACTACTATTATATCTGTGTTAAAAATGAGGAAACTGAGGCACAGAAACTAAGAAATGTTTCGCAGATAACATAACGAGAAAGAAAAGCCAGGATTCAACTACTGTATTTTGAAGGGATAAAGTGGGAAAGAAAGTTAAAATTTAACTCTTGTCATCTTCATCTTCTAAGCACATGAAAGCATGTGGAGGTCAGACCATAACATTCTTAAGACCCCTTCTATATTGACGCATCTAAGAAATTAGAGTGTGTGCACATAATAGATGCTACAAGATAGTTTTATAGTTGCTAATATATCTGGAATTTTGAGATGCTGGTGTACTTAAAGAAATCCTATGGTGGGCTTCAAAACTTAAAATCCTCTAGATAAACCAGAGCAGCCATCATACTGGAAGGTTATCTCAATCAAGTTTTCCATTTACCATTGTGATGTTTTTCCTAGATGTCTCACGAAATTAGAAGAATGCAGCGGTAAAATACCAGGTTTTATACAACATCTTTTAAAGTACTTACATCAGAAAATTCCATATATGCACAGTGCTACTCAAGGGGAAAAATCTCATTACTCAAATAAGAAACACCACACTTCCCTACTCCATTGTTCACTACGAAATCTAAAACATTCAAGGAAAATAATAATAATTAAACATCCTTCTATGAAATATGTCCCCCAAACTCCTATCCACTCCTCCCCTTCCCCCTCTCCCCCCAACAAACACAGTATATTGTAAGCCAAACTTTAAGGTAAAGGAGGGATAGATTTGGAGGAAAGTAGGGGGCCCAGGGGAAAAAAGTGTCAGGGCTACTATTGATGAGTGGAAATTAATGGAAATCAGGGAACAGAGAACCAAATCCGATGTTATGGATGTCCACAATATCTTATATGCAACCCTTGAGAACAGGTGATTTTTGGAATTCAGAATTTTTCAGATTTTAGAATGAAAATGTGCAGCAGTGTGCAGAAAACCACAGCAGAGCCTGGAACAGCAGCTTCTGATCAAACACATCAGTATTTCTGCTGTAAATGCATATTTACATTAAGTGCATTAAAGAAAAGTGAGGTAAAGTTATATTTTTGCTCCCCACTGAGTTGTCTCCAAACTTAGTAAACTCCTTAGATTTTCAGGGCTTTATTTATTTTGGAGTTGTAATCCTGTACAATTGTCCTTTGATAACCTGCTTTAAATTCTATCACCTATGAATCTGTGTGGGTCTTTTAAAAAAACATGTTTTGCTGAGGAAGATTTTCCCTGGCCTAACATCTGTGACAATCTTCCTCTATATTGTATGTGGGTCACTGTCACAGCAATGGCTGACAAGTGGTGTAGGTCCATGCCTGGGATCCGAACCCATGAACCCATGCTGCTGAAGCAGAGCACACTGAACCTAACCACTACGCCACGGGAACAGTCCCTCCATGTGGGTCTTTTAATTTTAGGATTTTTCATGTGTAAACTTTTTTCAGGTCAATCTTTAAAAATGACTACATTTGCTAGGAATTACTTCTTTTTATTCCTTTTAATTCTTTCATCAAGAATTGCACACTTCATTTTCTGGGTTCTAATAAATGGATTTGTACATTGTTCTCATCTTTGAGAAGTTTATAGATTTCCATTCTCTTCCATCTAACCTTAACCTTTTCAGGAAGAAGGACTATCTTAACCAGCATAAAACTAAAGAACTACTTATCCTAAATTAAAAGGTGACATTTGGAGGAGGCAATTATCTTATCAGCGGTCCTAATAATAATAGAATCATAAAAAGGAAAGTTTAGATCAAAGGCTTTTTAAAAATTGAGTTTTACATTCTTTTTTATTAAAAATGTTTACCTCCAGTAGATAATTTAATTATGCTTTTGACAAATCTCGTATGCTTTTGGTAAATGATTACTATAAATAATTATCTAATTTTCTAAATTTTGATTTGAACTAAATGTTTATATATTCATGTGTGTGTGTGTGTGTGTGTGTGTGTGTGTGTGTGTGTGTGTATTCTTACCTCACAGTGTGGAAAAACTAGAGTAATAAATTTAATAATTTACAATTTATAAATGAATTAAAATGTCCCATTTCTTTTAATGAAAAATTTTAAGGAGGTGTTTTCTATTCTTTATCTAAAAATGTAAAAATGTTGCTCATCATTCCTACTCTGAACACCTACCATGGCTCTTGTCGACCTAAATTCCTCAGCCACACCCAGTGCCTGAACTACACAGATAAATCAATACAAGTAAGGCTTTGACTTCATGATTCTTACAAGCTAGTGTAAGGGATGACTAAACAACAACTTCTATTTTAAAAATTTAATTATTTAAAACGTATGAAAGAGTTAAGACACATCACTTTCCAAGAACATTTCTCATATGTAAAAGGACACATATTTGCAGTATAAATTAAGACAAAAATTATAAATCATATGCTCTTCCATTGTGTAACACGTATAGAGATGTAACATATAGAGCATTATTTCTTAACTCTGACTTCATCAGACTTTTGAGTATCCAACCATCTCAGGACTTATAAAATCTCCAAAATATCTTTGTAAATGCATTTCAGTAAGAAAAACATTTATGTTCTAAAGAGTATTGTGTGAAGATGACATATCAAAAATTAGACAAAGATAAAGAGGTGTCAAAGCTCCCTAAGTATTGTGAAAATCACTAGGTTGGGCATCACTCTAATTCATAAAACTGGATAGAAAATAAATGAATGTTTAATAAATTACCAAATAGTTTCCTATGTGGTGCTCCCACCGTGGATATGAAATGCAACTTAATAGACAATAATAAAATTTGATTTAGAAAAGAAACAAAGAGCAGTGGTCTGTTTGGAACAGAGAATTATGAAGACAAACTCAAGAAGATTTTTACTCTTCTGTTGGGAATTAAAATATTTAGAAATAAAAAATAACATCTGGCACTTCAAAGATACATACTAGTTTTCATGTTACCTTTTCCACAGCTCCTAACTTGGAATATTGTCGGTAAATTAGATAGGGCAGGGTTGTTTTTCCTTTTTTAGGTTAAGAAAAAGAGGTATGAGGGGCCAGCCCAGTCTCATAGTGGTTAAGTTTGCACACTCTGCTTTGGCAACCCATGGCTCACAGGTTCGGATCTCGGGCATGGACCTACATGCCTCTCATTGGGCCATGCTGTGAGTGCGTGCCACACATTAAATGGAGGAAGACTGGCACAGACATTGGCTCAGGGACCATCTTCCTCACCAAACAAAAAAAGAAAAAGAGGTACAGAACATGCCACTATTTATTAGACTATATGAGCTGATGAATATTGTAGTCAATAGTTCTTTTTTTCCTGTCTCTTTACTCTTTTATTATTCTTTTGCTTGTAAGTGTATTTTGTCAAATTTAATGTGACTATTCTAACTCACCCTTTTTGTTTTTATTACAGACTATTTTTTTAGAGGTGTTTTAGGTTCATAGCAAAATTCTGCAGAAAGTACAGAGATTTCCCATAGGGTCCCTGCTCCTACACATGCCCAACCTCTCCCATTATCAATATCCCACACCAGAGTGGAACATTCATTACAATTGATGAGCCTGTATTGACACATATCAATCACCCCAGATCCATAGTTCACCTTAGGGTTAACTCTTGGTTTTGTATATTTATTTGGACAAATGTATAATGACATGTATCCATCATTATAGTATCACACAAAATAGTTTCAGTGCCCTAAAAATCCTCTGTGCTCTACCTCAGTCAATAGCTCTTGATATCAAAGTTTTTGCCCTAGACTACCAAAAAGTTTCATAAGTCACTAGGAGGATGTTATCCAGTCCTGAGATTTGATTTTCAGATCAAAGAAGTAACAGTTTTAGAAAAATAAATGTCTAGTTATATTATAGAAAACTGTACCAGTGGTAATGTAGAAGGCATCTGAATAAAAGAGTAATTTGTAAAGTAAAGTTGAGGATAAAGTCTTCGGGAATATTGATTTAAAGATTTTTGATTAGGAGTACAGTCTTTGCTTGCATTACTGACAAGTGAATAAGCACGGTAGAGTTAAACCAATAACACTAGATCCTAGAATCTGGCAACGTCTCTATTATGAATATTCCCTTGGTTTGATTGTGAACTTAAAAGGAGTAAATTTGTCTTTGTTTCTTGGCCCTTTGATTCTGCACAGTGGTAAAGCCCCTTTGTTGTTGGCATGCCTTAATCTGCATGTGTAGCTATTCTCTTTCAGTTTTCATCCCAGGCTCAAATATTTCTCAAATGCCAATCTTGTTAGAAATCAGGAGGAGCTGTTTCTTCTCCTACTTAGTCCTCAAAGTGGTATCTTTTCAGCACTTTAAAGGAATTATCTATTTATTCACTCCTCAAATATTTATTGAGCATCTTCTCCTTGTTGGTCATAGTTCTAATGCTTTAGAACGGACTCATGAACAAGATTCTCCACCTACCTCTCCAGCACCTTCATTCACCCAATTGTCCCTTATAGCTCGATTCCAAACAGACTTTCATTTCTTCACACATACTCTACTGTCTCCTGTCCTATTACTCTGCCTTATGCCCTTACTTCCCATGAGGATCTTGTCCTCCCCCACACTCATCTCCTGTCCTACTCTTCTTTCAGATCTCTGTTCAAACATCTCTTCCTCGCAGAAATCTTTTCTCATCTTTAAATCTCACAGATTCATACACTTCTTTTTTGGAACCTTATTTCTGTGGTAAATTTATTTGTGTCATGATTGATTAATGACAGTTTCCCTCACCAGACTGTAAGCTCCATGAGGGCAGGGGACTGTGTCTTTTTCTGTTCACTTCCATATTCCCGGCAGTTACCACTATTCTTAGCATCAACCAAGGATGCAAATAATACATGCTTAGAGAGTCAGAAGCATTGATGGTTAGAGCAGGTCAATGGAACACTTTCAAGACCAAAATAAACATTTATGGGACTTTTAAAAGTTATTCTTAAGTTTTTACATTTGAGAAAGTATATTATGAAGACCACTTTTGACTGGGATAGTTTTAGGACTTCTTTACATTTTTAACAAAATTATATTAAGGAATCAGAGTGATATCTAAAATTATTTTATTGAATTGAGTTATTAATATTGCAAATTAAGGTTGTTATCCTCCAATAGAATTCACTCTATTGAAGCCTAAAACAAAATATCATAAATGACTTTGCTACTCTGTAGTTGAATACTCTTAGGATTTTCCAGAACAGTCCCAAGTTGTTGAGACATACTCTTTTTAAAAAGACATTCTTTAACTGTGTAAGTTAATGTATAATTTAACTGTATTATTTAATGTTATGCCATTAAAGATTTCATATTTATAAAACTATAATTTTCAAAATTCCCCAATAAGTTTATAAGTCCCAATTTTGGTTCTGAAAATGTGGCTGTTGGGGAAGCCAGAAAACAATGTTGCAAGTTTTAAGTTTATCCTACAGAAGAGAAGTTAAAGGCAGTGCTTGTATATAGGGTATTAAGGGATATCCAGAAGTTCCAATGTTTCAGAGGAGTGATGGAGAATAAAACTGAGAGAAAGCCACTGTGTTTTTCAATAAATTACAGGTCACCTTTCAGAGAAGAGTGCTTATGCTGATATAGGGATGGAAGCAAGAGAGCTGATATTAAGAGAGATGGATGTTGAAGAAGTTCAGTCACTAAGTGTAAATTTCAGAGTTCAAGAGTTTGGAAAGTACGAGCAAGTTGAGAATTTGAAGAACTAGTGTTGTATTTCGAACAGGGAATTAAAAGAAAAACTCTAAAAGGAGAGGAGCATAATAGACAGTGTAAAGTTCTTAACAAGATAGCAAGCCTTGAGGTCTGAGTACAGTGAAGCTTTAGTTTTATAAAAGAGGCAAGAGTGTTTAATTCTCAGGACTTGAGAGAAGGATAAACTGGCAGATTGGAAATACTTATTTGTTAAAGCGAGGGTGATACTTAGCTGCCTTACCCTTCACAACTCCCCAATATAGTTTTATTATCATTCTGAAATCCTTCAAATCTCCATTTGCTAACCATTTCCACACATTTTCATGAATGTGGAAGAGAATAAACCAAGGTTCCAGGGATAAATTGAGGTCCTTTCAAACTAACCCTGTTGCATGTGATATTTCTCTTTTTTCCCCACTTCATTTGTTTACATATTGCCCCAGAGACCACCAACCACGAACTTCTTCCTAGTTTTCACCTCCCTTGAATGTAATTTTCTTCTTCCTTCCCACGACAACAGAAGAATGTATTCTTTCAAGGAATATTCTCTCCACCAGTGTCTTAAATCCCATACCGTGTTCCCTTATTTATTTTTCCTTTTCTATATATTTTCAGCCTCTCGTTATCCCCCTCCTTGCAGTCCACAAACATTAAAGTCTCTGCAATCTTCTCACTCAGGCATGCACACAGGGGCGATGTGTTCATACACAAAACACACACTTACACACATTCTTCTGACTCCTGTAATCCCACGCAGTTGTTCCCTTTCCCTTTAAGTCAACCTCCATAAAAAAGTTTTACATTGCTTGACTGTGCCTCAAGTCTATTCACTTCTTAGTAAACAGTAATCTGGATATATCAACTAGACTGCTTTCCCTAAAGTAATTTGGTATCTTATTTGTCAAAACTATGGAACACACTTTGATGCTTATTTTCATTGATCTCAAAGCAACATCTGACTCCATCTCCTGCCAGGCCAACACTCGTAGGGCTCTTTCTCCTCCAGCTTTCTTCTTTGAGTTCTCCTTCTCATTGCTTAGCATTCTGCACTCAACTCTTCCAGTCTGCACACTATTTCTCAATAATTTTATCCATACCAAAACCCACAATTATGGCCTCTCTGCAGAATGCACCAACAGTTATAGTCCCAACCTAATTCCTTCTGTTGAACTATAAGCACATCCTTCAGAATGTCACACAAGTTCTTCAAATACAAAATTGATAAATGGACTCAGCATCTTACTCTCATGTCCCACAGGGAGACCTTTCAGTGTTCTCTATCCAGGCAAATTATGTCACTCTATTCCTTGCCATCAAGCTCAAATCCTCAATTTCATTTTTATTGCTTTTTTTAATACTCCTCCCGCCAATACATTATTAGTCATTTAATCCATCTGATTATGCATGGTAAATATCTTTAAAATAAAATCCCCTTTTCAGTGTATTTGATACTTACAAGCTCTACTCATAATTGATCTTCTCTATGATGTAATTTTTCCCTACCAGTTGCACTGTTTTCAGTTCAGACTTTAATTATCTCTTACATAGAATATTGTGTTAGCTTCTTAAATAGTCTTCCTTTCTCTTAGGTGTGGCTCCTCGAAAATATTTTGCTAGAGAAATCTTTCTAATAGAAAATTGTGATCACGTAATTTGCTGTTTACAAGCCTTTAAAGGATGCCTTAAGCTTATTTGTCTAATGTCCTACTGATGGATTTTTTTTTCCATACAATGAACTTCTACATCAGTATTGGACAGAATGTTATAGATCTGTATGAACTGAGGTGGAAATAGGTTCATGATATGTTAACAACAACAAAAAAGAGGCCACAAAATAGTATATAGAGTATGAGTCTATTTTTAAAACGCGTATCCACATATCCACATATGACATGTAAGCTGTGATATATAAATATGTATATATATATATGCATCTATATTCTTTATGTAACTCATCTAACTCTCCATCTGTCCACTCATCTTACTCGCCCTTCTGTCTGCAGCAGGTTCTCTAATGCCTTTGCACATCTCTTGGTTTTTCTGATATGTGCTTTTTCGCCCAAGCCTGAAATCACAAAGAAATGTAAAGATCTTTCTTCCATTCCTACCAACATCAAACTGCTCACCACATCCTAGTGATTCTGCATTCTAAATAATTTTTACATCATTCCCTTCCTTTCTATCATAATTTCTAACTTTAGCTCTGCTATGCAGTGTTCCTTGTCCTGCTGTCCAAACACAGTTATAAGTTTTCCTGTTTGTTCCTATAAATTCCCAAGCTTTCTTTGTCATAGCGCCTATCACATATCTCTTGGTTTTTGTTTTTTCCTTTTCTAGCTGCAAGAAGCTTGACACCACTGGCTGCATCTGATATGGACCTAAATTCAGCATGGTGCCTTGTACACAGAAAGCGTTTAATCATCATTTGTAGAAATATTAATAAAACACAGTGCTGGGCACATGGCAATTGCTTACGGTAATTACATTGACTGAATGCTCTGATAAATGCTTTTTGTTTTAAGCAAATTCATGATGTGTAACAATCGTGGTGCATAAAAGCTAAAGCTGTAGTTATTTAAAATCTATTGACAGAAAGAAAAAGAAACATTTGGTACTGTTGCCTCATATAGAGGTTAGTTAGAGCAGTAGGAAAGTGATTGGATAAGAAGAAATTTGGCTGCTTCTGCTAAGGAAGAGGGTAAAGTACAAAATCTCAAGTATCTAAGTCATCCAGCACAAATAATGCAAGAGATGGCGTAGCTGGGGAGAGACTGAAAGTAATATATATTAATGACTCTCAGGAGGGTAACGGTGGATGTAAAGGAATCCATATTTTTACCTATGCCCATATCTCTTCTCTGTTTTGCTTACTGGCTTCAGCCAATTTGTGTCTTTAGTTTCCAAGTTAATATAAATCCTCCTATTTAGTACTTCAAACAAATAAAGTTTCCATTTTTAGGTTGGGTTCTGTAATGAAAAATGCATGTTCATTGCAAAAACCAGATCAAATAAATTGACCACAAAAGTAAAACAAGGGCATTGTCAGTAGGACTGCTATACAGATTGAAATAAATAAGGGAAGGAGGAGTAGGGTTGTGCCCTACGCTGATGGAGACCAGAAAGTGTTGAGGAGATCAGAGTGATATTCTGAGAGAGTGGAATGTTTAGGGGACTCTAGGACAGAAATAATCATTCATTCATTCATTCATTCATTCATGGAGTCTCTATTATATTTCACACTATGGTAAGCCTGGGAAGGCTAGCTGTGAATCAAAGAGGTAGGATCAATCGCTACCCCTTGTGGAGTCTAAGGGACTATTGAACCGGAATGTGTGGGCAGGGAGGAGCATGATCATTTAGAAGTTTACAAGGTCTATAAGTAGGAACTTCAAAATCTGCCTATACTGATTTTTAATAATATAGACAAAATTGAAACCACAAATGTATCTAACCAGTGTGGCTCAGATAATGATATTATGTAAATTACGTTGTTGACATATAGATATATTAAAAGAAAAATAAGTGCAATAAATTGAGGGAATATTTGGTTAGCAAATAAGGTATGTAGTATGGTCAAATTTTAATAATTATAAAATATATGTATATATTATACATACATACTATGAATGACTAAGTTGAATTAGAATAAACAATATACAATGTATATTACGGCATGTATGTTATAAATAATATTTTTGTGTAATTATATTTAGGAAAGAGTGTGGAAGATTACACCTCAAAATGCTGCAGTACATGCTATTTCTGATTTTTTCCCTTCTGATTTATCTGGAATCTGACTTTTTAAAAAATGAACACATCTTCCTTGTACAGTAAAGTCATTACAAGAATGAATCTGCAGATGACCAAAAAGCTTCTGTTAGATATTGCACGTAATATTGTATGTATGGAAATGGTCTTGTCTTCAGAACAGTTAGAAACTTCTGTAATCAATTCATAACATCAATCCACAGCATTTATTTCTCATGATGATGCTGAGGATTATGTTTTTCATGCAGTAGAATTTGATAAAAAGAAGAATTCATTGGCTTTCATTTAATTTAAGTTCTAACACTTAGTTCTTCCTTATTTATAAAGCACATAATTTTTCAACTTTCCCCATAATCACACATGTAAAGTAAAAATTTCAATGTTATATCTAAAATTTGTTTACAAGGCTGCTATATAAGGAAGACATGAGGAAATTCCAGAAGTACTGAGTTACTGAGAAGGAACTGTCTGTATAAGTTCAAAGTGTTTCTTCTTATATTAGGTGGATTTAAAGGAGGAAAATATGGGTTTGGCATGCTCTCTTGAACAACTGTTCAAATGTCTTGGGTTTGGCAAAGTTAAAACTGCGTTTTCCCCATTCCCTTTTTTCTCATAATTTACAAAACCATGTAAACTTCAAGGGAAATTTAATCCATATGTTCTGATTCATTTGCACTTAACTTGTCATAATGTCGTTCATGAAAGTCATCTCATGTCCAAGAAAGTTTGTGAGATTATTTGTAATAAATCCCCCTTCTCCTCCTGTTCTAAGAAGTTGCATTTGGTGTTAGGTAGCCAAATGGGAGCTACAAAAGGCTGAAACTTGAAATCTATGAATTTTAAGTGAATTCATACTAGGGTAACATTTTCTCTCCTTATTTGTGTATTGTAAGAGGGAAGCTAACAGCATTAAGCGAAAGACCAAGTGGCAAGATTCTACAGCTTTTGTTGCTTTAAAATCGGTTCTTATGAATACTTTTAAAGGAGTTTTGTATTTAACAAATATGTTCTCCTAAATAGGAATTGTGACATCCGCATAGAGAAAATATTATATTTCTAAAAAGACAAATTAAAGAGCAGATGCTACATTTATGAGAACCTTTGTCAGCTATCATTCGTTAGAGCTGAAAGACAGCCACCAATAATGAGTCTAACACAAAGGGAGAGAGAACCAAGACTCGAAGAATAACACCTTCTCAAAGTCATAATTGCTTATCCTGTACAGGATTAGTTTCCATGCCTCTCAGATAAGATGAAACCATAAGGCAAGGAGACTCTTAAAAGATTAAAAATCAAATTGCATACAGGCATTTGAATATTCACGTCAGAACATTTCAGATATTTTTAAAAAATTTATATAAATTAAGAACTATATATTGTCATTTTTATTAGCAGTGCTTCTAAGTATTCTTCCAGCTACATAATACAAGACTTGTGCATCATGGTTGAATAATCCTCAGCACCCCAGGTATTTCAAGGACGCATTAGAAACGGTAATGTGAAAAGCAGTGTCCTGCACACTGTTTAGCAGATTGGGATGCCATTAAAAACGCCCCAGGAAGAATGAACTAAGGTCCAGTAGAAGGCTAAGATTGTGAAAGCTCAAGTTTTAAACCAAACCTAAAATTTCAGCCCACATCTATTTAAATTGATGTTAGACCACCTATTCCCAGGGAGAACGGATGCCTATATTTGCTGTGCTGTGAACTATTTTAGATCAGAAACATTGTATATTTTCCAATGAATGTTTATGTGCACATCTGGATATATGCAGAAAACTAATGTAATTAATGGACTATGTAAAATAAATTACTGTATTTGAAATATCATTCTTTGATTCTGGGTGAGTGAGTTTGTGGTTACAAAATTAGGATCTCAATAAGACATACATACATTCACAAACACACACACCCCATTCCACAAACCACTAACTGCAGAAATAAGTGAGGAATTTAGGCCCTTGAACCAGTTTGAGACTGTTGATTGATTTCATCTGGACTCTCATACATATTTCTAAAGGGAGAAACTTATTATGTAGCATTTGAACATATTTTTAAAATATTGTAGTAATTAGTAATTACAAGAAAGATAACATTACTACATACTATATCATTTATATAAACAAGTCAGTTTTATGGATGAAATAGTCTTTCATCTAGCAATTAATCTTCAGATAACTTTGTATGGCCATTATTCATTCAACTAATCTATTTATCTATCTCTCTATATTTTTTGAGCACCAACATTGTGCCAAGAATATTATTAGACTTTAGGGTGGGAATGGAACAGGATTCATTTACAGACTAAGCAATCCCAATCTTGGGATTATGTTAGTAACTTGTTCTCTGAAATCTCCATTTAAGTTATGTTTGGAGCATTGGATGCCTAGATAAATCAAGAACTTATTTTATCCTGGAATCTAGAAAAGTATTTCATAAAGGAGAGGTTGTTTCATTGAGTGTGATGATTTTGTTTCATTGTCTGGGTTGTTGGTTCCATGACAGAAAAATAATGTCTTACTCTCTCATAGGGGATTGTTATATGAGCGACTCCACCCAGTCCCTAATATGCTGCACCCTTGGAGTCTGGCTTATTTCCTACGACGTGATGCTAGAAAGGGATTGCCTTCAGGAAAATTTCATTCCCCTGACCTTGGGGACTGGAAAAGAGTCCAAAAGCAATGTCAAACTAAAGTATACTCCCTTTTCTCTTCCAGACACCAAAGATATTGAAATGTCTCCAATCCAGCAAGTTTCCTGAGCACCCACGGGACTGGGTACAACTGCGCGTGAAACATCCCCTAGCTGAGGCCGCCTCCATCCAGGTTTCTATTCCTAGAGCATTAGAAGCATGGGTGATCAGGAAAAAAAGAGTCAATCTCATATTATAAACCCCTACATATCTAAATTTATTTGTTCCTTTCTGTAAGTGTTCAAAAGTAAATTGAAATTATCATATGTTTGGCACTGTGCTAGAATTAAAGACAAAAAGATGAATCTCCTATAGTTAAAGTTCCTGTCACCTAGACTAAACATTTTTGTGTTTGATTTTTAACAGCCCATTCATTATTTTTATACCCCAAATTGTACCAAATGAATATTAAACATTTTCATAACTTAATACCAGCAAACAGCGCTGAAAAAGGATTTATCCCAGGCTTAATTTTTCACCAAAAGATATATTTTTCCATGCGCCTGAAAATAGTCTCTCCAAAGCATATTGTCTCATGGGTAGATCTTATGTTTTCTAAATAACTTGAAAATTGCTTGTTATTCAAGCCTGAATTTTAGAGGATTTGGAGTAAAATATCATGTCAGAAATAAGAATTAATGATTAAAATATTAATGCATGTTTTCTGTATCTATAGCGTGCAGCTGTGTTCATCAAGCTATTATTTTACATCAATGGAATTATTAGCCTAAAATGCATATGAAAAATTATTACTTCCATTAATCATTGCCTCTTCTGGACCCCTATTCTCTTCACAAATATTTCTTTTGTGGGAATTATCACATTGCATTATTCTTAGTTCTTTGTGTATCATTTTCTAGCTAGCTAGATTGTGAGGACAAGTGTCTTATTCATCCCTACCTTGCCACTGCTTGTAGAGCCAGACACAAGTGTGTACTCACTAAATGTTTGTGGAACTAGTGCATTGAATGTGTCCTGGATTACATCTGAAACTCTCTTGAACACTCACCTTCTCACCACCCTATCCTGAAAGCAAAAATATACACTCAAAATTAGTGACATCCTGGAGGAAGGTCTATAGTTCCCACATTCTTGTTTTAACAGTTTAAAATTTAAGTCCTTATTTGCTCAATGTTTGAAATCAATTTGAACATACCCACAGTAAAAACCCACCAATAAATTCCATATATTTTACTTCTGGTCTTTGCACAGTGGGTGGTGGTTTTCATGCTAGTGGATGGGCTAAAGATAGAGTCTTGCTATTAATTTTGAATAGCCAGACTTATGGTAATTTAACTCCACGGTCAAAAAGCATTTAAACTTTGTGCATGGATGTGTGTATATGTGTGCACATATAAAGGAATTGTGCCCACTACCCAAATGCACACATAATTCAAGTTCTATGATTTCACTATGAGTTATAGCAAAATGACACTATAAGAATATTTATGGCTAACAGCTTTTAGTGATTTTTTTTCTGCCGAAGTATGTTTGCTTGTTCAAATTCCTTTCCAGTGAAGAATAGGGTTATAAATGTAAAGGCACGGAAATGGAATTAGTGATGAAATAAGGTTAGAGAAAAAAGGACTTCGAGAAAAATTGACGTTTCAGCTTTTAAAAAACCAGGGTTGTGTGTTCATTTATTAACGAAATATAAAAAAAGAAGTGAAGATTTTAGACAATAATTGGATCAATTTGGAATTTTAAAAAATTTCTGAAGACAACATTAATGAATAATGGCATTCATTATTTACCATAAAATATTTTTTGTATTTAAGATATGGCATATTAGTTATATCTCTTGCCCCTGAGAGAGCCTACATATGTAGGAAATGAAAAAGAAATTAACCAAGGTAGATAATTTTAAAAGTAAAATAAATAAAGCTAGGGATGCAAGTTGAGAAAAAAGACCTTATTAAAACCCAGATGTACTTAACTCTCGCATTTACTAGTAGTTTCTATCTAATTTTATTAAAAGTACAAATAATATCTGGAAAGGACTGTAGTACTCTTAATATATCTACTAAAATTTAGGCTTGGTACCTGGTAATTTAGAAAAGTGTTGAAGAAAATCTCAATGCTGGGTTCCTGAATGCAGGGATTTTGTCAATTTGCTCTTGTATTCCAAGCATCTGGAACAGAGCTGGTAGATTACACCACTCAATAAAGCATTATGATTGGTTGGTTCCACACAGCATTAGGGCTAGAAAGAGCTTGACGGTTAGTTATTCCAAAAATATTGAGAATTTACATATTCTCATATATTTCTGTAAACAAAACCATCTTTTTAATTCTTTCAAAGCCAAGATAATTACAATAGATTTTTTACAATGTTTTGCTTCTCTCCTTTTATTCTTTCAGTACTTGCCATTGGCTGTAAAAGATACTCCATGAACACGAGAAGTCTGTAAAAGTGCTAATGAGCATTCTCTAGAACAACACTGCGCAATTGCAGTTTCTGCATTAATGGAAATGTTCCATGAGCTATTTAGTACAACACTACAGTCACCAGCCACATGTGGCTGCTGAGTACTTGAAACGTGACTAGTGCAACTGAGGAAGTGTATTGTTAATGTTATTCAATTTTAATTAACTTGACTTAAATTTAAATAGTCATATGTGTCTGAGGCTACTCCATCAGAGAGCACAGCTCTAGAAAAACACCTTAAGAAAAATTATTTGACTTGACTGCTTGTATTTCTTGAGTCCAGTAAGTGTGTTACCTTTCCCTTCTCTTTTCATTTACCTTGGTAAATACAAAGATTATTTGTGCAAAATGTTTACATATATTTTGATTATACCATGTTTCAGGAAGATAAGGGTTTCTTCATATCCACTGCTCAGAATACATTATGTACTTATACAAAAGTTTTAAATATGCAAGCTGAAGTAATAAGAATAGAGAGAATCATAACAGTCATGTCTACCATTCCCACAGTATACTTTTTCAATTAGATTTTTGTTTATTGAAAACATTGACACTCCGGATGTTTTTTTATTATCTAAAATTCTCAACTCTTCAAAAATAGCCACAATAAGTAGTTATTTCAGTAATTTATATATCAGGGCTTTTTTCTTGTTTAATGGAAGATTTGCTCTAGAAAAAAATCACAAAAGGTATAAAAAGTGAGGGAAAGACATGCTTTTATTTCTAATGTTCTATCTAATGTCAATCCTATTATGCCATACTTATTACTCTATTCTTATGAGACACTTTATGACTGTCATTGCCATAGACAATCGCATTTTTAGAGTAAAGGAAAGCCATAATAAGGAAACAGGACTTATTATAAACAAACTGCCATTTTTCATTGGACAGATTTAATTATTACCAGCCATGCATTGTTGAACATTATTGCCCAGGTTCTCCTAGGATTTCATTCACTGGATGGCAAGAATATCATCCTGGACAGAGAGGCTTAAACACTTTTACGTCTATAAGCACTATGCACTGCCAAGAACACTAGGGTATCTTTCTGTTTTTATTACCCTGGCTTCTATAACAAGTCCTTATAAAATTCTGTGCCTTTCCAGGGCCACAAAGAACTGGGAAATAGATTACTTTCAGGGTTTGTGTGTCTTTATGCAGGCTTTCATGGAGCAGCTGGACAATGATTTTGAACTGGGCCCATAGTGTAACAATAACAGGGATATTATAGAGTCAATTTACTATTCAGTTTATAGCTGTCAGTAAATTGGACCTATTTTCTGGGGATAAAACTGATTACTTTGAAAGCCAAATAAGGATTTTTCACCCTGATGTGTTGGTATATGTGGGTTTTTTTTTTTTTTTTTTTTTTTTTTTTGTATTTTGAAGAGATTTGTGATTGGTTCTATTGTACGCAATATTTGCTCATATACATTCAAGCTGGGTGTTTTCTCTATTTTTGGAACATGATATGTTAATAACTGCAAGAGAAGAAGTAGAGAACCATGGTTCTGGACAGTTTGTTTACCTACTGTTTGATTAATGTAACAATGACTATAAACAATTCTAATATGTAAGGCCATAGTTAATGAAAATCCTGTCTAGTTTTCTTACAGAAAAAGCCTTTGAAAGTGACCCCAAATTAGATTTTTAGAGATTTTCTGGGGGTTTTTGTTGTTGTTAAATGGAAGTCAGATAATTTTTTTCCTTACCAAATTTGGTCTTTGCATGATTTCATGGTTATTTCCTAAAGAACCAAACAGATTTTAAATTATAGATACCAAAGTCTTTGGAGGTTAGGATAGAATAAGAGAGTTGAGGGACGAGAAGGGGAAAGTAAGGGGACAGAAGGGGTAAATGTCAGACTGGTGCATTGTGTGTTCTTGATAGCCAGAATAATCCTTTCTAATATTGAGCTACTTTAAAAATATAATAGTGTTCATATGAAACACGGCATTTACTAGCTCAAAGATCTAGATGACTCTTGGCCTGTTTTGCTGCTTAGGTCCCAGTGGTTAGTAAAAACATAAGTATTATCAATGAACTGAGAACAAAATAAATGGGAATTTCATAAACCTTCCATAGCCTTATATCAGGAGCATTCAAACCTAAGAAGGTCGTTCTTACCATTTTTCATTCTTCCCATTCCCAAAAGATTCATCAGGAGCGTCATACGTCACTCGTTGCCATGCACGAATGAGAAGAGTTCCTGATGTTGTCCATGTTCTTTCCGCTCTACCTGCTAAGAAGTGCTCAGGGCGGTTCTCTGCCTTCTCTTCCACCAGGTATTAACCTTCATGAATTCTACACTGAAAGGATAAGGAGGACCCAGGCTACAAATCCACTCCTGGGCACAATTGTTGCCTGGTTTATACAACATGTAAGCATCTTCTTAACATTGTCAGAGGATTCCTGATCTGATTTTCTAGTCTGGGAAAATTTGGCTCTGTTGTGACACTAAGGAAGAACCTTAATGGAAAACAAAGATTCATAAGAAATAAGTATTTGAAAACTTATTTTTTATGTGTATATCCACTGAGTTTATCGCCCTTTCACATCTCGTTAAAGATCCAAGACACTTTCCTACAAACAGAAAAGATTTGATTTATAATGGAAAATTGATAAGATTATATTGTTATTGATATTAGTCCTTTCATGCTATTGCATTGGTAGGGTTTTTTTGTTGTTGTTGTTCAACTTTTCAGAAGTCTATCTCCACTTTTCCTGGTATCAAAGTGTTGTTTTCTGTTGTTTGTGCAATTCTGTTCTTATTTATGTTAAAAATAATTGTATACTTGATATTTTGCCTTTAGTTGTTATTCAGAACAATTTTGGGGGAAGATAATATTTTGTAACTTTTTCAGTCATAAATTGTAATAATTTTCCACATCATTAAGCATTTTCTCATAATATATTTGTTTCCATAATAATCAAGTGTGTGTTTACAGTTTAAAATATTTATTTAATTGATGTCCAACTACTGAGAGCTCAAGCTGTTGCAAGACTTTCTAAAGCAACAGCATAGTAATGAATATTATTTTATAGATTTTATGTTATCTTTTATGCATCTTTAAATATTTTCAAAATTTTTAGAAAAAAGTTCACTCTAACAAAGGGTATAAATATATCCCTTAGTACATATAATGCAAAATTACAATCTAGAAAGGCTCTAAAATATATATGTATGTTAATGTATATAGTACCTGCTTATCTGCATCCTAAACAACACAAAGAATTAAACATAAAAGCTTTTTTGGCAACTTCATAAATAAAATATTTGTCCTTAATTGTAGTTTATTAATATGTTTGTTGGTAATTTGTTTTTTTTCTGTCTCGCCCATTAAAAGCCATTGTCCATTTTCAATTGAGATGTTTATTTAGTTTTATTAATTCATAAGAGCTAGTCATATAGCATGGCTATTAACCCCTTTTCTGCCATTTTTTTCTGAGTACTTTTTCCAATTTATTTGACCTTACAATTTATTTTGATATTTTCTGAAGTAATGAAAATATACACTATTGTGTCAAATTTATCAGTGCTTTCATTTCTTTTTTTTTGGTAAATAGTCCTTAATGATGATATTAGACATTGTTCTATACTTTCTTTTGATTTGTTTTTTTTAAATGTAGCTTTTGATATAAATGGATACAATTAATTTTGGTGTAAGGTGTATGATTTAGATTTTTGTTAATAAAGAAATTAACCAAATATCAAGACATAAGTAAATTATATTCTCCTGACTGATTTTCATTTCATACTTGTAGTAGAAAAGATATTACTAACATTCACAAATACAATTGCTTTAAAATTTGTAGCATTTTAACACCTACTATAATATGTCAGGGAGAGGTATAACATTCCTTTCTATATTTTCTTGGCTATTTTTGCACAGTTACTATTTAAAATAAATTTTAAAATGATTTTGGTCAAATTGACCAATTTCCATTGCAAATATTATTTGTAAATTATTTGAAGAAAACAGATGTCTTTATAACATTTAGTCTTCTTATCCAGCAACAAGTGTCTCTCCTTCTATTCTTCTGTCTTTCATTTAATAAAGTTTTTGTTTATCCTCACTCAGTTCTAAAAAAGTTTCTTGTTGAAATATTTCCTTTAAGTAATATAATTTCTACACCTATTATGAATGGAGACTTTTTCGTGCCACCACATAGCATATAAAAATGACTAATTTTAATATTTTTTGTAAATAGCCATCTTACAGTATTCTTATTAATTCTAATGATTTTAGTTGATTCTCTTAGGTTTTCCAGGATGACAGTCAAATTACCTAAGCATGATAATTGTGTCTTCTGCATCACATATTGCAGTTCTATTATTTATAAAATATTGTAAAATAACAATGGTAATTGTAGTAGCATTGTCTTTTTCATGACTTTAATGCAAAATCTAAATATGATGTTGGATGTTTATTGAAATAATAGTTTGTAATGTTGGTGATGTGTTCTATATTCATTTTACCAACTGTAATCAGAGAACAGATATTAAATATTTTCAGATACTTTTGATGATGGTGCCTTATAAAATCAAGTATTAGATTACAGAATACTAGGTCACCTGATGTTGTTTATGAAAATCATTAAATATAGTAAAATTTTTAAAAAACCTGATACATTGGAAAATGCCATATAGTATTGCCCAAATAAGAAGCAGTTTAGTAAGAAATCAGATCCTGCAGATTGACTTTGTTTGTCTTTGCAACTCTGGACTAAATTTTCATATGTCAGATCACCATTTAGACTGCCCATAAAATTGTGAATACCTAGGGTTTGATACTCAAAGGCCAGTCACATGGACTTCCATATGTATATGCTTTAGATGTTACTTGTATTTCTTTAATTCTACTTAGCAAAGACATATTATTCTTTTATTATGATGCTGCTAAATTTTTCTAGTGTTTTATTTAGAATTTTGGCATTTATATCCATTCATGATGTAGGCCTATGTGGCAGTTTCATGGCAGATCATAAATATGGCAGATACTGACTCTATCAAGAGAGAATTTATATGCAAGGAGTACAGTCAGCTGCCAGCCTTCATTTGCAGTGCTTTTGTTTCCCCAGCATTCACACCAAGGCCACATTCTTCTGGGCAGCTCCAGCCCATGACTATGGATAATACGATTACTAGGGCCTGGCCATATCTACACAATTTCAGACTCTTCTATAGGCATTCTTCATGTTGGGGCTTCTGAGTGAGCTGGACAACTTCTTTGGGCCTGCACTACTCTAAGGATCTTTCTCCTCAACTTTCTCTGATCCCCCTCTCCTCCCACAGGTATAATAGGGGAGTCTTAGTCTGAAGGTTTTTCTGCCTATTCTTGCTCCTCCTTCTCTTTCACAGATGTTTTTCCGATTAATATCTTGCACTTATTAGTATCTGCTTCCTACAGCCCCCAAAAGACAGTCTACAAGTTTCCCAATTTTGCTTCTTTGTCAAGAATGTATATTCATGTTGTTGGTGTCATGAAATAAATTTGGTAGCTTTCCATCTTCCTTATGTTTTTATTTTATTTTTTTTTATGAGGAAGATTAGCCCTGAGCTAACATCCGTTGCCAATCCTCCTCTTTTTTGCTGAGGAAGACTGGCCCTGGGCTAACATCCATGCCCATCTTCCTCTACTTTATATGGGATGCTGCCACTGAATGGCTCAACACCGCACCCGGGATCCGAACCTGTGAACCCGGGGCCGCCAAAGTGGAGTGCGCTCACATGACCGTTACACCACCAGGCCTGCCCTCATCTTCATTATGTTTTTACACAATTTATATAGCATGAGAATCATGTTTTCCTTAAGTTTTTAGAGAAGAAATACCTTAAAACCTTTTGGCTTTGTGAATTCTGTTGATCATTTTTTGAGAATTTTTTTTCCTTTCTTCTATCATTATAGAGTTTTGAAGGTTTCAATATAGAGTTTTCTTGAATCAGTTTTGAAGGTTTACATTTAGCTCGAAAATCACTTGTTTCTTCAGGATTGTTTACATTATTTTTATTGCATAATTTACGATTTTCAGAGTATCTGCCGTTCCATTATCCTTCTTATTCCTAATCTTGTAAATATACACGTTTGTTTTTTTGAATTAGGTTTGATATACTTGATTTTTAATGCCTAGATGTACTTTTTACTTCTAAATTTATTTTTCTCTTCTCCGCAGTTTTCCTTATATTTTCTTTATTTCTGTACTGGTGTATATAAAGGTAAAGCTATGAGATAATAGGAATTATGATTGTTGTCTCAGAGCAAAAGAGGGCAAAGAATTGCCATCCTAAATAGTGGAAAAGACTAGAACTAGATGGATGAATCCATCTTAGGAGGAACTCGGGGTCCAAGTTCTAGGGAGAGCACACAGGATGGGAAAAAATATCAAGAGATCAGACCAGAATTCAGGAGTTGACAAGAAACAAGGAACATCAGCTTTTGAGCACATATTTTCAACAACAGCTACTATTTCACAAGATTTTTATAATAATAAATACAACAAAAGTCATGCCCATTCTGTTAAAAAAATTGATTCTTATTAGTACACATAATAACTAATAACATCATTTAATATGTTTTTAATTCATTATCATGATCTCAGATGTATTTAGTTCATTTTACCTGTCCTGGAAAGCAACATTCTTTCACTTATTCATAGGCTTTAATGGTAAATTATGTTATTTTATTTATCTTGTCCTTTCTGAAGTAAAATCTGGATGATTTGTGTGGGAAGCTTTAAGAAAAGTAAATGCAATGAACTGGAAAATTTATTGTGCTTCTCTGCAAGTATTTCATAATCAAACAGAATGCATTATTTAATGCTACAATAATTTTATTGTGAAGAAATTTATTTCCTTTGTGTTTGTTCCACAAATAGGCTTATTTTTTAAAGACAGTTTCTGCAAAAGTGTAAGAAGCCTAACAAACACTGACACTCATCTCCTACAGACAGAGACAGCCTGTCACTATTTTGGTTTATATATCAAAAAAGTAGGAGTGGAAATAATTATTCCAGAGCAACAGCTCACCCTTAGCTGGCCTGTGTATTCAAGCTGACGGGAACTTTTGAAGCTCTTATAGGCTGAGCCACACTGGGAGAGTCTTTAAGTTTCTTTCTCCTCCTGGATGCCACTTCCCTTTCATTTCACTTTTGCTTCTTTATCTGTGCATTTTAATCCATTTGTGAATATCTCCAGATTCTCTTTGTCCTAGCTGCTCTCTCTCATTTTTTTAACCAAAAAAAAAAAAAAAAAAAAAAAAGAAGAAGAAGAAGAAGAAGCTTGCTCTTAATTCTCATTCTTGGTTAGCACATATTTTTGCCAGTGCCCCTGCATAGATAAAATATATATTCAGGAATATTTACATTTTGAAATACTATTCAACAATTTCATTGTTTCAGGTATGATTTAAGGAGTGACAACATGTTGTGGGTGTGACACTGAATATTTTCATAGCATGACAATGCTGTGAGGTGGGAGGTTTCTGAGTAAATAGACAAGGGCTGGAATCTCTGCTGCCTCATCTGCTTGCTGTGTGACCTACAGCAAGTTGTTCAAAATTGTTAAACCTTACTTTCTAAATATGGGAAAGGGACATTATAATGGCATATTACTTATGGATGTATTTTGGGAATTAAAAGAGGGAATATGGGTAAAGCACTAGCACATCCTGCCTAAGACAGGGACAGCTCCCAATAAATTTTAGTTATTATTATTAACATTCCCATTGTTTCAAATGAAATAATAGATTAATAGATGTCGAGTAATTTACCAATGGTTACACAGCTGATTTGGGGTTTCATCAGGGTATGAATCTCTCTCAGCCACAGGCAAAAAGATCACCTCTCCTTTCCCAAATCCTAACAGTAATTTCTGCATGAGCAACATAAGAAATGTGGCATATCCAGAAGTTGAGGCATGGTGTGGTCAGGGTCTGAGTTCTTGAAACGTGGGTTTCCATAAAGAACACTTCTATCAATGTTTGCTACTGTATCTTGTGTGTTTGGAGACAGGAGTTTACATTTCATGTTTCTGAAAAATTATATGAGAATCATCATCGATGCCAGACAGATATCATAAGATAAGGTCTGCAAAATATTCAGTAGACTTGGGAATGGCAAACTCACAGGCAACCTTAGTGAAAGCATCTTCAACACAATGGCACAGAAGCACATCGAAGTGAGTTTCAGTTATCAGTGAGGGATGAAGAGTGGAGGCTAAGAGTATATATACTTCTTTCAACACGCTCTATGGTGATTAGAAGGAGAAATTAACTAGAGAAATGTAAGTTTATTATTCATAATAGTCTCGGGGTAGTACGAGCGGATTTTTCCTACCCAAAAGATACAGTGGACATGTGGTGGTTGCTGTGGAAAAGTGATTCTTTATGGAAACTATGCAGATTCTTTATGGCAACTGCCCATAAGGCTTGCCAAATTAAGGACAAAAAAAGAGAGAGATCCTGTCTTTTTGTATTTAGAACGACAATCTGCCGACACACTCTTAATTCTGAAGATGAGAATCAAAAGGAGGCTTATCCAATGCAAAACTTCTGCAAACCTGCCATTTTTAAAACTAATTTTTATAATTAACTGTGTCATAACAATAAAAATTTCATATACTTTTCCATACAACTTATAAGCTGCATATGATTTATAATTTGTTACTTAAATGAATTGTGTTCTCCTCCTCCATTGAAGGCACTCTGATACTTCAGTGGTTTAGTTAAAATGTGCTGAAATATATAGCCAGTAATATAAAAAATTGAGGGGATAAAGGATTTGTGTTAACTCTGTTTTCTTTAATCATTTGTTCATTTACAGAGAGTATTTCACTCCTACTGGAAGTAATATAGTTCAGTTGGGATGCCAAGGGAACTGAGGAACACTGGGAAGAACATGATATTAAGAACTAGAAAAATAGGAATTTTGATTGAATAACTTACACAGAAGCTATTTATAAAACTCCAAATGTTTGTTTGAAAAGTGTGTCCTGGTGCTGTGGGAAGGAATGAATTAGTCAGTATCCTACTCTTTTATTGCTATGATACCAAACTTCTTTTGAATTTTTTATTAACATGGTTTGATTTCATGTCTGATAGAAGAGTCATAGCCTGCACAAAATGGCGTTAATGAAAAAGGTCGCATTTTCTTGCTACATACCACTAGCTATTGCAACGTCTTCTGCTCATATCCTTGTCAATTCGTTATGTGTGATAGTCTCCCTGGGGTCTTGGAATGCACTGTAAATCTCTCTAAGGTATAATTTCACTCGTGGTATAATTCAAGGTTTCACTGGGATCACAGTGAATGGTATATTGGATTAAATCCCAAATAACTAGCAATAAGTTAATATCGGGAAATGGGAAAAAAAATGTTTCTTATTACCAACTCCTTGGCAATAGTAAATTTTTGCTTGAGCAAATAGTTGTATTGAATTGGGACCCAATGTACCTTCTATTGGATTCTGTAAAAAATTGTGAAATTTTCCAAATATCTGATCAACTTTCTTTACAGTTCAATTCCTGGGTAGGGAAAAATATTCCACTTCTCAGTGAACTCTGTTTCCATATTTGTTTAGCTTAAAATAGTCTTTGTCAGGTGATTACTCAAGAGTTTTCCCCTTCTGCTTCTACCTTTCAGGGAGGGTGTCTGCACACAGGGAAAAGCATGCACATCCTCCAGGTGTACGTGGACTGGTGTGGTAGTCATGCTGTGTCTCAGGTCCTCACATGGCCTTCCAGTGACCCGCATGCTTGTCCTGGTCAACTGGGTCCTCTTTGCTTAACTAGCCCTTAATGTAGCTCTCTCTGGCACTGCCAGTCCTTTGAGGTTGACTCCAACATCCAGTCCTTGGTTTTTTCTTTTTCGTTCCTTCTCTCTGTGATCCCTGCCACGATGAGGCAACACCATCAGCTCTGTAAGGTCCTTGCTATTGAAGAACTCAGCTCTTAGAGATTTCCTCTGTTGTAGAAGTAGGAGTGTGGAATGGGAGACTGACTCATGCCATCTATCTGGGTGTCTCCCTCAGTCACTTCTGCTCCTTAGCAAAGGTGCCATGCTGAACACACAGGAGTTCTCCAAGTTGTGTATCATTCTTCTAGGCCACATCTGGGATTCCCATACTTGCATAATTTTACCACCATTCCTATCAGTATCAATCTAAGGTTGACAAGTGGGGTCCAAAGGAATGAGCACCTAATCCCTTGTCCTTCTCATCCTCTCTTCTTTCCTCTCCTTCTTCCCTGCTCATTTACTTCATGATCCATTTCACCAATTTTTGTCTTTGATGTGTAACAACTCCCCCTCCTCCCTCACTTTGGACATTCTTTACAAAATACTTCCTATCTCTTAAAAGATTGGCTTTCATCACTATCTCACTATTAGTTTTTAAAATGCTCATTAGAAACTCAAAACCAAGAAATGTGTTTTGTTTTGTTTTGTTCTTCTCTTTGGGGTAACCATCTCAATCTCAGAGACTAGTTTTAGTGGTAAAAAAAACTAGAGTGAAAATAAGACTAAATCACTGAGAAGAGAAATAAACCCAGTAGTATTTCTAAATATTGTCCCACTATATAACTATGTATTTTTAAATTTTGTCTTATCTTGAACAATTTATTTAACCCCTGCTCTCTTTTACCTATTTGTTTTTAACAATAAAATGGTATTGACTAAGGCAAAAAAATATGCTTCAATATAGGATATGCAAATAGAACCACATGAATGAAACTCATCTACTATTGTCTCTGCTATGGACATTATCCTAAATTCTGGATTTTTCAATAAGTTATCTGTGAAAGAGAAAGACGAATTGTCTTTGGGTAATATTAAGTTGTATAGGTTATAAAACTATGGACTTCATTCAAAACCAACATTTATCCAGGTAAAAGATTTTCTTTTTCCAGGCAAAGGCATTGTCAGATTGCTGTACAAACATGCTTAGGAAATATGACTTTTATTACGTATAAAAACATATTTACTCATCACTGATTAAAGATTCCAGACTTAGTGAAGTTATATGTAACTTGCAGACTTTTGTCGTGAAGAGATGCAAATAATTTCTCTCTGAGAGAAAAAACAACTCCAAATGTTATGGTTTATTGCCTTGTAAGAAATTAACCAGTTTTGTATCTATTTTCTTTCACTATCCTATGACCGACCAACATTAAAAATCCCCATTTCTTGAATTCTCTTTTGAATATCTTCCTGATGTTTTCATTAATTAATCAGTTCAATAAAATATTTTACACATGTTCAATTTATATTTGTATGAAAATAAATTTTTCTAATTTTTGAAAACTATATTTAAATATACAGTTGATTCTTATTATTTGCTATCATTATATTCTACAAAATTGCCAAAAACAATGGCTTACCAACCCATACCTCCTAGGGGAAATATGGGTTAGGTTTCTTGTAAACTTCTGGTTACAACATTTTCATCAACAGATCAATACATAACCTTGTTTTATGTGTATATTCTGTTTAAAGACAGCTTATTTAATATATATCATGGATTCATTAACATTGAACCCAGGCCAACAGAACTATAACTCATGACTGAGAGAAACTTATCTGACAAATGTATTTTCTCTGTGAGGCACATCACAGACTTCTCGTGCTTAGAAACACCAGTCAGTGCTTCAGCATTACTGCTAGGGACCATTTTAAACAGTGAAATCACCAACGAAAAGCACAAAAATGCGAAAAATGTGGCACTAAATAGACCGTGAAAAGGACACTTGTTTATAGCATCAGAGCTCCAACAAGACGGAGCATCTCCTTACTTGACCTTCCCTGGGAATGTGCACCATGAGCAACTCAAATTTTTTGCTGCTCTGGGCATGTCCGGTAATGACCACAGAAGCACCACGAGTATTGATTTGGGAGTTACAAATAAATTTTAGCAAGTAGGTGAACCACAAATATGGAATACGCAAATAATGAAGATCAGCTCTATGTGCACATGCACATATAAACTAATAACCATCACATTCAATAAAATTACCACATTTATTCAGAAAGAACAAAAGTAAAATAATGAAAAAAAATTAGAGTTTATAAATGATATGTCTCCCCAAACAAAAGAAGAAGCTGTGTTAAAATGGAATTATGCATATTATAATAAATTTTTACTTTTTCATCTTGTTCAAAAATACATACCTCTAACAGACAAAATGCCAACATTTTCCCTTCTTGTTTATTTTAATAAGTAATAAAAGACAACTACCTGTGAAATGAACAATGCAGTACTGAATCCGTTTATCAACATGATTGTCAAATTAAGTAAGCTTAGTTGTGTTGGTGTAAATGATAAATGGAAATGTTTTGGCTTTGTTGGTATTGAGTTTGAGGTATTATTTTTCTGAGGGTGGAAAAATTATTCTGTTTCTGCAACTGACAAAAACACCTATATAAAAGCAGAGTGTATTTTTAACTTACATTTCTTCCATTCAGATTCATTTTAAAAAACTATCTTTGCAGCTATCTAATCATAAACTACCAATATTATCCTAATTGTTTCTTGAGAACTTTATTTTCATGTTCAACTGAAGTTTAAGAATTTTATCGTCTTCAAAACTGAAGAGCCATTTTGAATTTAAATAATCCCACTTGTTTTCTACATCACTAAACTGTCCTGTTTTTGACAGTTCCCTTATATTTCTTGCTGAAGATTATTGGTTAATCTCAAATTTGCAAACATGCCATTCTATTTTTACTCAAAATATGGCCAAGTCTGTTTGAAAATCATCCACAAAGTATTGTCTGTATTGCAAAATTATTCCTTTGGTTCTGACCACATCACAATTTCATTTATTGTTTTCATTTCCAGAACTTATAACTGAGTGCCCCGTGCTCAGTCCTTGGACCCGTTATCTTCCCTGCACATGCATATTCTCTTGGTGGTCTTGTCCTACTATGGCTTAAATACCATCTATATTGTTGATCTCTCCCCTAAACTCCAGACCCATATTTGTAACTGCCTATTTAACACTTCTAATTAACGCGTACTAGTTATCTCAGATGTAATACGTCCAAAACTGACCTCCAACCTTCCACTCCTCCTAAACTGTCCTGCATTTCAGTAAATGGCAGCTTTGTTCTTCTAGTGGTTCTTGCCAAAACTATAGGATGACCCTGGATGTTTCTCCTTTTTCTCATGCCCCATAGTAAATCCATCAGCAAATGTTGTCACATCAAACTTCAAAATATATTCAGAATCTAATCTTTCTTTACTCACTTCATTGCTAATGCCCAGGACTAAGCCTTCAGTACCTCTTGTCTGGATTATTTAAATAACCTCCTAACTACTCTTTCTACTTTCATTCTTCTCTTCCAATTGTCTGTTTTCAACAGGGCATCTAGAATCATCTCATTCCATCAATATGTCGCTTCATTCAAAACTCTCCAGTCATTATAATGGCCTATAAGAGATACAGGACCTGTTTCCTCTTACTTCTCTGACTTACTTTTTCTACTCCTCTTTCATTCTGCTCCAGCCATGCTACCCTCTTTGTTGGATGTGCCTGTCACAAGCCGGACATACATAGAGCTTGTAGGCTAATTAATTTCTGTACCCCTCAAGTCCGTAATTAATGGAACTTTCCCAGTGAGAAATTCCAGGACAATCCTATTTTAAATTTCAAATTTAGATTCTCATATTCTTATTCCCCCATGCCCACTTTATTGTTTTTCTTCATGGCATTAATCATCATCTAACTTTATGGATAGGAGAAAGACAGGTGGATAGCTAGATAAAGATAGATAATAAATAGAAAAATTTATTTTACTGTGTTTTGTGCCTTCCAGAATGTAAAGTAATTGAGGGCAAGGACTTTTGCCTATTTTTTTCCACTGCCAAATCGCCAGTTTTGAGATCAACGCATGTAGTATGCATTCAATAAGTACTTGAGTTGAGTGAATTAATAAATAAATGGATATTTGGCAAATGTCAGGAAAACTAAGACTTATTTTGCATATTCTTTTCAAAATTCTTTCCTCAGAATCTTATCAAAGGAAATATTACTTGTGTGTGTGTGTGTGTGTGTGTGTGTGTGTGAAAACTGTTTTGTAGAGCAGTTTTACGTTTACAGGAAAATTGATAGGAAGGTACAGAGATTTACTATATACCCCATGCCCCACACATGCATAGTCTCCCCCATTATCAACAGCCTCCACCAGATTGGTACCTTTATTACAACTGATGAACCTACATTGACACATCACAACACCCAAGTCCATAGTTTATATTAGGGTTCACTCTTAGCAATATATATATTCTGTGGATTCATACAAATGTATAATGGCATGTGCACATCATTATAGTGTCATACAAAATAGTTTCACTGTCATAAAAATGACTCTGTGTTCCACTTATTCATTCCTCTCTGCCCCCCTCAACGTTTGGCCACCACTGATCTTTTTATTGTCTCCATACTTTGCCTTTTCTAGAATGTCATATCATTGGAATCATACGGTATGTAGCCTTTTAAGATTGACTTCTTTCACTTAGTAATGTGCATTTAAGGTTCTCCCATGTCTTCTCATGGCTTGATAGCTCATTTCTTTTTAGCACCAAATAATATTCCATTTTCTTGATGTATCACAGTTTATTTCTCCATTCACCTAATAAAGGACATCTGGTTGCTTCCAAGTTTTGCCAATTATGAACAAAGCTGCTATAAACATCCATGTGCAGGTTTTGTATGGACATGACTCTTCAACTCCTTGGGTAAATACGAAGGGGTATGATTGCTAGATCATACAGTAAGAGTATGTTTAGTTTTGTAACAAACAGCCAAACTGTCTTCCAAAATCTTCATTGCGTTTTGCATTCCCACCAGTGATGAGTGAGAGTTCCTGTTTTTTCATGTCTTTGTCAGCATTTGGTGTAGTCAGTGTTTTGGATTTTGGACATTCCAATAGGTATATAGAGGTATCTCACTGTTGTTTAAATTTGCATTTTCCTGATGACATATGGCGTGGAGCATATTTTCATGTGCTTATTTGCACCTGTATATCTTTTTTGGTGAGGTATCTGTTAAGGTCTTTGGCCTATTTTTTAATTTAGGTTAGTTGCTTTCTTACTGTTGAATTTTAAGAGTTCTTTGTATATTTTGGTTAACAGCCCTTTTTCAAATGTGTCTTTTGTAAATATTTTCTCCCAGGCTGTGGCTTCTCTTCTCATTCTCTTGAACTTATAGTCTTTTGCTGTTTCTTAAAATTATGTTCTTGAGCAGTTTTTAGAAACTGTATGACACATAACTTCTATTTGTTTTTTCTTCACATGAGGTATTTAGACATTTTTCAAAGGAATCACAAAATGACTTCAATCATTAGATCATTATGTTAAACGACTGCTGGGTCATTTTTTATTTCATTTCCTTCCAATAATGCTCAGTTTAGTTGGATCTGCGTGGATCAAATGAATCAATTATGAATCAAGTTTAGAAGGTAAGCAAATAGGAATTGCACTTCACAGTTTATAGATCATTCACACTGAACAGCTCCAAAGAGAGAGAAAAAACTGACTGCCCTAAATAGGACATTTCTGTTTCATTCGGATCTCGTCTTCCTGTGTAGATACGAACGTAGAACTGCTTCTCCCATGTTTTGTTTTTCACCACCATCGCTTTACATTCCACCAAGGACAAACAAGCCAACAAATAAGAGCCTGTCTTCAACAATATTTCAGGTTTTTCACACAATGTTTATACCATTGGGTTGAATTCAGAATTTAGAACTCTGTCCACAGAAGCTAAGAAGCATTAATACTTGGCAATTGTATTAATGTTTGTAAGCACCCTACAGGCTTGCCCACCCTGTTCTTTGGCAAGTCCTTCTTGACTGGAGATTGTCAGCACTAGCAAAGGGAATGCAGGCAGTAAAGATACAAATCTAAGTGCTTGGTCTTGCCATTATGGTTTCTTCTTTTATCTCTCCTTCGATGGAGAAAAGTGTTTTAAAAGTGAAAAATTCGTATTGAATGGTGAATTTTTTTAAACAAGTGATGCTCAATTTGATTTGAATGAGGTCATTTTTCCTAAAATTTTGGTTATTTGGGGCATCATTTTGAGATTATTTTTCTCAAAAGTAGGGTATGTGAAGCAACAGAGACCTGAAGCTATAAGTTTTTCTGTGTGGAAACTAGGCTAAGAATATTCTACAATGAGGGGGAGTTTAAAGACTCACCCCCAGTTGGCATGATATACAAATAATGTATCAGGGAAGCATGCATTTTCCTTCCTTTGTGTAAAAATACAAATGCTGGCCTAAAAATTTTAACTAAGCCTATGTATCCACTGGGACACTAGCACATCATTTAATTTCAAAATTTTATGTTGATTTGTAAAATATTTCTGAGCGAGCAATATTAATGAAGAGTAACATGGATTGAATACAGGTGTTTTTAGTACAAGGTGTTTTTGAAGGAAATTTCCCAAACCACAATATTCTTGACCACCCAAGATGACTCCATAACTAGTTAGTTATACCTGATCCCTTATTATAGTGCATAGCAAGTTTCCCATAACACTGTTTTTGAATGGGCAGCCAGAGAATTATGTTGAGACTAAATAAAAAATGAAAAGAAGACAAGCAACAATTAGTCTAGCACAGCGGAAATATATTTTTCCTTTGCTCATTGTTGGGCTATACCCTAAAAGTGTGTTAAGCCTAGCGAAATTGAAATATGCCCTAAGAGACCACAGAACACTTGATGAGAGCAGTGGAGTTACCCATGTGTGAAGTTTTGAGGAATTTTTCAGATTTTATAGTTTCCCATAGAAAACAATAAAGTTCTTACATTTAGATGGAAGGCAGACAAGAGTTGTCTCTCCTGTTCCCAAGATGGCTTGCTGAGTGCAAGGTATTAAGGAAGTTCTGTGGGTCCTTGGTAATCCCTTAGGAACAAGGGCTCACATGTGGATTTCTCTCATTGCTACCTTATCTTTCCAATCCTGGTGTGTAACAGATGAGTATGCAGCAAGCACGATGGAATTCCTTCCTTTCTAGACACTCTTCTTGTTGAGTTTGTATCCCAATTAGAAGCACAAAGTGAAGCAGAGTAAAGCTGCTCTTTGTTTTAACACCTTGGTGTTTAGCTCTTCCATTTCCTTAGACAAGGTGTGACCAAGACATAAAGCAACAAAGCATGTTAAAACAATAAGTAAAACAAAGTTTATTTAAGTAATGTAAGCTAATATCACTATCTATCTTTAAAACACAAAATAAACATATGTATTTCTCAGTTCCAATTTTATGCGCTAAAGTCACATGCTATATTACTTGGGACTTTATAGAATAGAGATTAGTATTGTAGAGGAGGAAAATTTTTTCTTCTACCATTCTGGGTTCTTTGGCTGGTCTAATAATAAAATTAACATTAAGAAATTAACAGGCAAATTTAATTACATAAGTACGGGGGTCCGATAAGAATATGCGACCCAAGGACAAGTTGGGGAGCTGTGGTTTATAGGCCATCCTGAGCTCAGGAATGGGACAGGGGCCTGGGGATTCAGCGGGAGGAAGGTAATTCACAGGACGATAAGAAGAGCAGACGTTTGATAATTAGATGTTTGCCCTGCCAGACAGGTAGGTCACTCAGATAAAAGTTATCCCTGGTAGTAGCTCTCTTTCTGGGCCCGTCCCCCCCCCCACCTAACTTCTTTTAGGTAGTTAAGGGAGAAGTAAAAGTTTTTCTCGAGTGTGCTGGTCTTGATTGCCTTCAGCTCGAAATAATCTACACGTGCCCAAGTAGCATATTGCAGAGTCACGTAGACTGCGCCCCCTCAGGATATATCTGTGTACATTTGTATATCTGGTCTCTCTCCTCTCAGAGTTTGTAATGTAAGCTGGAGCAGGAAAGAGAGAGAGAAAGAGTAATATATATCACACACACGACCAGTGAAGTAAAAAGAGAAAGAGAGCGATCAAAACATTAAGTTCCATCTTTAAACTAAAAAACAAAACAATTGTCCAGTGAGAGACAAATGAAGGCCCAAAATGCTTATCTGTGATTATTATTACTTTTATTTTTTCCTCTGTTACTTTCTTTCTTTCCCTCTGTTTCCTCTCTCTCTCTCTCTCTCGTGTCTTTCTTCCTACTTCATATGTACACACAGCAGTGGATTAGTGTATTCTTCCCAAATTTTACTTTCACAGAAAAAAAAATTTGAAAAGTACTCAAATCATCAAATTAGAATTTAAAAGTTACTAAAGCATTAGAAGACATAGCTATGTGGGCAAGTTCAAAAATAGGTATTTATCATAGAGATGAGAAAGATGAGGAATAATTTGGGGCCAGCCCGGTGGCATAGCAGTTAGGTCTGTTCTCTGCTTCGGCAGCCTGGGGTTTGCAGATTTGGATCCTGGGTGCAGACCGACACACAGCTTGTCAGCCATACTGTGGCTGCATCCCACATAAAGTAGAGCAAGATGGGCACAGATGTTAGCCCAGTCTTCCTCAGCAGAAAAGAGGAGGATTGGCAATGGATGTTAGCTCAGGGATAATCTTCCTCACACACACACACAAAAAGATGAGAAATAACTCCATAATTCTGTGAATAGTTCATTTTAGATTAATGGCTAACATTCTCTCTATTTTAATGGTGGCATAACAAAGGAAAAACTTAAAGTATTTGACTCATCACTAGTAAGGACTGGGGAGGAAGATTGAAACATTCACCTTTTTTTTTTTTTTTTAATATGAACACTCAACTTGTGACTTTTACTCTTTCTTATCTTTGCAAGAAACAAAAACTTGCAGGGGTCTTTCTTCCCTCTATTCCTCTGCCTCTCCCCTCGCCTATCATGCTCGTCTCTGTCCTTTCCTCCTTTGCATTCTGGGGATCGGGTCTGAGGCAAAAATAAATAAACCATGGTAATCCAGCTTTTGAAGAAAGAAGAATAAGTTTTCCATTAATAATGATAGTCCACCAAAAAGAAACTAGGCTTTTGGTTAGTGGGGCCACAGGATGCAGCTAGAAATGAGAAGCTGAGGTCTGAGGGGGAGGGAGGACCTGAGCCGGGAGTGTGGTCCAAGGGGGAAACCATTCCTCTGGGGGTACACAATGGGTAGACAAGGAGAAATCCTCACGTTCCTAGAAGCCTGTTTGATCACAGCATTCACCCCCCAAAAGCCCTTTGATGGGTGGAACATTGACTTCCCCCCCTTCTAGAGATAGCAAAGAGGCTTTCCTTCTTTTTAAGATTCCTTTCTCTCTGGACTAAACTGACTCTCAGGGAGAGCTTTGCCTTTCCTGTGCCATTTTCCTTCTACCACCTCATCCTGAACTCATGATTTAACTGTGCTCAGTGCTCAGCAGAACAAAAGCAAGGTTTCACTGAGCAGATTGGAATACCCAGAGTTCACTGTGGAGGAATGGAAACTGTTATGTTAATACTCAGGGAACAAGATAGACTACGAAGGAAGCCTCGACATCTCTTCTTAAGCAAATTTTTCATGTAAGAAATCACACTTGTCCAGGGAAGTATAAATTTCATAAATCTTAACTCTCCTTCAACTCTATAAAAATCTCATGGAAACGGATTCTAAATGAAGACCGCTCATTAGAAATATTCAAGGTCCTCAGAGTCATCTAGAATGAAGCTATTTGTCTATGATGATAAAAGGAAAACCTCCTTCTCTACATCAACTAAAGGAAAATTCTGTTTTCTCTACTCACACTGCTTTTGACACCAGCTGTGTGGATTTTCCACACCAAACAATTTTCCAATTGTCTGCAGACACCAACTGGGTGTCCTGTACTTCAGTTCTTCTTCAATACTCCCTGGAGTTAGCACAGACATCACAGGTTCAGGGTTCAGTATCACAAGACTGCCACTCACCACTTCAGGCACCAACTGCCACTTCAGTTCAGTTTACCAAGTCTCAGTTCAGACACCAAGTCCCAGGTTGTCACCTATACTTCTGCTCAACCAGCTATAAATCAGGGGTTCCCATGACCCCCTTCGCAGATTTGATAATTTGCTAGAACAGCTCACAGAACTCAGGAAGATGCTTTCCTTATTATTACCCATTTATTATAAAGGATACAACTCAGGAACAGCCAAATGCAAGAGATAGGGACAGCAAGGTGAGGTAAGGGGCACAAGGCTTTTGTTCCCTCCCAAGACAGGCTGCTCTCCCAGCGCCACTACGTGTTCACCAACCCGGAGGCTCTCTGAATCCCTTTAGTGAGGATTTTTGTGTAGGCTGCGGCAAATAGGCATGACTGATGAAATCATTGGCCATTGATGATTCTTTCAATCTGCAGCCTTCCAGCCTCTCGCCTCTCCCCTAGATTGGGGGTGGTGCTGAAAGTTCCAACTCTCTAATCACATGGCTGATTCCTGCAGCAATCAGTCCCCATCCTCATTAGCATAAATTCAGGGATGGTTGAAAGGGGTTTATTGTGAATAACAAAAGATGCCCCTATTACTCCTATCGCTCAGGAAATGTTTCAGAAGCTGGGGACAAAAATCAAATATAATAAAAGATGCTTCTATTGCTCTCATCTCTTACTGAATTACAAGGATTTTAGAAGTTTTGGCTAAGAGCTAGAAATGAAGACCAAGATTTATATTTTAGTATATCACAGTATCACAGATGAGTATGAAATCTGTGGGGCTGTCTGATTGTTCACTTTGTCAGATAATTCCAAAACAATTTCTTAACTCAGTAAACTTCAAAAGAATTATAATGACTCTACTCCTTCATTTTCCTACCAAGTTCTCGGATACCCTTTATGTCCTCTTATATTTGAAATGTGTAACCACAGGCTTCAGATAGAGGAAGAGGATAGTGTGCCAAATATAAGCAGGTCTAAAAAGTAAATTATAAGTCATGGGGATATATTTGAGTAGATAGAGCAGGCCTGGAAATAAGGACATTTGGATTTTCATCACAACTTTGTCACCAATTATATAGACATATGCAAATTAGAAGTCACTTTCCTTAATAGATAAATAAAGAGATACAACCATAAATATCTATATATTTTATATATTATTTAATTTATAAAATATCTTTAGAGATCTTTGAAACTGATCACTAAAAATAAAATTTTAGCCTCTAAACTCCATAAATGTTTTCTTTCATTGAATGCATATTCTTATTCCAGACACTGTGTTCTTTATCAATGTTTTTATTATAAAATATTTTAAATTATGATTTAATATTATTTATTAATATTCTCTTATTTATTCCTGAATTACAGGTATTATCCTCATTCCAGTGTTACTGATGATGTAACTGGAACTCAGAGTGAGGTTAGCTACTATTGTGTGTTGCATTGTGTCCCCCAAAGACCTTTGTTGAAGTTGAAGGGGGTCAGAACAGGCCTCCCTAAGATGTGCCATTTTGTCATTCTGAATATTTTGTGCTAAAGGAAATTGAGACCCTGTGGGCACAAGAAAAACTTTTATCTTTCCCTTAAATAATTTAAATTGGGGGCCTTTCCCATAATAAGAGTTATTATCAGAAATAAATTTTTATGACCTATCTACATGGCAGGGCAAACCTCTAATGGGTGAACATCTGCTCTTCTTATTGTCCTGTGAATTATCCTCCTCCACTCTGAAGCCTCAGGCCCCTGTCCCATTCCGTAATTCAAGATGGATATGTGCCTCAAGTTATCTTTTTGTCTGTGAATTCTCGTGTATGTGTGGTTCCTGTATGTATGCAATTAAATTTGATTTTCTCCTATTAATCCATCTCATGTCAATTGAATACTTAAAGCATTCAGAAGAACCTAGAAGGGTAGAGAAAAATTTCTTCCTCTCCCACAAAGTCCTAGTCTCTGATACTTGTGAATGTGACCTTATTTGAAAATAGGGTCTTTGCAGATATAATCGAGTCAAGATGAAGTCATGCTGAATCAGAGTGGGCTCTGATCCAATACCACTGGTGTCCTTATAAGAAGAGAAACATAGGCACACGCGCACGCACACACACACACTCGAGAACACCATGTGAAGACGGAGGCAGAAAATGGAGTGATAAGTCTACAAATAAAGGAACACCAAGGATGTTTGGCAACCACCAAAGGCTAGGAGAGAGGAGTGAAACAGATTCTCTCTCAGAGCTTCCAGAAGGAACCAACAAGGCTGACAGACTTCAGGACTGGATTTCAGACTTCTAGCCTTCAGAACTGTGAGAGAATAAATTTCTGTTGTTGTGAACTAACTAGTTTGCAGTTACGGCAGCTCTAGGAAACTAATATAGTTACCAAATTAGCTGCAAAGTTAGTTTTTTTCCACAGTGTACTTCCTTGCCATTTACCAGAGTGACAATGAAGTAAAAACTAATAACACAGTTTGAGGACAGTACATATCTTTGTATACTAGCCTCATAAATAACTTTAGTGTTGAGCATAAACGAGGCAATCAGTTATATTTATTAAATATAATTTAGATTAAGTCACTTTGTATAGTATATATTAAATTGAAAAGCAGAAACTTCTGGGTCACTGTCTTATTTACTTGGCTAATTTAAGGATTCAGAGTTTTTAAATAAAATCACCTTGAATATGGTCTTTTTAGCTTAGAAGATGTGACTAATTGAGATATTAACTCTTAAAAAATGGATTTTACTTTTATTGGCTGTTTTGGTGTTCATATGAACTCTACTCTTAGACTGGCAGAATTCTGAAGAAGTGTGTGATGGAAGACTACATGGGATCAAGTAGCAAGTCCGTGTTTTTTCGGATGAGGAAACTGAATCTCCTAACACAGCAAATTGGAAATAGATGGAGCTCAAAACCAGGTTGACATGCTTCCCATTGTTTATACTACACTTTATGGTTTTGATTGAATTTCATATCCAGAAGATGGACGCCTCTTAAGTTGTCTGGATTTAATTTGTTAGCATTGATGAATATAATCTTAATGTAAGATCTGCAACTAAGAAGAGTATTAGTTAAAAATTAGAGAAGAATGAAATGTTTTAATGAAACTGTATCTATGTTGTTTTATTCATATTTTTTGTTTTGTTTTAGCATCTAGTACCCTGCCCACCCTCAGAGTTTCATTAAGTGAGGGAAAAAAAATCCTCTCCTTTGCTTTGTAGGATCTGGAAAATAAGCACAGCTCTGTCATTTGAGTTGTCATCATTTCCAAATTTCTAATTCTTTAAACAACTTCTGTACCTAACAGAAATCTAGATTATTATGAGATGAAAACCTCTAATTAATGACTTGGAGGTTTTCACTACTTAGGATAGAACTGGAGATTAATAGGGACTACATTCATCATTGAAGTGTTTCCTGGATAATAACATTGTGTTTTAAGTGTTAAAAACAACCTCAAAATATATTTAACATATATGAGCATCTGACTTCTGTTCATGTTGCTTTAACAAAGACACAGAATTCACATAAGGTCACTTATTTTGTTTTCACCAGACATTAACCAGGGAAGAACTAAGCCACAAAGCTGACAGCTAAAGAAATTCTATCAGTTTAAAGGCCAATAAAGAAATGATTTACATTTTTAGCATAAGGAAAGAAAATATACAGTGTCTCTAACACATAAAGATTTTTTGATATTAGTGACTGTATCTGAGTTTTTTAGATGTTATGAATTTTAAAGAAAAATTACAATGTTGGTGCAGTGTTCAATTCCCTAGAAATCGCTTGAGAAAGAATCAAGTGATTTAACGACAAATTTATGATTTCACCTACAAAGTGCTCTTTGTATATTGATATTGCTATGAATTTCAAGATTCATAGTGAGTGTCATCAAGATGTTATCATTTTTCCTTCCTTACTTTTAAATACCATATTCCTAAGGGGCAGGATCAGAAGAACATCTTGCATTTCTAATCTTAATATTTTATATAAAAGAAACCACTTTAATTCCCCTCAGAGCACTTAACAGAATAACAAAGAGTATCCTGTATCATCTTTTACTATTTCAGTTATATGCAATTTATACACAGATGTGTGGGACAAGCCTTTCTAAAAAAAAATGAGGAAATATGCCAGAATTATAAAATATCTAGACAAAACACAGTTTTTATTGTATAGAGCCACAACATTTCTTTGTCTAAAAACAGATGATAGAAGCAAGCCTTGATAGTGGCTGATCATGAAAAGAAACCCCGGGAGCATAGAGATGCTATAAAAAAAGATCTAGAAGGAAGTCATTATGCTGTTGAGGGAATAAGAAATTTAAGTCAGAGAGTTGTGAAATGTTCTCATTATAGGTCGTCTCGGTAATTATCTGACATCTACAGACGGAGTCACTTCTTAATCAAAAGAATGAATCATTACTGATATTGATTAAACCAAGATGTTTGAAATAATGTGTCCAGTAACTCGAGTATAAATTTAGAGGTAATTGCAACAACTCTTCGCTAAAGTTTTATACTAAATAATAAATATCTTTTTACATAAGGTTAAAATATAGGCATAACTGAGAATAAAATTGCTATAGTATAATCTGCTTATTCAGATGTAAAAATAATGGAAGTTGCAAATATTTACAATCCCATTGACATGGATTAATTATTATCACGCAGGACACACAATTACTCTCTTCTAAGAATAATATAGAAACTTAACATAGAATATGGAATTTTATTGGACAACAGAGTGATTTAATATTTAGAACTATTTTCAGAATTAAGTGGCTTGATGATAGTAAATGACTAGCCAGTTTGGCAAAGAGTACTACAACTAAATCCAAATGATATTAAACCCAATTTAACGTGAGTTGAGTCCTGACAGGATCCAAAGCTATTATGGATGTAATCTGTAGGCAATGCACATTTAGTCAAACAGACACTAAAGGCGAGTAAGAAGAGTTGTAGGTGCAACACATTATTAGGAGAATAAACTATTAATTATTAGGCTATTAAACTAAGAAGAGAAAACTGTAACCAGTGGAGATTTGCTCTGGGGCATGGATGCAGCTACGGCAGTGGTTCCCTTTCCATTATCTCATTGCTGTTGGTGGCAACAAAGGAGGCACAGAAGAGGAGGAAACTTCTAGAAAACTGAGCGGTAGTGTTCCAACCTCTAAGAATTATGTGGTGAATTTAAACAAATGACTTCAAGGAGTACTTAATAGTATAAGCAGCTAAAGGAAAAAGAAAGAAAAGAAAAAAATGAATGCTGTCATTCTCCTGAAGCAGTGAAACTGCCTAGGGTTCTACTATGCTCAGGATTCAAATTAAATCTAAGACTATTGGTTTCACTCTCATTAAGGCAAATTGTCACACTGTCCATTTTCTAACACTATTACAGTAGTAAAGACCTCGCTTGGGTTCTTGAGGTCCAAATATCTGTCCCGAAACCCTGCCTCCAACAATTATTTCCTTTGTGAGTGGGAAATGACTTCATCTGTGCCTCAATTTCATCCTTAGTAAGATAGAAATAATAATTGTACTTACTGTTTAGCTTTTTGAGATGAATAAATGAGATAAGGTCTCAAAAATGTCAAATCATCACCAGATATCATTTACCACTTGTTTATCTGGGAAGCACTTGATATGCTGTATCAGGTGAACTTCTTCAAATTATAGATCACAGAATAAATCCCATTTGATTTTTTGGTAGTGCTTACAGAAGGATAGTACTGAGTAACATATAAAAATGAATTTAATTTGTTATCAAAAAAAGAAAGAAGTGCCCTTATGGTTTGCTTATTTGATCAATTTAAGCATTCATTGTGATAATTTGTGTTATGCAGTTGACAGCATGCATTAATGTAACCAAAGTATAATTGCTAAATAACCTTGAGAAATTTTAGCAATGCACTTGGCTTAATATAGTATAAAATCAGACTATAGGGAATAAAGAGATGGGCCAGAAACACTTTTGGAAATAAATAGAATGTGATTTTTGTTTTCCACAAACTGAGCCAACATAGTACCCAAAAGGGCTTTTTGCAAATATTTTGTGACAAAATGTTTTTAACAGGGCTTGCATCAGACACAAATTTTTCAAAAACAGCTGTTATAATCTATTAAGTAAACAATGCATAATTAGTGACAAAACTCTGTGAATCATTCTATTTCCTGAAGGCTCCTATTTACTGAATCGCAAAGTGTATTGTGTTACCTATCGTTACTTTCTCTTTCATACTGCTTTTTCCATTTTAGAATTTTTATAAGTCTCAATTGTTCCAGACCAAAACATACATCAGGATGATATTTGGAAGCTCAATTTAATTAACTTTAGAGAGATAATTATCTGAATATTTCCCCCAAATGCCGGTGCTCATTGTCTTTTAGATAAAACACTGCAAATATAGAGATCTGTTATTTTTATTAAGATAAATTGCAATGGTAGAAACAATGTCTAAATTAGAAAAATTAAGAACATTAAAAGGTTTTTAAAGGGTTAGTAAATCATTTGGGGGGCAAGGCTTATGCTCTTTCCCTGAATTTATGGGGAAATGGTGGATGTTTGAGGAAATGCAAGAAATCTTGTTATGACAAGATACTCCTAAAAACCTTAAGAGTTAAGAACTTTAAGCTAGCTTTGAAATGACATATTTCACAGGTGGAATAAGAAGAATTTAAGGCAAGAATAGATGATCTAACTTTCAATTACACTGCTATACCTCTAGAGCCGAAGAGGAGAGGGTTTAGGACTGTGAACACATGAGCTTTTTTCCCCTTCCTCATTAAGTGTATGCTAGTACAGAGATCTGTGTCCAAAATTTTATCTTAAATTACTTATAGAAGTCTGCTTTTGCTTCTGAGCTTCTATCTGCTTATACTCGATGCAGTTAGATAACCAAGATGGATCTTGAACCCAAATTCTGTGGAGAATAATATATTCTCTGACTTTGCCATCATCCTTAAGATTTTATTTTCACTTAGAATGTATGGAACTGTATTGTGGTCTTCCTAATCTTATCAAAGAGAGGTCGAACATATTGTTGAAGAGCAGAGTCTTCCCAGTCACCATAGCTGGAATCTAATCCCAGCGTTACCACCTTCACACTGTGGAAAGTTTATTGGGCATTAATCTCTGTATGCGTCAGCTCCACTTTTTAAAATGGGGGTGCTAATTTATAATTTATAGGATTTTTAGAAGTTTCAAAAGAGCTTCTAGATTTCTTGTCTTCAGTCCAATGTGTATTTGACAAGTTGCGAGAGGGTCAGCATAGACTACCTTGAGGGTTAGAAACTCTAAGGGGGCCCAGTCTCTCTGGGCCCCCCATACTTTTGTAAATTTCTCTCTGAGAGCCCTACCAGGTTCTCACAGTAAAGATGAGAGAAAAATTCCCTTGTGCTTCTATGTTGGGGAGGGAAAAGTGACCATACTGAAATATGTCCAGAATATTCTGTTCTCCTGAACAAGGCCTGTCCTCAGGAGACACTGAGATTGAGAATTAATTATAGGACTACAGAATGTTTTCCTTCCCCCTACATCAATAGGACTCCTGTATAATAACAGGGGATCACAGGTGAAAAAAAAAAAAAAAAAACTGCAAGCATCAGATTCTAAGTCTCTAGGAAAACCCAAAGACAACAGGGGAGACAGAAATAATATTAGAGGAAATTTTAGCCTATGACACCACAGCTACAGGAAATAGCAAATACCTAACTCTTAGCCGGATGAACACAAAACCTCCCATTAAAGGCCTATCTCAATTCCCTTTTACTCAATGCATCATGCCCGGCATTCAACAAAAAAATTACAATTCATGCTAAAAGACAAAAAAACACAGTTTGAAGAGACAAAGCAAGCATTTTGAGTCAGAATCAGACTCAGATATGGGAGAGATTTGGGTATTATGAGACAGGGAATTTACAACAGTTATGATTAATGTGCTAAGCATTCTAATAGAAAAAGTAGACAACATTCAAGGGCAGATGGGTAAAGAGAGAGAAACTCTAAGAAATAATTAAAATAAAATACTTATATTAAAAACACTGTGACAGAAATGCAGAATGCTTTTGAGGGGCTCATCAGTAGACTGAACATGGCTGAGGAAAGGATAAGTGAGCTTGAAGGTATGTCAATACAACCTTTCAAAACTGAAATGCAGAAAGAATAAAAAATGTTGAAAAAGAACAAAATATCCAAGAACTATGGGACAATTATTAAAGGTGTAAGATATACATAACAGGAATACTAGAAGGATAAGAAAGAGAGAAAAGAACAGAAGTAATATTTATTGTAATAGTAGTTGAGAATTTTCCAAAATTAATGATAAACACCAAACCATAGGTCCAGGAAGCTCAGAGAACACCAAACAGGATATATAACCCCAAATTTATACCTAGGTATAGCATATTGAAACAACAGAAAATTAAAGAGAAAATAGTGAAAGAAGCCAGAGATGGGAAAAGATCTTACGTGTTGAGAAATAGGGACAAAAATTACATTGGACTTGTCTTTAGAAACCATAAAAGCAAGAAGAAATTGAAGGCAAAATTTAATGTTTGGGGAGAAAGAAAAAAACAACCTAGGATTATGTATCTGGTGAACTATGATTCAAAAGTAGAGAAACAAAGACTTTCTCAGGAAAACAAATGAGCTTCTGTGTGTTTAAAGTGTATGGCAAATATAGGACATAACACTGAGTTATTGTTCAATAAATGGTGACTATTTGTAATAACAAGTAGAAAAAAATGAAGCAATCATATTTTGTGTAATCATGAGCCAACTACCTTGCTATGCACTTTTGTATAATTTTTACTTAATCCTCATCAACCGTCTTATAGTTAAGTAACTAAAATGAAGAAATCTCAATTGATCTCAAGTGAAAATAAACAACATTTCAATAAAAAACAGAAAACTCAGAGGAAATCCCATTCTCAAAGGCTATGGAGATAACTCATCAAGTTGAGAGTAAGCGATATTTAGTTGATATTAACTAGATATACAGCCAATAAACTACATTTAGAGGTTGTAAAATAAACATTATGAGCGATGCCATGTTTAATGAATTTTCTTGAAATGTACATATTCATATAAAAAGGAATGTTATCAAATGCACATCCACTGAGAGCAAAGTAGTATAATTTCTTTTGTCTTACACCTGGCTGCACATTCGATGCTTTGACATCAACCTGTAACCTTTTCAACCCTGGATCTTAAACTGAACCCCATAAATCAGAAAATGATCTGTCATATCTCAATTCTTCCAAGAATGGTGCAAATCTAGATGTGTAGGAGGGAAATTAACTCATAGGATATAATAGATGCCTTGGGGCACTAACGCTTAATTGTCTCAGGGTAACTCAGTTGAAAGGCTGTGCCTAGAACGTTAAATCAGAGTCTCTGGAAGTGGGATGTAGGTATCATGTGTTTCTTAATATGTTGTTTTTTTGCTTCATGGGATTTTCATAAGGTCCTAGTGGAAAATCTCAAATTCATAGTATGTTTTCTAATATGCAAAGGAGATAAACAGATATGAAATAAAGGTAAATCATCATCCAGATGAAGAAATTATGAGACTGATTCCCTGGATGCTTATGAGGGTAAATCCTGAATCATGGGGAAAGAATAATAGGTAAAACAACTCATAATTCCGTTTGGAATTAGTAATAAATATATCAATTCATTTCTGAAGCTGATATTGTTGTACAATGAATTGAAAACTCTAAAATGTTCTTTTCTAGGAAACTGACAGGTAGAAGGAATATGTCCCAACTTTTTGCATGAGATTCTGTTTAATTAACAAAGTATATTTATTTATTTACTTAAGGCACATTTCTTAAAGAGGCCTTCTAGAGAAAGTGTTGTGATTCTCTAAGTAGCAGACGATCTTGTGAAACAAAATTTGAGCAGAGATAGACATGAAGGGAGAGACATGGTGATATCCTGGGATAGTCACAAGAGGCATTCCCATATACTACTTGGCATGGATCTTGGGGCAGCAAGTAAGTTGAGAATTCACCTCTTCCATCCAAATGGAAAGGACTCTCTGGCTCACTGCTTACTGTGAGAATCTAACAAGAGCTACTGATTTCTCAGCAGAAAAAAAGCAACTACACACTATATTTTGCATACATTTCAACATTTCACCAACTTGATGAAGTCCACACATGGACTCCACGTGAAAAAATCCTACCAGTTTTGTTGCAGGAATAAGTTACTCAAAATGTTTGCTTTGTTTTTGAATTATGACTATTATTTTAAATGTTTCTGACATTTTTGATCATGTTTACTAGTTATTAGCAAGAAAATTTAAGAGCATAAACATTCAGATCTCATTGCATCAGATCAAATATCTCAGTGCTTATTACACGTGATATTTTTCTAAATGATTCACAAATAAGCATGTGTGTCTTATTTCTGTGTTTCTTCTTCATAAGATTTTTTTTAAATTCTGTGCATATTACTCAGTTAAATAAACAGATTATGATAAATTAAGATTAATTTATTTGCCTGACATAATATCAAACTGCACAAAAAATTAGTCAGATGGGTTACTTGGCCCCAGATGGGTAAAGAGTTTATAATAATACATTTATTAATTTGGCTTTGGGTATAAATGTTTTTTTGTAATTACTCAAAATGGTTATATATATAAAAATGGCCTTAATCATTTTTATGCAGTTTGAATTTTGTAAGTAGACATTTACGTGTATATATAGAAGGAGTATTACTTTTTTATCTACTATTCTTTTGAAAGTTTTTCTGAATGAAGTGGAAAGTGGGGGGAATTAATTATAAAATATCTTTGAAACAATGCCTCCCATAATTTCTCACGTGTTATGCCAATTTGCAGAAATTGCCTCAAAAATGCCATGTTGTGTGGTGTATTTTAATGAGTGACAGACACTATAGTTTAGGATTTGTGGAAATATCTCAAATATATGTATTTTCAGATTTTTTTTATTAAAAAGTAATATCCAACCATATGAAGAACAATTACAATAACAAAATACTGTCAGTTTAATTCATTAAAATCTTCTTACTTTAATAATAAAATATAGGGGAAGACTTCCAGACTGGCGGAATGACTACAAATGTAAACCACCTCTCCATAAAATAAGATATCAAAATTCACTCAGTTAATTAACAAAAGACTTATCACAATCTGAGGAGCATTTATTCAGGAAAACAGCTTCACCTCCATAAGAAGAAGAGCGTTTTGACCTACTATCTCTCTCTCCCCAGCTCTGCGGTAGCCTTAAAATTTAGCAGCCTTGCAACTGCATTACATGTGAAAACCAGCAGCCTTGTAGCCACTGGAGAGGGAAGATGAGAATGCGAGCTATTAAAAAAATCCAATCCCCGCAACACTGTCACTATTTGACCTGGCTTCCAAGTCCCTGGAAAAGACCCATTCTCGGGATGCTGTCATTATTTGACCTAACCAAGAGCTTGCTTCATGGGAAAGCCCTATCTCCAAGGTATTGGTCATAATAAAACAGCAGCAACTGCTTGACATTATAGTTGCCTAAAGCTGCCTGAAGCAGTGGGGCAAAAAAAAAAGAGCCTAACCAAAAACATATAAGGATGATATACGGAAAAAGATATACCTAGAGGGCTTTGAAAAGTTCTGACACATCATTGGTGATCTACGGAAACATGCATATGGGCAGGATTACGTGCACACTGAAAGAAATGAGAGGGTCCAGATCTCTCATCTCTGACTGACCTTAAGGATCTGAGCAAGGAGAAAGTGAAGGTTAAAGCAGAGTTATAAACTGCCTAACTGTTGAAGGCCTGACAAAATACACATAGAGCCCTTCAGTGAAGGGTAGAGGATTTATTGGTTCAAAAATATAAAGAAATCTCTGACCATTAGCTGGCCATTAAGTTAACTAAGCAGAGATTCCAGTAGCCACAAAGGAGATATAAACTTTATAGAATTATTCCAGGAAAGTCACTAAAAATAAAAAAATACCAATAACAATAAATCATGAGGAGGCAGAAGATATGATTTATGGAGTTGACATATTATATTTTCTAAAATGCCTAGTTTTCCACAAAATAGTATGAGATAGAAAAAGACACAAGAATGTAGCATCTACACACTATGGGGTGTGGGGAGCAATTAATAGAAACTAAACCTTAGAGGGCACAGATTTTGGGCATACTAGAGAAAGAATTTAAATCAGCTATTAAAACTATGTTCAAAGAACTAAAGGAAGCCATCTGTAAACAAATTAAAGGAAAGTGTGATAACAATGCATCATCAAATCAAGAATATCAATACAAAGATAAAAACTTTTGATAGCTGAGTGGAAATTCTGAAGTTGCAAAGAACAGTAACTGAAATGAAAATTTCATTAGAGGGTTTCAACATCAGATTTGATTTAGCAAAAGAAAGAATCAACAAACTTAACGTTAGCTCAACTGAGATTATTCAATTCCAACAACACGATGAAAATTAAGAAAAATAAAGAGTCTTAGAGATTTGTGGGACACCTTCAAACATACCAACATTCCCATAATGGGAGTGTCAGAAAGGAAGAAAAAAGGCAAAAAGAGTATTTGACACACAGTGGCCAAAAACTTACCCAATTTGAAGAAAAATTTTAACCTATACATCCAGGAAACACAATGAACTCAAAACAGAAAAAAAATAAAGGAGATCCATGCCTAGAATCATCATAGTCAAGCTTTCAAATGCCAAAGACAGAGATAACCTAGAAAGCACTAAGCGAAAAAGATTCATTATGTACAATTAACAGTTGGCTTCTCATCAGCAAGCATGGAGGCTAGAAGGCAATGGGATGATATATTGAAATGTCAAAAGAAAATCTGTCAATCATGAATTATATATTGAGGAAATCTATTTGTAGAAATTGAATGGGAAATTAATACATTCCCAAATAAACAAAAATTGAGAATTTGTTGCTAACAGAACGACCCTATAAGAAATACTAAAGAAAGCCCTTCATGCAGAAATGAAAGGATGTCAGATAGTAGCTTGAATCCATAAAAAAAAAAAAAAAAAAGAATAGTACCAGTAAAGATAGTTAAACATAAAAGAGTATAAATACATTTTTTTTCACAATCATTTTCTTCTCTTACCTGATTTCAAAAAATAACTGCATAGGTTCCAGTTCAAGATGGTGACATAGGAAGATCCTGAACTCACTTTCTCCCATGGACACAATGAGTCTAGAGCTGCATATGGAACAATTTCCTCTTAAAAAACCTAAATGCTGGCTGAATGATGACTACCCATTGGGCAAGCAAGAACCACAGCAAACCACGTCAAAGCAGGTAGAACAGGCAAGGACACAATCTTGCCATAAACCCCATCTCTGGTGTGGCAACCCACAATTGAGAGGGAACTGAAAACCCAGTGCTTCTCCCCGAGGAGTGAAGAGTTCAAACCCTACATTGAGCACCCCAACTTTTAAGACATGCCCCTGACAGACGAGCACACAAAACATCTGATTTTGAAAACCAACAGGGCTCCCTTCCCAAGACTCATAAAATGGTAGCAATGTGAGAAACACATCTTATAAGGGCTCGTGTGCTAGGACTAACTCACTCCAGGACCCAGCTCAGAGGCAGCCAATTGCACTCAGACTTAATGTGAAGGATGCTCATCTACTTATAAAAACCTTGGCCTGAGGGGCAGCCATCTAACACACACAACTAGGGGTCTGTTTGAATACTCTCTGAGAATGGAGACTGGCGGGAGCCATCTTCACACTCTCCTTTGCTGCACTCCAGAGCACCAGTATGTCCCGGAAGGGATCCTTTACCCATATCCGCTGCCCCAATTTTTGTAGCTACCACCCAGGGATGCCTCTTGATCATCTGGCTCTAGAGGCCAGGGGAGTTTCTGTTTCTGGTCACATGGGATTGTAATAATTGGTTTTACCCAGAAAGGAGCTCATACCCCTATCTGGTGCTCTGATTTTTGTGACTGCTATGAGGAGGTGCCTCTACATTGCTTGGCTCTGGTGGCCAGTGGGGCTTATGCTTGTGGGTCCCATGGGACTGTAATCAATGGAAAAAGAATTCTTAAACAGCTACCATCCGCAGGGCACAGCAAGAGGCAACAGACCCAGGAGCTCAGTCTTTCTGCGAAGGAGGCCTTAACTAATCATCATGACTCTGGCCCGAGGGACAGACTTCTAATTAAACAAACATCTATGGGCTGACTATAATCATTTCCAGAGACCTCAGAGGACAGGTACTACCTTCACTTTCACCCTCTGCCACACTCCAGAGTGCCACTGTCTCCTGGAGGGGAGATTTACATGCATCTGGTGCCCAGATTTTTGACTGATGCCCAGGGGATGACCCTTGATTACCTGGCTCTGGTGGCCACAGGGGCTTGAATTCCTAGGTCCTACAGGACTGTGACAATTGGAGGACTACCATGCCAAGGGTGCTGCATGGACAGTGGGCTGAGGCACACCCCTATCTTTTTGTGAAGGAGGACACTTTTCTTGTCTTGGAGCTTTGGACTGAGGGGCAGGCTTCAGGTTTGGAACCTATTTAGTGACCTTTGAAGCTGCCCTCAAGCAACATAGGCTGTGGATGCCATCTTGGTACTGTCCCTTTGCCTTGCTCCAGCTTACTAGTGTCTCCCAGTAAAGAGCTTATACACTCATCTGGAACCCCAGTTTTTGCAACCGCTACCCAGGGGACACCTCCAAATTGCCTGGCTCTGGTAGCTAGAAGGGCTTATGCTTGCAGACCCTCAGGATGGAATATATTTGCATACTTTTAAAAGCTGCTGCCTAAGGGTCTGGCTTTCAGTCAGCCTGAATCTAGCTGCTAAGATCCTACTCTGGGATACTGACAGGTCTTGGCGCATCATTACTACTGAGAGCTGTTGAAAATGTAGTGAGCTACTTGGACAAGCACAGAGATCCGGGAGATGGCAAAGAGCTGGAGCAGGGCTGAATGGAAAATTTCATCTCCCACACAAGGCCACTCCTCCAAGACTGGGGGAGGCAGTTGTTCCACCTACTGTATAGAAACCAACACAGAGAATCAAGCAAAATGAAGAAAGAGAGCAATGAATTCCAAATAAAAGAATAAGATAAAGCCTCAGGGGGAAGAAAATGACGAAATGGAGATAAGTAATTTACCTGCTAAAAAGTTCAAAGTAATGGTTATAGAGATGCTTACCAAATTAGAGAGAAGAATGGAATCACATGGTGAGAACTTCAAAAAGGAGATTGAAAATATGAGAAAGTACCAAATAGAAGTCACAGTGCTGAAGAATATGATAACTGAACTGAAAAATGCACTAGAGGGGCTCAAGAACAAACTAGATGAAGCAGAAGAAAGGATAAGTCAACTCGAAGACAAGGCAATGAAACTCACCCAGTCAGAGCAGCAAAAAGAAAAAGAACAAAGGAAAAGTGAAGATAGTTTAAGGAATTTATGGCATAACATCAAATGGACTAACATTTGCCTTATAGGGTTCCCCAAAGGAGAAGAGAGAGGCAAAGTGGCAGGAATTTTATTTGAAAGAATAATGGCTGAAAACTTCCATAACTTGGCTAAGGAAATAGACATACATATTTAGGAAGCCCAGAGAGGTCCAGATAGCATGAGCCCAAAGAGACCCACACCAAGACACATTATAATTAAAATGTCAAAAGTTAAAGACAAAGTGAGAATCTCAAAAGCAACAAGAAAAAAAAACCTTGTATATAAGGAAACCACTATAAAATTATCAGCGGATTTTTCAGCATAAGCTTTGCGGGTCAGAAGAAAGTGGCACAATATATTCAAACTACTGAAACTAAAACATTTCAGTGAAGAATACTCTACCCGGAAAAGTTATCACTCAGAATTGGAGAGATAAAGAGTTTTCCAGACATGAAAAAGCTAAAGGGGCTCATCACCACAAAACCAGCCTTACAAGAAATGTTAAAGGAACCTCTTTAAGCTGAAAAGAAAGGGCACTAATTAGTAAAAGAACACAGGTGAAAGAAAAAAATCTTACTGGAAAAGTAAATATATAGTAAAGGTAGTAGATTAATTAATTATAAAGCTAATATGAATGTTAAAAGACAAAAGTAGTGGGGCTGGCCCAGTGGCATAGCAGTTAAGTTTGCACACTTTTCCTCTAGCTACCCAGGGTTCATAGGTTCAGATCCCTGGCACAGACTGAGGCACCACTTGTCAAGCCATGCTGTGGTGGCGTCCCATATAAAGCAGAGGAAGATGCACACGAATGTTAGCTGAGGGCCAATCTTCTTCAGCAAAAAGAGGAGGATTGGCAACGGATGTTAGCTCAGGGCTAATCTTCCTCGCACACACAGAAAAAAGACAAAAGTAATAAAAATAACTCTGATTGTAATAATTAGTTAAAAGATACACAAGATAAAAAGATGTAAAATGGTGACATCAAAAACTTCTTAAAACATAGGGAGAAAGAGTAAAAATGTTGAGATTTAGAATGGAATCAAACTTAAGTTGTCAACTTGAAATAGACTATTATAAATTGTTATATGTAAGGCTCAAGGTAATCACAAAGCAAAAACTTATACTAAATACACAATAGATAAAGAGAAAGAAATATAAGCATACCACTAAAGAAAGTAATTAAGTCCAGACAAGCAAAAGTTAAAGGAGCTCATCACTAAGAAACCAGCCCTACAGGAAATGCTAAAGGGACACATTTAAGGGGGAAAGAGAAGACCACAAATAGGAAAAAATTATCTATTTCCACAATAAGAGGGTAATGGATTCAAATGCACAAAAAAGGATAGATATGATGTCAAAAACATAAAATGTGGGAAGAGGAGAGTAAAAGAGTAGAGCTTTCAGATAGAGGTCAAACTAAAGAGACCATCAATATAGATTGCTATATACATAGGTTATTATATATGAACCTCATGATAATCACAAACCAGAAACCTATAATAAATACACAAAAAAACTAAGCAAAAAGAACCCAGACATAATACCAAAGAAAGCCATCAAACCACAGGGGAAAAGAGCAAGAGAAGAAGAAAGGAACAGAGAAGAACTACTAAAATAACAAGAAAAAAAGTAAAAAAAAAAAATGTCAGTAAGTACATACACATCAATAGCTACTTTAAATGTCAATGGACTAAATGCTCCAATCAAAAGGCATGGGTGGCTGATTGGATAAAAAACAAGACCCATTTATATGATGCATACAAGAGACACACTTCAGACATAAAGACACTCAAAAACGGAAGGGAAGGGATGGAAAAAGATACTCCATCCAAATGGCAATGAAAAGAAAGCTATGGTAGCAATACTCAAATCAGACAAAATAGACTTTAAAACAAAAACTGTAATAAGAAAGTCATTAAATCACAAAAGGAAGAGAGAAAGAGAAGAAGAAAGAAACAGAGAGGAACTACAAAAACAGCTAGAAAACAATTAACAAAATGCCAAAGCACATGCCTATCAATAATTACTTTAAGTGTAAATGGACTAAATTCTTCAATCAAAGGACATAAAGTGGCTGAATGGATAAAAAGAAAAAACAAGACCCATCTATATGTTGCCTAGAAGAGATGCACTTTAGATGCAAGGACACACACAGATTAAAAATGATGGGATGAAAAAATATATTCAATGCAAACGGAAATGAAAAGGAAGCTAGAGTAGAAATACTTATATCAGAAAACATCAATTTTAAAACAAAGACAGTTACAAGAGACAAAGAAGGGCATTATATAATGATAAAGAGTTCAATCCAACAAGATATATAACATTTGTAAGTATTTATGCACTCAACATAAAATCACCTAAATATCTAAAGCAAATATTGACATACCAAAAGGGAGAAATAGACAGCAATACAATAATACCAGGGAACTTTAATACTCCACTTACATCAATAAATAGATCATCTAGACAGAAAATCAATGAAGAAACATGGGTTTTAAATGACATGTTATACCAGATGGACTTAGATATTTATAGAAAATTCCATCCAAAAGCAATAAAAGACATATTTTTCTCAAGTGCACATGGAACGTTTTTCAAAAAAGATCACATATTAAGCCATAAAACAAGTCTTAAGAAATCTAATAGGTTCTAAATCATATCAAGCATCTTTTCTGACCACAATGGTATAATACCAAGAAGAAAACAAGAACATTCACAAATATGTAAAGATTAAACAACACACTCCTGACCAACCAATGGGTCAAAGAAGAAACCAAATCAGAAATCAAAAAATACCTTGAGAGAAACAAAAATGGAAATGTAACATGTCAAAATTTATGGCATTCAGCAAAAGCAGTTCTAAGAAAAGAGTTCATAGTAGGATAAATGTCTGCCTCAAGAAACAAGAAAAGTCTCAAATAAACAACCTAACTTTACACCTCAAGAAACTAGAATAAAAGAATAAACAAAGCCTAGAGTCAGTAAAAGGAAGGAAATAAAGATTACAGCAGAAATAAATGAAATAGAGACTAAAAAGACAATTTAAAAGATCAATGAAACTAAGACATGGTTCTTTTAAAAGATAAACAATATTGACAAACCTTTAGCAAGACTTACCAAGGAAAAAAGAGTACTCAAATAAATAAAACCAGAAATGAAAGAGATGATAGAACTGGTACCACCAGAATACAAAGGGTCATAAGAGACTACTATGAACAATTGTATGCCAATAAATTGAGCAACTTAAAAGAAATGGATAGATTCCTAGAAACATAACACCTACCAAGACTGAATCACAAAGAAATAGAAAATCTGAACAGGCTGATGTCTAGCAAGGAGATTGAATCAGTATCCAGAAACTTTCCAACAAACGAAAGTCCAGGATAAGACAGATTCACTGATGAATACTATCGAGGATTCAAGGATGAATTAATACCAATCCCTCTCAAACTCTTCTAAAAAAAAAGAAGAGGGGGGAATCTCTTCCAAACACATTTTATGAGGCCAGCATTAACCTGATATCAAAACTGGACAAAAATACCACCAAAAATGAAGATTACAGGCCAATATGCCTGATGAACATAGAAGCAAAAATCCTCAATAAAATATTAGCAAGCTGAATTCAACAATACATTAAAAAGATCATACACCATCATCAAGTGGTATTTATTCTAGGGATGCAAGGATGGTTCAACATTTGCCAGTCAGTTAATGTGATATATCACATTAACAAAATGACAGATAAGGGGCTGGCCCACTGGCATAGAGGTTAATTTCACACTCTCTGCTTTGGCAGCCTGGGGTTCATGGGTTCAGATCCCAGATGTGGACCTAGACACCACTCATCAAGTCATGCTGTGGCAGTGACTCACATACAAAATAAAGGAAGATTGGCACAGATGTTAGCTCAGGGCCAATCTTCCTCACCAAAAAAATAAAGAGAGAGAGAAAGAGAGAGAGATAAAAATCACATGATCATCTCAATAGATGCAGAGAAAGCATTTGACAAAATTCCACATCCATTTATGAGAAAAACTCTCAACAAAATGGGTATAAAGGGCATGTACTTCAACATAATAAAGGCAAGCCCACAGCTAACATCATACTCAGCACTGAAAAGCTGAGACATTTCCTCTAAGATCAGGAACGAGACAATCATGCCCACTTTTGCCACTTTTATCCAACATGATATTGGAGTCCTAGCCAGAGAAATTCGACAAGAAAAATAGATAAAAGGCATCCAAATTGGAAATAAAGAAGTAAAAAATAAAGCTATTTACAGATCACATGGTGTTGTATATAGAAAACCCTAAAGAATCCATCAAAAAACTATCAGAGCTAATAAATTCAGAGGTTGCAGGATACAAAGTCAGTACACAAAAATCTGTTGCTTATCCTTACACTAATAATGTACTATCAGAATGAGAATTAAGGAAACAATCCCATTTACAATTGCATCAAAAAGAATAAAATAACTAGGAATAAATTTAACCAAGGAGGTGAAAGACCTGTATATTAAAAACTACAAGACATTAATGAAGGAAATTGAAGAAGACCCAAATAAATGGAAAGATGTTCTGTGCTTGTGGATTAGAATTAACATAATTAAAAAGTGCGTACTATGCAAAGCAATCTACAGATTCAACACAATCCCTATCAAAATTCCAATGACATTTTTCACAGAAATAGAGCAAACAATTCTAAAATTTGTATGGAACCACAAAGGATCCTGAATCACCAAAGCAATATTGAAAAAGAAGAAGAATTCTAGAAGCATCATGCTCTCTGATTTCAAACTATATTACAAAGCTATTAATTAAAATAGTATGGTATTGGCATAAAAAGGGACACATATATCAATGGAATAGAATAGAGAGCCCAGAAATAAATCCATTTATATACAGTCAATTAATTTATAATAAAGGAGCCAAGAAGATACAATGGGGAAAGGACAGTCTCTTCAATAACTAGTGTTGGGAAAATTGGACAGCCACATGCAAAAGAATGAAACTAGACCACTATCTTACACCATACACAAAAATTAACTCTAAATAGATTTAAGACTTGAATGTAAGACAGGAAACCATAAAACTGCTAGAAGAAAATATAGGAGGTGAATTCTTTGACATGGATCTTGATGATGATTTTTTTCTTATTTTATTGAGGTCATAATAGTTTATAACATTGTGAAATTTCAGTTGTACATTATTATTTGTAGACAATGATCATTTTTTGAATCTGACACCAGAAGCAAAAACAACAAAGGCAAAAATGAATGAGTGGGACTACATCAAACTAAAGAGTTTCTGCACAGCAAAGGAATCCATCAACAAAATGAGAAGGCAACCTACTGAATAGGAGAAAATAATTGCAAATCAAATGTCTGATTATGGGCTAATATCCAAAATATGTAAAGAACCCACACAACTCAATAGAAAAAAAACACAAACAATCCAAAGAAAAAATAGGCACAAGATCTGAATAGACATTTTTCAGAAGAAGACATACAGATGGCCAACAGGTACATGAAAAGATGCTCAACATCATTAATCATCAGGGAAATGCAAAACAAAATCACAGCAAGATATCACCTCACTGTTGGAATGGCTCTTATCAAAAAGACAAAAAATAACAAGTGTTGGTGAGGATGTGGAAAAGAAAGAATCCTTGTGCACTATTGGTGGTAATGTAAATTGGCATGGCCACTGTGGAAACAGTGTGGAGGTTCCTCAGAAAATTAAAAATAGAACTATCATATAATCCAGTAATTCCACTTCTGGGTATTTATTCAAAATCTGAAAACACTAATATGATAAGATACATGTACCCCATGTTCATTGCAGCACTATTAATAATAGCCAAGACATGGAAACAACCTAAGGGTCCAATGATGGACAAATGGATAAAGAAATTGTGGTGCATATAGACAATGAAATATTATTCAGCCATAAAAAGGAGTTAATTCTTGCTATTTGTGACAATGTGGATGGAATTCAAGGGCATTATGCTAAGTGAAATAAGTCAGACAGAGAAAGGCAAATATTGTATGATCTCTCTTATATGTGGAATCTCCAAAAAAAAAACAGGCTCATAGATACAGAGAACATATTGATGGTTGCAAGAGGTGAGGGCTGAGGGGTGAGAGAAATGAGTGAACTTTTTTTTGTTCAGATAAATTGAATAAAAATTTAAATATAATTGCATAAAGCAATAATTATAAAATAGTATTGATGGACTTGTAATGTATAAATACATAATTTATAAGGCAGCAATAATAAAATGAAATGGGTATGTCCGTGTTCCTACAATTCATATGACTAATCTCATCAAAGCTGTACTTTGGTAGGATCAATCTGATGTTCAAGGAAAAGTTAAGGCTCTTTCTAGACAATGTTTTTCTTATAAACAGGAAGCTATGTTTTCCAAAAAGAAAACCAACTATAAATTTAATGTATTGCAATGAAGTAAGAAACTCAGACACCACAAGACTTGAGTAGGTTTTTTTTGGAAAAACACATTTTCCTATCACCACTTTCTGAATGACTTCCCTAAAAAATACTGAAATAAAATCCCTACCCATTTTATCAATAAAGCAGTGCCTCATCTGTTGAACAAAAGAATTATTTTTTTGATGTTCAGTTAGTGAGAGGAATGTTAAATTCATTTAATGTGTTTATTCTAAAGGCCTATATGCCAAGAATAATCAACCGGAAATCTTTTTCAATAGGAATGTTTTAACTTGTATTTTTACATTCTGAGTTGTCTATCTTCCCTAGAAGATTTTTAATATTCATTTGGTAAACAATTATTGAATATTGTATACATGTACTCCTATGCTAAGAGCTTGCAATATGATCATGTATGACATTAAAGCTGCTTACAGAAAATAACATATATGTATGTGTGCAGTGTATAAGATAAAATTGAAATCTGTTAAAAAGCTTCCACTTCTGTCTGGGAGATTAGGGAAATACTCACAAATTTAGTAAATTATGAATAATAAGTAGGGATTTTGTCTTCATAGAGGACTATATTAAGCCAGGGAAGGCATTAGAAATGGAAACAACTTTTTATTTGTAACTAATGTGGATATACTACAGTTTTGGTAACTTTCATGTTTTGTCATTTGAGTACCAGTTGTAAGCAAGATGGCAAACTAAATTTATTGAACACTTACTATATGCTAGTTTATTCAAGACATTTCTAAATAAATAAATGAATAAACAAATGGCGTCATTTTATTTAATTTGTGAGATAAATGTTATTGACTCAAAATCCAGTTCTCTTTCCATTAAATGAGGTTCATTCACATAGGGTTGTGGAAAGACATGCTCAATCAAGAGCAATAAATAATTCCATGTTTCCATGAAGCAGAGTCTAGACTGCTTGGAGGAATAGAGTGGAGGGATAGAGGCCATATAATCAGGTTTCCTGTAAGTAAGTTCTGACTTATCCTGTGTATTATTTTTCTATGCTGTGTAACAAATTACCACACACACAGTGGCTTAAAAGAGCATACGTCAATTAGCTCATAGTTCTGCCAGTCAAAAGTCCAGGCACAGCATGACTGGATTCTCTGTTCAGCTTCTTTTCAGTCTGAAATCTCAGTGTTGGCTACACTTAGTTTTTGTCCAGAGGCTCTTAGGGTGAATTCACTTTCATGTTAATTCAGGTTATTGGCAAAATTCAGTTCCTTGTGGTTGTAGGGCTGAGGTCCCCTTTGACTTAGTGGCTATCTGCTATGGGTTACTCCCAATTTATTGAGGCCACTCTAAGATCCTTTCCACATGATCCCGTCTATCTTCAAAGCCAAAAAAGAATTTTCTCTCCTGTCAAACTCTTATCTTGCTTTTAGTCTCCCTGACTTTGGATAGTTGGCTTCAGTAAGACACCTGTCCTTTTTCAGGGCTCACCTGATTAGGTTAGCCCCACTGAAGATAATCTCCCTTTATTAAAATGAACTGTGCCAAATAACCTAATTCCAGGAGTGAAATTTATCATATTCACAGATCCAGGGAAAACACAGTATATGTACACCAAGAGATGTGGATCTTGGAGGTCATATTAAAATTCTGCTCATTATACCCTGTGATTTATTGCAAGTCATTTAAGCTCATAATGCTAATTTCCCTGTAAATACAAGGCAAGTGCTTACCTCATAGGATAGTTGGGAGGGTTTCCAATGGCGATATATGAAAGCATTTAATGCATTATCTGGAAAACAATAATCATCCAATAAATATTAACAATTACTATATTAGTTTCAGTGCTCTTTTAATTAGCAAATTAAACAATAAACAATGTAATGTTTTAATAGTGAGGATTAATCTAAATATTTTAGTATACATTTTGTGAGTCAGAGGAAAAAAATTTGATGCAACTGGCAACTTCAGTTAAAAAATACTATGTGTGATTTAATTGTTCTTAAATTTTTCTAAGAATGAAGTAACTTGATTGGAATGAGAAATCAATAAAAAAAATTTCCACCCCCACTTTAATCACTCTATTAATGCTCCAGAGATTCTAGTTTAAATCTAATTCCTTTCACTTTAATTCCTCATTAACCAAATAGTGTTCTATCTGTGGCATAACTGAACATATTCTTAATGAGAAAGTAGCAATCATTGAATTCACCATTTGCACACTGAATATGGGTTGGATATTACTCTTCATCTTGCCTGCTAAGCCAAGCTACTATTGTGAGGTTGGCTACTGTTGGGAAATTTTATGGTTGATTTCAAACAAGTTAGTGGAAAAATATGATCTATTAAAATCTCCATATGCTTGTTAAAATTGTGGGTGAGTACTTGGTAGAAATGCTACTCATTAAAAAAAAAGATGATTATTTTTACATGAGTATGATTTAAGGGTATAGCTTTAGAACATTTGGACACAATAACAGATGCTTCAACATTAAAATATCTTCCTAATGCTAAAAGGTTTACAATTTTGATGTGGGATAGAGAGAAAAGATATTTAAAATGTTATAAATAAACGGATGATCATTTCTTTATAACATCAGATATTAATAGCTTAAAAAGTTAATTCTGAAAGGAGCATTTCTAAAAAGCTGAAAGCAAAATGCAAAGTAATTTGGGATTCTGTAACTGCTTTTTGACATTTTAGGCAATCAGTTTGTTACCTTTGAAATGGGAACAATAAGTGTACTTCTCTGCTTTAGTCTTTATGGGGAAGTAGTTTTTTTAAGCTTATTAAGGTAGCATCTATAAGGATTCTAAAAGTGACTTATCTGCTTAGAATAAAATTCTTTGTAAATAAAAAATGTTATAGTATATACCTTTCTATGACAAATCAAATATATTATTGAAGGTTTATTTGCTATTTTAAGAAGTCGGCTCCAAACGCTGAGAGCACGGTTCAGCTTCAAGGCCCAAGCTCTCCATTCTACCAGAGGTCCTGCTGGACTGTAACTGTGGCAACTGAACAGTCCCATAGCCTCTTGGGATTCCTTTTGTTGCCTTTACAAATTAGTAGTATATTAATTCTTATGCTTTCTTGACTAGATAGGTGAGGATCAAAATGAGCTAACTATGAAAAGATTTGAAAGACTGTAATGTATTAAAAGATGAAATTATTAACATGAAAATATTATCAGTACAAAACTGATGTTTCTTATAGATAGAATAGATCTGATCCATAAATAATGAGAATAAAAGGTAATTAGACTGTATTTCTTCTTCATAAAGCTTTAGCATAATATAACTATAATGGATACAGTCATGCACTGCATAACGACATTTTAGTCAATGATGGACCACATATATGATGGTGGTCCCATAAGATTAGTACCATCTAATCAGGTGTAAAGTAGAAGGTATCCCCCTCATCAAGTGAAGCACGACTATATATCATAAATATCGAGTTTCCCTCTTTCTTTTTCCTGTTTGCCTCTTGCTTTCTACTGGAGTAAAATTATAATAGGTATAGATGGTTTTAATTTTTCTCAAATGTTTCCAAAATCTGTAGCTGGAGAGGAAATAACCAGACATAATTACATAAAATGTGAAGAGAAACTTTTATTGCTTTAGAAAGCATGGGTCAAGCATCTCTCCAAAAAACCCAATACGAAACAAATCAACACTCTGTAGCCTCATTTTCCTTCTATTCTTACAAAACTCTGTGTGCCTCGTGTCCTTATTGAAAATTCAGAATACGTAATTACTTAACTTTTTACTAGAACAAACATAGCTGATTTGAATAATGTAAACAGAAACACTAGATGTTACATAATAGCATTTGCTTGTATACAGTCATGCATCACTTAACTACGTGGACATGTTCTGAGAAGTGCGTCGATTTCACCATTGTGTGAACATGGTAGAGTGTACTTACACCAACCTAGATGGTACAGCCTATTACACACCCAGGCTATATGGTACTAATCTCATGGAACCACCATCCTATATGCAGTCCGTTGTTGACTGGGACATTATTATGCCACACATGACTGTACTGTTAAAAACACATTTTTATTGGTCAAGATAAACATTTTCAATGGATCAAAATGCAGCAATACTTAAGATTAAAGTAAGATAATCATGTAAGTTTAGAATGAGAAATTGGTGGTACCTTAATCATAACCCAATCCAAAAATGACTGCAGATTATTTTCAAGTATGGCAAGAAATATCTTTGACCTCAAGAACCTGCCATGTAAACATCTTGATTTAAACATGAATCTTTTTATTTGGTTACCAAAATAGGTTTCCATAATGTTAGTTCTTAATTAAATGGCCTGCAGAACAGATCTGTACTGTCACCAGGTTGTCAGACTTTTGGTTAAAAGAGGAGATGGTATTTCATTAAATACCCAAGATTAATCTTGCCATCATGGTCTATCTAATGTTGAAGCTCTTACACTAATTATTCCATTTAAGTTGACATGTCTGTAGGACTGCTTTGAAAGTGTGTGCAAGGAAAAAGAGATTAGTTTTTCTTGATAGGTTTTGCTGCTCTTCATAAATTGCCTCTGCTCTTCCTTCCTTCCTAATAGGATCTGTTACTTGAAATTTTACTCTATAAAGTCCCTGAACAAAACTATCTGGGAAACAAAGTTTGCCTTTAGTTCTCTCCTCCCTTTGTGATGGGTCCCGTATCTCCTTAGAAGACCCAACAGCAGCCACCCAGTAATTACTTGGATACAGCATAAACAGCGTGTGCACTGCACACACATGCACCTGATTCTCAGTATCTGATTATGCTTTGTGCCCTTGATTTTGGCTAGTTACTTAAACCCTCGGAGCCTTGGTATCTGTATCTATTAAATGACATAACTTGTAAAATTATTGAGAGGATTAAGTGAGACACTATATACATTTGGGACATAGTAAATAGTCATTAAATGGCAGCTATTATAAGAAATCATCCTAGGCTGCTCTTGCATTCTTTTATCCTGTGGTTCCCCACTACTCAGAGAAGTTTGTGGTCATGAATTTTTGTTAGACCTTATGATTTTCATGAATTTACCATACACTAAGAGCACTCTCTTAGTCTGCTTCAAACTAATCAATGAGAAAGAGTAAGAAAATTATTTCTAGGTAATGCAAATGAAACAACAGTTTCTTTCCGGAGATAATTCTCCCACTTTGTTAGATAATGCAAATATAATACAAATATCTACAGTCCATGGTTTGCTTAGTATGTGCTAAGGACCATGCATAAGGTTTTGAGTACATTGTTTCATTCAACTCTAGAAACAACTCTGAAAGGTAGCTATCATTTTCCTTTTAACAAAGAAGAAAATGGAGACTCACAGAGGCTGAGTAGATTACCCCAAGTCACCCAACTGCTGAGCAGTGTATCCAATATTCAATACTTCAATTCTTAACAGTCAGTACCCCTCAGATAAAAGATTAAAATGATCAAAATGACAGTCTCCATAGGAGTGAACTGTGGTATGTCTACATTTGGGGACAATTGGAGACTTTGTAGATTTAGTGACCACCATCTCCCAAACTGCCTTCTGAGTTACAAGGTATGCAAAATTATTTATAGTTGGGTTACCAGTAACATTTTTAATGTATTTTAGTACTTACATATTTGTTTTATTATCACGTCAAATTCATGATTTCACCATTAGTACTGCTTAGGGCTAGGCTAAGTAAAAATATGTATGGCTTGAAAAGTAAATAAACACAGTAATAGTACAGGTGATCAAAAAATATTACAAAGTTTTGAAGATAGTATAGAAATTTCTGAAAGTTAAGAGTTACTTCCCCAATCCACTGTGCTGTATGGTACTGGGGCAGGCATAAACAAAAAATGTTTAGCTGCAAATTTGTTTTTAAATTACGTTTCCTCTTTTCTAACCATGTAGTAAAGAAACACTATTCAGGGACATGGTAGTGACTGTATTTCTCCCTTTTTTCGTACAAAACCCGAATCTCCTGTTTTTGTCTGTCTCAGATACCTTAATCTTAAGTTATAGGCTCTCAGCCATGGGATCCCCTACACATTGTTCAAAGAAAAGTCATCTCATTTATATAGCTTTTCATCTACCTCAACAAAATTAATATTTCATTGTCTCTCTTGTTATAGGTCTCAAGAAACACCACCATTTTATCACTTCCTGCATTGTGTTAAAGTTATATATTCTCAGGTCTCTCCTGCAATCACATGCCCATCATTGAAAGCCTTTTCAGAGTGCTAATTGTCTTCCTAATATTTTAATCTTTACGCTTAGTACAGTGCCTGGCACACAGCGAGTTTCCTATCAGAAGAAAGGAAGTGGGAGATTCCGGTTCAGTTGAGCATCCCTGATACTCAGGCTTGTCACCTGGACGAGGTGGAATTAGTTTTCAGTGTTAAATCATGAACTAAGTGGAGGAAGATACAAGAGATAAATTCAAGAGTGATTCAACATCAAGGTCAGGGAAATTTGTCTGTATGGAGGAGTTTGGCAAATGGGAAAATATAAAGCAATGGGAAGAAAAATGGGGAAAACTGTCCAGAAAAGGAAGTATAGAGTGAAAGTTAGCAAAAGGTGACCTGAGCTGAGAATATTGCCCCAAATATTTTCTGTTGGGTATCTAACTCTTTACATTGTATCACTGATGGAGCTGTTAAGTGCTCCAACAATCTGATATCATGGATGACTCCTGAAGCCAGTTTGTCTGGCATATGCAATTTCACTAATGTATACACAGTAGAGGAGGCAATCTTGCTTGATTATTTATGTGCTGGACAGAAGGGTTGTGAGCATCAGTATACACTTTTGATTAGATGCTAAAGATTCTGTAACTCACTCCATTGATAAGATGTGGAAAAGATGCAATAAAAGATATACATCATTCCAATTATTCCCGGATAGACTTCCTGTCAGGTCTACTCCTAATTGGAAAGAATGAAAAAAAAAGTAAGTCAGATGGAATCACACAGTAGGCTGTCTAAACCAGGAACTGAGAGCTCCAGTCCTGGTAGTAAGTCAGTCTCTGGTTTGATTTGGCTTTGGCATTATGCAAATAAAGCAAGGATGGAATTTTCCCAATGTTAGAAAGCTGCTGTTTTTATTTATTGGCCTTCTGTAGCCTGTTGCAACCAAGATAACAGTAATAGCAAAACAAAGTTGCACTGCACAGGAGAAGCCTCCTAACTTGTTTTTTAATGCCAGTAAGAAAAATCATGTTCCAATAGTGGTATTTTTGCGTGTGGATTATAGTGGGTGGTGCTTTGTTGTAGGGAGAAAACTCTGAACTGAACTCATGAGTAGTTCTTTTTTTTTCCTGCTAGTGTCTTAATGTTGGTGTAAATGCATATTGTCTTTTTGCTAAGTGTGACTTACAGGAGATGCTGGTGAAATTACCTAGGAAGCCAGCAGAGAAATCCACTGCAGACTTAGCCTCAAAGCTAAGGATAAACTTGGACATAAATCTTTAAGCATAGTTTGAGGCTTGATGATAGTTGAACCTAGTTAGCTCACCTTATAAGAAACATGCTTGACGTTTGTTCATTTTGCTAATTTTATTTTTATCACTTAAAATCATGCAATTTAGATAGAAGAATTGCCTCTGTTCCTTTGAGAAAATCTTTAGCCACTTTTAGGGTTTTTACACTCAGACTTCAATCTTTTGGGCTGTATTATCTTTTAAATGTTGGCTGCACAGACTTGTCCTGCACTCATAATGGACATTTTTCAAAGCCCTTAAACTCTTGCATTTATCTGCATAGCATCTTCCAGTTTTCATGTTGAAAACTGGAAGATGTTGTCCTCACAATAATCTATGTTGTAAGCAAAGGATTTATGGTAATCCTCTTTCTATTGGTGAGGAAACTGAAGTTCCATGAGGCCAATTAGCTGGTTGCTGTCAAAGGTAGGGTTTTTTTTTTTCTTTCTTTCTTTCTTTTGGTGAGGAAGACTAGCCCTGAGCTAACATCCGTTGCCAATCCTCCTCTTTTTGCTGAGGAAGACTGGCCCTGGGCTAACATCCATGCCCATCTTCCTCTACTTTATGTGGGATGCTGCCACAGCATGGCTGACAAGCAATGTGTTGGTCTGCACCCGGGATCCGAACCTACGAAACCCCAGGCTGCCGAAGTGAAGAGTGTGAACTTAACCTCTATGCCACCAGGCAAACTCCACAAAGGTAGGTTTTGAGCCATAAATATTTCACTCTTTGTCCATTACTCATAACCTTTGTCTTCTATGCACAGTTAGACCTGAGAAGCTAATAATGAAATATGGAAAGACAAATTAAATTGATCTGGTGTTTCGGAAAGATTTAGTAATGATTAATAGAACAAATTCAAATTATTTGGGAATCCTCTACTGGTCAAGAATTGTGGAAACCTCTCCTATATCTGACAAGGCACTATGGGTTTTTGACCTGTATAATATTTTAGGTAACTATCTACTGTTGGTGTTCTACACTAAAAGGTGATGTAAATTCAGGTACATGGCACACTTGGGTTTACAATTTCCCATTGGTTGTCCCACTTGAAACTCAAGTCAGGGTGCATGTCCTACTTCAATGCCACGTTCTTGGCATAGTGAGCATTGTGGGTTAAATACTGTCCCTCAAGAATTCAAGTCAACTCGGAACCTCAGAAGGAGACCTTATTTGGAGCTAAAGTTTTTGCAGATGCAGCTAGTTAAAAATCTTGGAATGAAATCGTACTGTATTTAGGGTAGGCCCTAAATCCAATGACTGGTGTCCTTGTAATAAGAGGAGAGAACACAAAGGGAGACACACAGAGAGATGGACCATGTGAAGATGGATGCATAGGTTAGAGTGATGGAGTCACAAGCCAAAGAATTTGAGGATTACTATGAGCATCCAGGAGCTAGGAAGAGGAAAGGGAGGATTCTTCCCTAAAGCTTTTGGAGGGTAAATGGCCCTGCTGATACGTTGATTTGGAATTTCTAGACTCCACAACCATGAGAGAATAAATTCCTACTGTTTTAAGCCACTAACTTTATGGTAATTTGTACTGGCAGCTCTAGTAAACTAATACAGTGGGCAGAAATGTTCTGGACAAGATAGTTCCCTTCTAGTTCCTGGTTTTATGTAGACAGCTCAGGTCCAGCCTACTATGATACATGAGATTCTACTCTTGGCCTTATCCGGGGGTTAAAAGTCCAAACACAGACATATCTGGTCATGCATTTCCCATGGATTGTTTTGGCTTCAACTCACTCTCACTACATTAGACTTAGGTTCCTTCTTATTTGTGGCATCTGCCAGTTTCATTTCTTTGTTTTGAGACCAGCAATATATTTCCCTTTTGCTTGTATTTCATCCAGGATTTCTATGTGTTCATATGCTGGGCCGTGAGGTACAGGCAAACCTTCTGTCAAGTCTTCCCACCCCTTGCCTTCCACTAATCATGTATCCTGGTCAGACAGCTCTAAATTAAAAACAAAAAATCCCACCTTAGCCAAGGGACTAGACACAATGCAATTAGTATATGAATGTGACAATCTTTTCTTAGATGAGAAGAAAAGAATACTTTCTCAAAAGTCTTTTTCTCTTGGTGACCTAAAGTGGCTTCCTTTGTAATGAAACTTCTTAATTTTCACAATGTCTTAACAGAAACATGAAGCATATTTTGCAAAGGTACAGCTTATCATCCTTAAAAAAATGCTCTTATTTGAGATCCTTGAAACTCTCTAAAGGACTGTAGCGTGTGTTTGGGTGGCACCATAGCAGTGATGATTTTAGTGTTAACACTCATGTATTTGTGTCTTTAGTATCTACTCTCTATGTGCTTTTAGAGCACAAATATCAGTTCCCTTATTTTTGGTTTCTTGTATAAAAGGAGGGATATTTTTATATTTCAATATTCCCTCCTTTTTTCTTTCCCAAGTTTCTTGTCTGTGGGAAGCCAGTACAGAATTATTTGAGCTAAATATTATAGAGCAGCTGTGTTAATGAAAACATTTGTTTTCATTTATTTTATGTGCACATACCTAAAGAGTTATGCAACAGCTATACATTAATAAATCCAATGAATGGATATCATAAATAAACACAGGGATAGACTTCAGTCAGAAACCAGAATTTGCAGTTAAAGGAATTATATAAACTACACAAATAGACAGGAAATTCCAGCTCTGTGAGATTTCTTGGGGCAACAGTATATCATCACTTACTTTTAGTTTGACCTCATTTTCTACTTAATATCTTATACCTGAACTTTTTTGTTATTTGCAACATTACAGTATTGAGTTTATTGATGCTGGTAGAGTTAGAATGTGGCCTAGTAAGCTATATGAGTTAGAACTGAAAAATGTCAATTTAAAAATGACATGATATGGTTACATTTATCTAACTTGTGCAAAGGAGTAAAGTATAAACAATCTTTCAAAAAATTGGAAATAGTGAAAATAGACAGATAGAAGAAACAATGATAATAATTTTACATAAAACATATTCCAAAGTTTCATCTCCCAAGATAACTTTTATTTTGATATTTAAAAAAATTTAAAATGTTAAGTGGGAACTTCCAGTTTCGGCTCTGGTGTGTAAAGAGCTTTGAAGTCATAACTGCCATCTTTACAATGAGACAAAATGGACTAACCAAAAAGCAATTAATTTTCTCAGACCCATCAGAAAATGAGACTGCAGGGCACACTGCCACCCCAAAATCTAGAAAGACATGTGAATCCAGAAAGTCACAACGGAGCTCTACCTATCTGAAGGAGAAGCCACTGGAGTCATAAACTGATGAGGACACTTAAATTTTGATAAATTGACAAATTGGTGGAGACTGAGAGTGAACTAGCATGAGAGTGAGAAACTCACAAAAACTGCAGTTTAATAGAAATCCCAACACTTTTGTGGGATTCCTCTACATTAAACCCATCAGATTCTTAGAGTGAAGATCTAAGAAAGATCTCATTGTGGCTCTAGCCAGGAGGAAATACCAATCAACATGAAATACTAGCAGAGCATTCTCCATAGGAAAAGACATCTCTCTAAGAAAAGAACTGTACCAAAGTCTTGTCCTAGCTTGCTGAAGGGCACTGCTGTCACTCCAGCCACACTTGCCTTCCTGTCTCAGTAAAGGCTGGTGGAAATGCTATACCACTGGAGATAGATTTGTGAATGTCATTGTCTGGACACACAGGTCCACTAAAAAACTGATATTTAATCTTAAGATTATAGATCATTCCACCTCCCCCCACCTTACCACCACCCCAACAGCACTCTAGTATAAAAAGAGTAGATTGCAACCTAAACAACTGCAAGATACAGACCCTATGTGAGGAGGAGCTCAGTTCCCTCCTACTATAGAATATGTGCTTCTACTTCCTGTCTTGTCTAGGCATTAAAAGCCCAGATATAAACATATCTGGTCACACAGCTCCCGTTAGTCTTCTTGACAATGACTCACTCACTCCTCCAGGTTTGAAGTTCCTCCTCATTTCTGACACTTGCCAGTTTCATCTCTTGGTTTTGAGAACAGCAATATATTTATATTTTTTGTCATGCTCCAGCAAAGCCAAACTCAAAGGAAACAAAAACAAGGACATTATTGGAAATTAAAGCCTAGTATCTACAGCTACAGTAAACATGAAACACAACCCAACTCCTAGCTAACTTAGCATGAAAAATAATGGATAAAAAAAGAAACAAAAGAGGACATCCAATAACTGTGGGATAATTCCAAGATGTAACATGTGCCCAAGAACTTTTTAAAATTAATCACAGACTCAAAACACATATTCCATATTTAGGAAACTGAGAGGACACCAATCAGGATAAAACCCAAAACAACTTTAGTTAGCTTATATAGTCACCCTTCAGAAAACCAAAGACAAAGAGATGATCTGGAAAGAATCTAGGGTGGGGAGGAAATCTTACCTAGAGAGGAACAAGGATAGGAATTACAGCCAACTTCTCATCAGGAAACATGGGAGCAAGAATAGAGACAATTGAAAAGGTTAATATGTTGAAAAAAGAACAACCTAGATTTCTATATCCAGTGAAATTACCCTTTAAAAGTAAAGGAGAAATAAAGAATTTTTAACACAAAGATAGGGATTGAATTGGCATCAGACCTGCCTTGTAAGAAATAGGAAAAGAGGTTCTTCAGGGAGAAGGAAAATAAAGTAGGTAAAAAACTCAGATCTACATAGAGAAAGGAACAACCTTGGAGAAGGAATAAGAGAAGCTAAAACAAAATTTAAATTCTTTTCTCTCAATTGATCTAAAAGATAGCATATGAATAAATAAAATGAATAACAACAATGTCATAAAGGATGGGATGGAGTAATTGGGAATATTCTGTTATACTACACATAAAGAGGTCTAGTGTTATCTGAAGATGAACTTATAGTACTTAAAATGTGTATTGAAAACTCTGGCAAACACTAAAAACTGTTTGCTACACTAAGAGAGAAGATACAAAGAAGTCATGTAAAGTGCTCAATTGAAAACAGGGAAGCAGAAAAAAGTAGGAAAAAGAAAACAAAAAACCAACACAGTGAGAAAGAAACAGTTAGATATTAATCCAACTATATCAATAATCACTTTAGATGTGATTATCTAAATATGCCAATTTAAAAAACATGAAGAGATAAAACCAGATAAAAAATATTTACAGAGAGAATAGAGATTAAAAAAAAAAAAAAAAAAACAAGACACAGTGATATATTGTCTTGAGAAATTCATTTTAAATATAGAGACTGATAGGTTAAAAGTAAAAGAGGGGGTAAAGATCATGATAACAATAATGAAAAGAAAGTGAAGTAGCTATATTAATTTCAAACAAGGTAGACTTCAAAACAAAGAAAATGATGAGGCATAAGTAAATGCTTTACATAGGGATAAAGGGGCCAATCGTCCAAGAAGACATAACAATCCTAAATGTGTATGCACCTAACTATTGAATGTCAAAATATGCGATGCAAAAATTGCTAGAACGGAAAGGAGAGACAAATGCACTATTGCAGTTTGATACTTCATACCCTCTTTCAGTAACTAATAGGCCAAGTATTCAGACTATCAGTAAGGATGCAGTGGACCTGACAGTGCTATTAACTTGATCTAATTGACCTTCATAAAATACTCCATCTGTCAATAATAGAATACATATTCTTCTCAAGCTCACATGGTACGATCACCAAGATAGAGTAGATTTTAGATATAAAGTACACCTGAACAAATTTAAGAGAATAAAAATAATATAAAGTATGTTCTCAGACAACAATGTAATTAAACTACAAATCAATAAAGTAACAATAGCTGGAAAATCTCCATATATTTAGAAGTCAATCAACACACTTATAAATAACTTGTGAATCAAAGAAGTCTCAAGAGAAGTTAGAAATTATTTTGAACTATATGAAAATGAAAATACAACTTATTAAAATTTGCAGAAAGCAGCAAAAACTGTTTGAGGAGAATTTGTAGCATTAGATGCACATATTAGAAAAGGTAAAATGATCTAAAATCAAAACTTAAGCTTCTACCTTAGGAAAATAGAAAAAGCAGAATGATAAAAGCCTAAAGCAAGCAGAAGAAAACAAACACTATAAGAGCAGAAAGCAATGAAGTTGAAAACAGGAAGACATAGAAAAAACAACAAAAGCTGGTTCTTTTAAAAGATTAATAAAATTGATAGCTTTCTTGCTAGGCTAAACAAAAAAAAAAGAGAGAAAACCTAATTGCTAATATCAGATATGAAGAAGGAGCCATGACTATTGATCCCGTGGAGATCAAAAGAATAATAAAATGTTAACAGATTGAGTGGGTTTAGTGGATTACAGCTTTAGCCATAGACTTCTAGTGTCTACTTGAGGCATTCATTCAGCAAATTCAGGCACTGACACAGAAGTGTGGAAGTGGTGTAGCAGAAGTCAATTCAGAATGGGTGATGAAGAGCCTCACAGAAGGGAAAACATTCCAAAGGAAGATAGAATGATGGTTTAAGTCAATAATGAAGTTACAGTTGTAAGAAAAAAATAGTTTTCTGCGTACAGCTTACATCATGTTAAATACAACTGTCCTTACACATGTCTTTATCCTTGCAATAAAAGAAGAGAGGGAGGAAGAGGAATAAAAGGGAATAAGAAGTTAGGGAGAAGGAAGACAGGTGAGAAAAGGAGAAATATATGAGTAAAAATGACTATAGGTCTATTTTGTTGAACTCCAGCCATTGGTTCATAAACAACACGCTCCAAGAATGTGTAGAGGGTAATGTGAAGCCAAGGGAATAATTATCTCTAAGACAACCATGTGGTTTTGATACCACAAAGCAAAAAATGTCTGTGGGGGGAAAAGGAAGTGGTAACTCACTCTCACAATATGGATGTTAATATGGATTAACGTATCACTTCAGCTGAAATGCTCACTTTTTACTTCCCACTCCCTTCTCAACTGCTGAAACAACTCTTGTCATTGTTGCCAACAACAACCTCCATCTTGCCAAATCCAATATTTTAGTCTAGGTATTAATCTTATTCCACTCTGCAGAAGCAATTGATGAAATTGATCACATCTTCTTTCTCAAAACCCTTTTTGCATGACTTTCAGGACATTATATTTACTTGGATTTTATTATACTTCCAGCTATGCATTTCCACCTTCATTTGGTAATTTTCATATTTTCCCTACCTCTCCCCTGAGCTTTGCCCTAATATAGGCAATGAGGTGTTTAATGTATTTCTACTTGGATGGTTAATAAGAATCTCAAATTTAACATGTCTGAAACATCATGATTTCCTCTTCCCACAATTTTCTCCATCTAAGCAAATGGCATCACCATTGGCTCAGTCACTAAGGCCAAAAACTTTATGACCATTATTATTTTTTTCCCCCTGCAGACCATATCATCTGCAAATCCTATCAGCTCCACTTTCAAAATGAATCCAAAATGCAACCAGTTCTTACCACCTCTACTAGTCTTTTCTTGTCCAAGCCCCATTCTCTCTCCCTTGGTGAAGCAGTAGTCTTCTTACTTGTCTCTCCACCTCCATTCTTGTTGGCCAACTATATTCTCCAAAGAGCAGTAAGATGATCTTTTAGAATGTAATAAGAGGGTATGTCTCTTCTCTCTTCAAAATTCTCCAATAGGGTTTCACATTCCACATGTAAGGAGCTTGAAAGACACCACTACATCCTAATGACAAGTAAAAGCTGAATAGACTGAAAAACCAACACATCTTCTTGGATGCATGAGAGATGGAAGGGCACAGGGAAAACTGCTGCCCCCAAGAGTGGAGAGAAGACAAGTGAATACAACTCATCATGGCTTACCAGAAAAGAGGGCCAGGAACAGAAACCACCATATGAACCAATGCCAGGATGACCAAACCTGAAGTGTAATTAACACATTGCTGGAGACTCAGTGTGGACAACTCTGAGTATTAAAAACTGCACAGGTCCCAGTCATAAGGGGGCCCCCAAAATATCCTGGAGATTTACCTTCAAGAGCACAACCAATTTCCCACAGTAAATATCAAAGAAAAATCACTTTGTGTTTCTGGAGAAGGAGGGGAAGAACCATTATGAAATACACCATAGCACTCTGTCTTAACAAGGCCTGTCCTCAAGGGAAACTAGTTAACCAGAACTAAACTGTTGGGGCATTATCATAGGGAACTGACCTAGGGGGAGCGAAATACCAACACGAGTCAGTTGAAGCCATCCTCTCCCATCTAACAGGAAAGGAAAAATCTGAGAAATTGTGAAGCTCACAGTTTAGAGGCATAAACTCACTAAAAGAAACCTAATATTGGGACCATAGAATGCTTCCCCCTCCCCCAAACTTTACCACCACATGACTAAAGCCTATTTACAACAGTTTTGTTTACCCAGTATATCATGCCCACCTTTAAAAAAAAATTACATGGCAATCCAAAAAGTCAAAAAACACACTTTGAAGAGACAGAGGAATCTTCAGAACTAGATATGGCAGGGATTTTTGAATTATCAGATGGAAAATTTAAAACAATTGTGATTAATATGATGAGAGTTCTAAGGGATAAAGTAGACAGCATGCAAGAACAAATGGGCAATGTAAGCAGAGAGATGGTAACCCTAAGAAATAATCAAAAAGAAATGCTAAAGATAAAAAACACAGTAACTGAAGAATGCTTTTGATCGGCTTGTTAGTCAAATGGGCATGGCTGAGGAAAGAATCTCAGAGGTAGAGATTATATCAATAGAGTTCTTGAAAACATAAAAGCAAAGAGAACAAAAACTGAAAAAAAAAAAAAAACAGAACAGAATATCCAAGAACTGTGAGGAAAGTTCAAAAGATGCAACATATGTAATAGGACTATCAGAAGGAGACAAAAGAGAGAAAGGAATAGAAGAAATGTTTGAAAAAACTATGACTGAATATTTCCCCAAATTAACATCAGGCACCAAACCATAGATCCAGGAAGCTCAGACAACAATAAACAGAATTAATACAAACAAACAAACAACAACAAAAAAACACACACAAAGAAGACACTACATCTAGACACATTATTTTCAAACTACAAAATTAAAGAAAAAAATCCTGAAAGAAGCTAGAGGAAAGTAACCCCTTACCTATAGAAGAACAAAGATATGAATGACATCCAGCTTTTCCTCATGCAAACAAGAAACATACAAGAAAGAAAATATAGTGAAATATTTAAACTGTTGAGAGAAAAAAACAAAAAACCTAGAATTCTGTACCCTGAGAAATTACTCTTCAAAAGTGAAGGAGAAATAAAGACTTTCTAAGGCAAACAAAAATTGAGGGAATTTCTTGCCAGTAGACTACCATACAAAACATATTAAAAGTTCTTTAAAGGGAAGAAAAACAGTATAGGTCAGAAACTCAGATCTACAGGAAGTAAGAAAAGCATTGATGAAAGAATAAGTGAAGATAAAATAAAAACTTTTAATTTTCTTCCCCCCCCTTTTTTTTTTTTGGTGAGGAAGACTGGCCCTGTAACATCCATTGCTAATCTTCCTCTTTTTGCTGAGGGAGATTAGCCCTGAGCTAACATCTGTGCCCATCTTCCTCTATTTTGTACACGGAATGCTGCCACAGCTTGGCTTGATGAGTGATGCATAGGTCCATGCCCAGGATCTGAACCTGCGAACCCCAGGCTGCCGAAGCAGACTGTGCAAACTCAGCCACTACACCACCAGGCCAGCCCCTAATTTTCTTATTCTTAATTGATCTAACAGTCTCTTCAAATAATACCAATGATGTATTTAGTTAGGTATGGTTATCTACTTTTCTATCTATCTAATATTATATATATATTTATGTGTACTTATATATAAGTGAAGTGAATGACAGCAATGATACAAGGGACAAGAGGGAGGAATTAGGATTATATTGTTATTATAAGGTACTTACATTACCCATAAAGCAGTATAGTATTATTTGATAGTGGACTTAGATTAGCTGTATATATGTATCAAACTCTATGGCAACAAAAAAAGGTAAAAAAAGAAGTGTAACCAATATGCTAAGAAAGGAGAGAAAAATGAATCATATAAAGTGCTAATTAAAACTACAAAAAAGGAAGAAAAAGAGTGGAAGACAAAATAGGAACAAATAACAGGGCAGCAAATAAAACCCAGTAATGATTATGGTAATATTAATCTGACAATATCAATAATTACTTTTAATATCAATTGTCTAAATGTACCAATTAAATGGCGGAGATTGTCGGACTGGATCAAAACAAATAACCAACTACATATTGTCTACAAGAAACCCACTTTAAATAAAAGACATATATAGATAAAAAGTAAATGGGTGGAGGAAAAACTTACCATGCTAACACTAATTAAAAGAAAGCAGGAGTATGTTTATTAATTTCGGATAGAACAAATTTCAAAGCAAGGAAATTTATAAGTGATAATTACGGGCATTACATAATGATAAAGGGATCAATTCTCCAAGAAGACAGAACAATCCTTAATGTGTATGCACCTAACAACAGAGTGTCAAACTCTGTGAGGCAAAAAGTAATAGAATTGCAAAAGAAATAAATGAATCCACTATCATATTTGAAGACATCAACACCCCTGTATCAGAAATGTACAGATCCAGCGGGCAGTAAGGATAGTTAAACTCAAAAATACCATCAATCCACTGGATATGAATTGACACCAATAGACTACTTTATGCAACAACAGCAGACTACACATTCTTCTCAAGCTCACATGGAACATTCACCAAGGCAGACTACACATTGAGCCATAAAGCACACTTTAACAAATTTAAAAGAATAGAAATCATACAATATCTGCTCTGAGACCACAATGGAATTAAACAAGATATCAATAACACAAAGATAAGTGGAAAATTCCAAAATATGTGGAAATTAACCAACACACTTCTGAATAACAATGAGTCAAAGGGGAAATTTCAAGAGAAATTAAAAAACATTTTGAATTAAATGAAAATGAAAACACAGCTTATCAAGTTTTGTGTGATATAGTGAAAGTAGTTCTTAGATTTAAATTTATACCATTGAATGCATATATTAGAAAAGAAGAAAGATCTAAAACAATTCAGCAGAAGAAAATAAATAATAAAAATTAGAGCAAAAATCAATGAAATTAAACACAAGAAATCAAAGGAAAAACGTCAAAGAAACCAAAAGCCAATCTTTGAAAAGATCAATAAAATCAATAAGGCTCTAGCCAGAATTACTATAAAGAACAAGAGAGAAGACACAAATTACTAATATCAGATATGAAAGAGGGAACATCACTACAGATCTCATGGACATATAAGGAATACTATGAACGACTTTATGCCCACAAATTTCATAACCTAAATGAAATAGACCAATTCCTTGAAAGATACAATCTGCCAAAACTCATACAAAAAGAAATAGAAAGTCTGAATGGGACTAGATCTATCAAAGACGTTGAATCAACAATCAATAACTGTCCCAGATGGAAACATCAAGCCCCAACGGGTTCACTGATGAATTCTGCCAAACTTTTATGGAAGAAATTACACCAATCCTCCACAATTTCTTTCAGAAGATAGATGTAAAGAGAATACTTCCTAACTCATTCTATTAGGCTAGCATTACCTATACTAAAACCAGAGAAAGATAACACAAGGGGAAAAAGTTACAGACCAATCTCTTACAAACATAGATGCAAAAATCCTTAACAAAATATTGGCAAATACAAACCTACGATGTATAAAAAGAATTATATATTAAGACTTTGTGGGATTTGTCCCAGGTATGCAACCTAGTTCAACATTAGAAAATCAATTACTGTAATTCATCACATCAACAGGCTAATATAGAAATATTACATGAGCATATCAATAGATGTGTAAAAAACTTTTGACAAAATCCAACAATCATTTATGGTAAAAACTCCCAGTAAACTAGAAATAGAGGAGAACTTCCTCAACTTGATAAAGTATATAAAACCTCCAGCTAACATGATATTTAATTGTGAGAAATGTGAAGCTTTCTCACTAATATCAGGAACAAGGCAAGGATGTCCCCTCTCACCACTCCTTGTCAGTATTGTATTGGATGTAGCTACTAATGCAATAAGGCAAGAAAAAGAAATAAAATGTATACAGATTGGGAAGGAAGAAATAAAATTATCTTTGTTCACAGATGACACAGTTGTCTGTAGAAAGTCCAAAAAAATTGTCAAAAAACGCCTCCCAGAACTAATAAATGATTATAACAAGGTTGCAAGATAAAAGTTAATATACAAAATTTAATCACTTTCCTATATACCAGAAATGAAAAAGTGGAAATTGAAATAAAGCCACAATATAATTAACATTAGCATCTAAGACATGAAATGCTTAGGTATAAATCTAACAAAATAAGTACAAGAGCTATATAAAGAAAACTACAAAACTCTGATGAAGGAAATTGAAGAACTGAATAAATGGAAAGATATCCCATGTTCATGGATAGGAAGACTCAATATTGCAAAGATGTCAATTCTTCCCAACTTGAACTATAATTCAATGCAATCCCAATCAAAATCCCAGAAAGCTATTTTGTGGATACTGACAAACTGATTCTAAAGTTTATATGGAGAGGCAAAAGACCCAGAATAGCCAACACAATATTGAAGTAGAAGAACAAAGTTGGAGGAATGATACTACCCAATTTCTAGACCTACTATAAAGTGACAGCAATAAATACAATGTGGTAGTGGCAAAAGAATAAACAGATCAGTGGAGCAGAATAGAGAGCTCAGAAGTGTAGACCCACATAAATATAGTGAATCAATCTTTGACAAAACAGCAAAGGCAATACAATACAGCAAAGACTGTCATTTCAACAGATGGTATTGGAGCAACTGGACATCCACATCCAAAAATTTAAGTTAAACACAGACTTTACACTTTTCACAAAAATTAATTCAAAATGGATCACACACCTAAATGTAAAATGCAAAACTATAAAACTCCTAGAAAATAACAGGAGAAAACCTAGATAACCTTGGGTATGATAAAATTTATTTGACACCAAAGGCACAGTCCATGAAAGAAATAATTGATAAGCTGGACTTCATTAGAATTAAAAACTTTGTTCCATGAAAGATAATGTCAAGAGAATGAAAAGAAAATCCACAGACTGGGAGAAAATATATGCAGAAGACACATTTGATAAAAGATTATTATCTAAGGTATACAAAGAACTCTTAAAATTCAAGAAAAAGAAAACAAACAACCCAATCAAAAAAATGGGCCAAAGATCTTAACTCACACCTCACCAAAGAATATATACAGACGGTGAATAAGCACATGAAAAAATGCTTCACATCATATGTCATCAGGAAAATGCGAATTTAACAGCCAAAATAGAATGGCCAAAATCCAAAACACTGACAACATAAAATCTGGCCAAGATGTGGAGGAACAGGAACTTTCATCCATTGCTGGTGGGGGTGGAAAATTATACAGCCACTTTGGAAGACAGTCTGCTGGTTTCCTATAAGACTAAACATACTCTTTTCATATGATCCAGCAATCATGCTCCTTGGTATAAACCCAAAGGAGTTGAAAGTTTATGTCCACACAAAAACCCGCACAGGGACATTTATAGCATCTTTATTCATAATTGCTAAAACTTGGAAGCAACCAAGATGTCCTTCAGTGGGTGAATGGGTAAATAAACTGGGGTACATCCAGACAATGGAATATTACTCACTAAAAGGAAATGAGCTTTCAAACCATGAAAAGATATGGAGGAACCTTAAATGCATATTACTAAGTGAGAGTAGCCAATCTGAAAAGACTATGTAGTGTATGAGTCCAATTATATGACATTCTGGAAAAGACAAAAGTATGGAAACAGTAAAAAAAAAATCAGTGGTTGCCAAATGTTGGCAGTGGTGGGGAGTGAACAGGTGGAACCCAGAGGATTCTTAGGGAAGTGAAAATACTCTGTATGATGCCTTAATGATGGATACATATTATTATATATTTGCCTGATTCCATTGAATGTACAACACTGAGAGTAAACCCTAATGTAAACTATGGAGTTTGGATGATTATGATGGATCAACGTAGGTTCATCAGTTATAAGAAATGTACCAATCTGGCAGAGGATGTTGATAATGGGGGAGGCTATATATGTGTGGGGGGGAGGTACATGGGGCATGTCTATACCTTCCTCTCAATTTTGCTGTGAACCTTAAACTGCTCTAAAGAAATAAAGATTTAATAAAATCAAAACAAAACAACAAAAACCTCTCCAATGGCTTCTCACCATACTAAAAATAACACTCAATGTCTTGACTACTGTTTCTGGGGCCCTACAAGATCAATTCCTTGTTCAGTCTTGGTTCCTGTCACTCTCTCTCGCTTACTTTGTTTTACCCGTACTGATCATGTTTTTCACACTCAATGAGCATTTCTAGGTCTTAAAGTTTTCACATAAAAGTGAACAGGCAGGGTAGTTAATCTAGGCTCTTTGCTTGAGAAAGCCCCTGTTTTGACCTTCCTCTGGCCACGCCCTACTTCAAGGAGCCAGAAGTCCCTGGTGCACTCACCTCTTCTAGACCATCACACCTAATGCATACTACGTATGTTTGTATGGCGCAGACTATATATCAGACCCGTAATTTCCTGTCCCGTTTAGGCCTATACCCCAGATCTGTCCTCCAGAGGGTAACCACACGTGTTACCTACCCCACCACAGGTGTGTGCACCATGGACTGAGTGATGGCCAAGGAATTGCTGTTCTGGGTAGGGGTTGTGGACAGCATTTAGACATGCAGACTGTGGTGTTCATAAGCAGGAGGATAAGGTCCCTCACAGTGCAGATCTGAGCTAGGAGTGGGAAAAAGGGCAGGCTGTAGACCTAGGATCTGGGGACAGGGTCTAGTTCTCCCTGCACAGGCACATTCCTACATGATAATGCAAGGTGTCCAGGAATTCCAAATTTAAAGTGACCCTCCAGGTCTTCATGGAAGGGTATCTGTCAAAGCAGTAAGAGGAAAATCATTTATTTAACTTTTTTCTTTTTTGTGAGGAAGATTAGCCCTGAGCTAACATCTGGTGCCAATCCTCCTCTTTTTGCTGAGGAAGATTGGCCCTGGGCTAACATCCGTGCCCATCTTCCTCTACTTTATATGTGGGATGCCTGCTACAGCATGGCTTGGTAAGCAGTGTGTAGGTCCACGCCTGGGCTCCGAACCCATGAACCCCAGGCCGCCAAAGCGGAGCGCGCCAACTTAACTACTATGCCACTAGGCCGGGGCCAATTAGTTATTTGCTTTTTAGTTTAATTTAGTGTTGTTTTGAAAATGTTATATTATAGATATAAATGCTTTGAAGGTATATCAATTAGTGAAATGAATACCTGACTGGCTTTTAAACATTACTTTTTCTCCCCTGCATTGTCAAAAGAATTACTCATTACTATTAATTTCTTGACAGAATTTTTATTTTCCATAATTTATATTATCAGACATGTGTACATATTCTAAAAGCATTACTGCATATAATTCTTTTAATTTTTAATTGGCCAAAAGTGCTATAAATTCACAAGAAATCAATTTTTAAAAATGAGAAGCTAAGTAAAATTATGGAGTATGTAATGATAAAGTCTAAGAATTTGGGGAATTATCCATTTCTTTCTATTGTGCACAGACATTAAAATGGAATGATTTTTGGTGAAATTCATAAAAACAAACAAATAAAACGTGCAAATAAGAAATATATTATAGGCCATTTTTCCATATCTATATGGAATATTTTTCCCATTTCCTCCTTAGGTATTATGACTTTATTTTGAGAAATTTGCTAACTTTCAGACAAACGACCTTACGCCAGTTAATAGTGAATAACAGAATAATATGTGTACTAATGTTCACTTTTTAATATTCTTGACTCTGGGTAAAACTATAATCCACGAGCTTTTCTAATATTTCTAAAAGTATAACCATGCAATTTTTTTCTTAAGGAAAATTAACTAACAATTGATAAAGTGCTCACAACTGAAATATACTTAATATATCCACAAACTGTTATGTTGTGGTTTCTTTATGGCTATTTAGATTTGCATACACAAAATCAATGTTTTGGTAACAGCACCAAGTGTTTCATATGTAAGACATTATTCACAGTGTGTTTCCCGTTATTTTGCATAGCATTATTCTTTTTGAAAATAATGTTTTGGCCTCAGGAGGAATATTGCAATTGAATGCACGGCAATATATTTTTGGTATGGAGCCATGGTACTATGATTTAATTTTTTTTAAATTACCTTGGCAGTCAAGTCAACAGATACAAGGTGAGGGAGAGAGAGACAGAGAGATAGAGAGGGAGAAAGGGAGAGAGAGAAATACATTATGGAGAACACGAACTTTTTAATTTTATTTTTTAAATCTGAGAATTTGTCAACAGATATAAGAAAACTCGCTGTTTTTTCTAAATTATAACTTGCTTTTCTAAGTGATATGTGTCTTTTACATGAATTACCTATAGTTTATATAAATTAAAATTGTAGAGCAAGCAATAAAACGGATGGTGAAAATAAAATGATACTCTTTTGTGCCATAATTCCACCTTTACAATATATATTGTTGCAAGTCTAATGATGAGAATTATAGAACTCCTATTAGTTCTTTTCAAATTTTAATTTGCCATTATAAGAAAAAGCTGTCATTATCAGTAAAGAAATTGTAAACTGCTATACATATATGTTTTTGTGAGGAAGCCTAACCCTGAGCTAACATCTGTTGCCAATCCTCCTCTTTTTCGCTGAGAAAGATTGGCCCTGGGCTAACAACCATACCCATCTTTCTCTACTTTGTATGGGATGCCGCCACAGCCTGGCTTGACAAGAGGTGCATCTGTCTGCGCCCGGAATCCGAACCCGCGAACCCCAGGCCGCCAAAGTGGAGCGTGCAAACTGAACAGCTATACCACCGGGCCAGTGCCTATAAACTACTATATTTCATTTTTCCAATCCTCAAAACTTAATGTATATTATTTTTCATATATTTTACATTAATGTACATGCTTCAGTACTGCATAACTCTTCTCTATGCACAATTGTGTTTCTGTCCTACTGGTTTGTCACTTTGTATATCTGTTCCCATAGTCTCTGATAAATTGCCTTGTGTTCAGTAATAATGAAATAATTGAATATGTATTTGTTGAATGAAAATATACTAGGCCAAATAGTCAAAATCCTTTAAATAACTAAACTGGCTTAAATTTCAAAATATTTCAAACATGTCTGATTGTGTATACATAGAGAAATTTGGCAAAATGATTTTTTATAAAATTTTTAAATGTCTCAAAATCTTGATGTATTTCAACAAGTAAGGAGTGTGATGCTGGTTTTGCTTTATACCAAAATGGCACAGGTGAATTGGCTTATTCTGAAGATAAATAGTGCCTGAAAACATTTTTTTAAAATTTGCAGTAACAATTTCAACTTGTTTATGAAAGAGTACCTTTCTAGATTGTACTTTCAATACATTTGCAAACATCCCCTGAATATATGACCCACCACCTCTCTTAATATATTTGCAATATCTGCATTTTCTTTGGGTTCAGTTGTTAACCCAGTCCTATTGCTTCCACGTGAAATATTCCCTTTGAAGTCAATGGAAGCTCTGCATGTGGGAGATTCCTGGTGTGTGGAGAGAGATGAGAATTGCAAATGTGGCTCTGAAAGATCATAAAAAACATACTTATTCAAAAATTTAAACAGCTAAGCTTAGAGTTGATACATAATGTCAATGCATTTATATTCCAAAACCTCAAACATGACTTGATTCTTTGTTTTGCTCGGGGTTATTATTTCTAATATCTTTAAAATATGAAATTGTGAATGCCAGTGACAACTTCAGTGAATTCTTATGTCCTCATTATTTATGGGACTGTACAAGCAACAATATTTTAGGTCCACCACACATACCTCAAACCTATTATACCTCGAAATATCTAAGCATTTCTTCTCATATCCCTCAATTGTTCCTCTCAGCTGTTATGCTCTATTGTTTCTATCCTGAGCATTTCACCCTAGCCTGTCTTACCAGCTACCCGTTCATTTGTCTTCTTTTTACAGAAAACCTCTTTGATGATGTCAGTAATCCCTATCTCTGAAGCCTCTTCTCCCATTTTCTTGAACCCATTCCAATCAGACTGTCATCCTCACCAATTCACTTGTCATTAACAAGGTCTCCAGTGACCTCCGGATGACTAAGTACTCATCTCATGAACAATACTTGACCTACTTGATCACCCACTCTTTGTTGAAACATTTTCTTACTTGGATTTTCTTTTCAACATTTTTCACCACTCTTTGGCCACTCTGGACACTTTCCCTGTGCTAATTCTTGCTCACCTTCCTGTCCTCTATATGTTGTGTCCTAGGGCTCAGTCCTTACTTCTCTCTTTTCTAGCCATATTTATTCTCTGGTGGACCTCACACAGTCTTACACCTTTAAACATTGCTTGAGGCAGATAGTTCCCAAATTTTACTTTCAGCCCCACTCTCCCATGAACTCCAGATTTGTATAGCCAACTGTCTAGCAGACATCTCACACTGAACAGCTCGAAACCCAACTCCTGGTCTTCCTTTTAATCACCTCTTAAAAACCTTTGTTTTCCCCATCTTAGGTAGATAGGCACCACCATCCTTCCAAATGTTCCAGCCTCACATCTTAAGAATCATCATGAACTCATTTTCTCCAACTCCCATTCTGTCCATGAACAAAATCACAGCTCTACCTTCACAACACAGCCATAAATGGGCTACTTCAACCCACCTCCATGGCTGTGGCTCTGTTCCAAACCATTGTCTCTTGCCTAGATTTTTATAACTGCCCCCTTGCATTTCTTCCTGATTTCATGATTGCTACTCTTTAGAACATTCTTCACACAGCTATCAGAACAATCCTGTCAAAATAAAAAAAGCATGTCATTCTTCTCATCGGATGCTTCCAATGTTTGATGTCTTTATAAGAGCCTAGAAGGCTCCACATGATCTGTCCAGGTAGCTCTGAGACCTGATATCCCACCACTCTTATCTTTGCTCACTCCTCAGTCAATCTGGGCCCCCGTAGCTTGTTGAACATGACTATTAAGCACCTGCCTCATGATCTTTGGACTTTCTATTCCCTCTGCCTGGAATAGTTTTCCCCCAGATATGTACATGGCTTACTTCCTCTAGTTATTTATTTATATATCACCTCCTCAATAAGACCTTTCTTGGGATCTTATTTAAATTTCACCCCCTCCTCTTCCCTTGAGCATAATGCCTCAATATTGCCTTGCCTTATTTTGTTTTTCCTTAACACTTACTTGTCTCCATTTGTAATGTATATACACACACACACACACACACACACACACACATATGTATACACTCATAGATGTATACATGAGGTTTAATGTATAAAATATAATTAATATATAATATAGTGTATATATGTATATCTATAATTTGTTTATCTTTTTTATTCATAGTCTCCTCATATCAAATCTAAGTTATATGAGAGCAGACAGAGGTTTTTGTTAGTCTTATTCACAGCTGTATTCTTATCACACAGAACAGTGCCTGACACATGATGTATTTTCAATAAATATTCATTGAATGAATGAAAAGACTTCCATTTAGATCAAATTCCCCACTAGATAACTTTATTCTGTAAACTACTTGATTAAAAACTACTGAACAACGAAAAGGTTGCTTTTGAAAATTTTCTTTCACTAGTCTATGATTTCAGCCATTTTACCCTTTTTTGGGAAACATTTTTCTCATGCTGGAAATAGTCTTTTTGTTAGCCCTTTTACGTCTGTCAGAGTGCTTCACAGAAACTGTGCTCTGTCCCAGGCATTGCTAAAAATGTGGCCTATCACATTCTCCAAAATAACTCTTTTCATATTCAGAATTCCATATTATGCCAAAGATTCTTATAAGACTTAAAAATAATTTTTACTAATTTTGATGAAAATACAAGCTTCTTCAGTTTTTGAACAAATGTCTTTCAAAATATTAAAAGTTTAAAATTAATATAGTTACTGTGAATATCACTTTATGAAGGATTATTTTTCCCAGAATATTATGTGAAATCAATAGATAGGTTCGAATCAAACATATTTTGATTAAAACTCGATGTTAGCCACTTAATAGTGGTGGAGTTTAGATATGTAAGTATCAGGTAGTTTTATCTACTGTGTATATAATTCACACCTACAGAAAAGTGTATATTTTATAACTTCACATTTCAAGATTTACTACATTACCATTAACCCAAAAGACCCCTTCCAATATCTACCCCATCAATTTCCCAATAGCGCCTGATATCCTAAAATCTACACCACAGAGTCATATTGTCTGTATTTGAACTTTATAAAAATTGAATATTATGAAAAATACTGTAGACATTTTTTTGGTCTGGATTCTTTCACTCGGTATTATATTCATGAGATTTATATATATAGTACTCTCTGCAGTTTGTTCATTGAATTGCTATCCATAGTTTTCCGTTGTGACTAGGTCACAATTTATTTAAGCACTTTATTGTTGATGGCCATTTGGGTTGTTTTCACTTTGGGTCTATTATAATAATTGGTCTCAGAACATTTTTGTGCATGACTCATAGGTGTATACATTTCTCTTGAGTATATAACTAAGACTTTTGATATAAGGCTAGTTTTTTAGTATAGTTCCACTTATTCTCATTTCTGAGCTGTTGCTCTTGCATAAATTACCAATGATGTATTAACTATGAGTGTTAGTATCAGTTCCTTTAAAATGGAACAAGAATTTAGACACATATGAAGCAATCTGAACACAGAATAATTTTAGTACTTTATGATATTTTCAGTCTTTTATTGGGATTTTTGACCACATCTAATTTGGCAGTAATAATTTTTGAGTTACTTTGTTGAACTATTTCAAACCATTCAATTTGTTTCAAACATCCAACTCTAATTTCATTTTATGCAGCATCACTATCATTAAACATTCAATTAAATTATGTAATTAGATAACCAGTAAAACTGCCATGAGAAGGATAAAGAATACGGCCAACTTTTAGTAAACATTAAGTTTCAGGGTGCTCAAACAAAAAAGTAGCCAACATGTTGTGAACAGGAAGCATGCCAATACCATAAGGCAGCATGCACAGAGAGAGCAGAGAACATTTGATGATCCAGAGAGTCTATGACAAGGTGGTTTAGTAGAAAGACCATTTATTTAAAGTAATTAACATGTACATCTTTATTATTTGACAGTATATTTCCTTTTATTCTATTTATTAGGAAAAAGAGGACCTCAGTGTAGTCATCTGCATAATGTTGGATGACTGAGTGGTAGGACCAACCCTGGAACAGATTCAAAAAATAATCGTTGATATGCCAATGATACACAAGTCTTTAATTTTTAGCCCTAACCTATCTCTAGAACACCCAATTCATATATTCAACTACGTTTTTGACATTCTCTCTACATGAGCTCTAATAGGAATATCAAAACTAATGAGATGGAAGCAGAACTGATTTCTCTTCTATCCCAAATATACTGGCTCACAGGGAGACCTATTGATTCATTTCTTTTCATGATTTTCCTATAACCATTCCTCCACAAACCTCAATAACTCTATCTTCAAAATGTAAACATATCTACTTCTCCTTATTTCCATTATTGCCACACTAAAGTCACCACCCTCTAGAACCTAAATTAATGCAATTGGCCTCTAGTTAATCTTCTCATCTTCCACAATCTTTTCTCCTGAGTAATAATTTAAAAATGTAAATGAGATCATATTATTTCCTTAAGTCCTCTAATGGATTCTTAACACAATAAAACTCAATTCCTTTCTAGACTTAAAGAGCTCCCACGAGCTGGCTCTTGACTCTCTAGCCACCTCTTATTTTCCTCCCTCGATTGGCCATTGTGCTTCGGTCACGCGGCCTATGTCATGTCGATATTTTATTTATTGTATGAATAAGGTATTCATTTTCTACTGGTTAACTAGCAAACCAAGTCACTATCAAACCAATCATTAAATTCCTATTTATTATATAAGAGAAACTGGAGATCTGTTAGTCTTGATTTCAAAGGGAATATAACTCTATTAGTCTATATTTCACGAGCCACGGAAATAAAATAGTTTCTTCTACATAGAAGTCTACTGGGAGATATAAAATAAGATTCTACGGGGAGATATAAAATAGAAGGTGTTCAAAGTCATACATAGGTAGAGGAAACCATATAATTGATCATCTTAACAAGGACACTTGAGATTGAAAGGAAGAACCATTAATAATCACACTGGTATAAACTAGGACTGTTACAGGCAGACTTGTGCTAGTTTGCACCCTGGGAGAGAAATCAGTATTCTACCATTTTTTTGCATCAGAAATAATCCAAGTTGTAACCTGGGTTATTTGTGCTATTTATTTGCTTTATATTTTGACTTTTATAAAATCTCTGATTAGCCAGCTCATTGGAAGAGGAAGGTGTGAATCCATAGGATTTAGTCTCTGGTGATCACAATAATCCAAGCCAGAAAACCCCAAGGGGAAGCTGAATTTCCAAGGAAACAGAGCAAAAGCTGACAGGGCAATTGACCCTATCCCCATATAGACAATATCTTTCCAGTGTTAAATATTTGAAAGTGTATTTATTTTTATAAATAAGAGTAATAATTCCTTCACAGCTCAATTGGAAATACTTGATGGAAACAAATCCATTAGCAAAACTTAAGTGTCTGGAAATTAATTGCTAAGACTTAAGTTTTAGTGCAATTTCCATAACACCAGAATGCATCTGTAAAAAAAAATCACTGTACAATTAGAAGGAAGTATTATGTTATTTCTATACAGGTATACAAATCAATGTATATGTAAATATGATCTGTATCATCTACATGGGCAGAATGTAAATTAAATTATATATCGACTTACATTTTGAGGTCATTGTCTTAAGATTCAAGGATACTACTGATGCTGAATGTGCACAAGAAGAAAAGTCAGGAAAACAGAAAAAGTCATCTAGGATCTCGGGTATAAAGAATATTACCTATATAAAAATATACGCTTGACAGTGCATCTTTCTATCTATTTTAGTGTTTCTCAAAGTGTGGTTCAAAAGACATCCATTATAATCACATATGTACTCTTTAAAAATGCAGGTTCTCTGGTTCCATTCAGTTCTACTGAAACAGAATCTTCAAGGAGTAGATCTAGAAATTTGCATTTTTTACAAGGTAACCAGGTGATTTCTATGCAAAGGAAGGTTAACAATTTTGTCCCAATCAGCCAGGTCCAAGGACTTGATGCACTTTTATAACACAGAACACATTTTGGAAAAAAAAGCATAGATACAGGTCGTTTTCTCTATTAATGCAACTAGGAATGAAGAATATCCTCTATCAATTATTTGTAATCTCTTTTCATTCTGTTATAAGCTAGCAGAACTCTTCATCCAAGAAGAGAGAGATATGACTTAACAAAGGCTTGTATGGCAGTATGGCAAGGGGAAAGTCACCAGTTGAAAATAATTTAAGCATTTAAAAAATAATGAAATCTGATGGAATGGAAAGATTTTAATTTAATATGCTCATATATATAATTGAAATTGTTCCGATGAATGAAATAATAGAGATATGCCTTTAATTATAGTATACTGTTTTAGAGAACATCATAAAAATTACAAAAATAAGGAAAAAGCAAATATTAGCACATTAAAATTTTTTTATTTACATCTTAGTTTTTGGCTTATACATTTCTTCTGACTATTTGAGGGATTTGAGGGAAGACAACTAATTAGGTCACAAAATTTAAAGAAATAAAGAAGAAATTGTCATAAAAATGAGAAGAAGACTAATAGTAGGCTACTAGAATTCTTGGAGAAGAGATTTCAAAATTTGGGGAATGGATGAAAAATAGTCAAGAAAAAGAATGTATCAACCAAATGTAAGAGTTAATTTATATACACGTGAGACTTTACATGAAAAAAAAGAATAGTAAAAAGACATCTTCATGGGAAAAAAGTGGACATTTAATAGTTTGCATCATTTTAGTTTCTAACTATGCTATTCAGCATTAAGTTCCTAAATTATTGCCTTGAACTCTTCTAATACTAAAGAATAAAAACATACATTAGAGATTTTTACATCTCCATATCAAACTCCCAAAGTATTTGTTTAAGAAATATTTTTTAAAAGCACTGAAGTGACGAAAATGAATTCCATATGCTATGCATACATATGCTAAAAGCAAACTTTATTTTTCTAATCTAAGGGAACATCTGTATTTTGTAACACATTTTTGGGTGTGTGTGATATCTGTTTTTCATACAAAATGGTTAGGCCACCAATATGCTCTTTTTTCTTCAATAGCAGGAGTGCATTTCCAACTATTTTGTTTTAATTAGTCTAAAATGCATAGCTTTGTTTTTTGTTCTTTTCATGTTTATGCCTAATTTTTTTCCAATAATACTTGAAGATCAGCATGCATTAATAGCTGCAGGGCAAAAGGAGGCTAGAGGAAATTAGCTGTCACCCACAGTTGAGGATTCTACGTTCTTATAAGCAAAAAGAGCTAAGTGTTCTTTTATGTTGATCATGCATGCAGATCATGTCATTTCTATTAAAAATTAGACATCTGATGTATATTTTTCTGTGTTGATAAAGAGCTCCAAATTAACGTGCTTTTTAACATTACACAAAACTTCCATTTTGTGCTATTTAAATGAGCAAATTATGATGAAATGTGAGGGAATCAAAGCACTGTCTTACCTAATTAAGTGTTTTTTATCTAATTATATTTTAGATAATTAATCTCCCATTTTGGTAAATCTTTTCTAATTAGAAATATCATACATTTTGTTGTACTAGTGAAAAGATATTTGTTTTAAAGAACATTTTCATTAATTGCTGTTATTCTTGGTAACTACATAATGGTTTTCAGAAGGAGATTATATTATAGCACAGTTACTGAGAAAATCTCTACACTTTGTTTTTCATTTTAGTGTCAAGAATGTCTTCAAAATTTCATTGAGAATAGTGAGGCTCACAAATTTGGTCTAGTGTATTACAAAAATATTTTCTGTGTTCCACCAAACAGAATAGAATGGACTGATACAAGATGACTTCAGGCTTATCACATTATTAACAGCTGATTATATTGTCAGTAGTTGATTCTTTAGAAAATATATTGTTCAGATTTTAATTTGGCCTTGTGTATGCCTCTTTCAAAAAAAAATTGATTGTGCTTCTAGGCGTTAAAGCTTTCATCCGTTGATCCAAAAATTGTAAAGACCAAAAGCAGAACCAAATAGAGTATGGAGATTGTGTGTGTGCACGTGTGTGTGTGATATAAAGTTCATTGCCACCAATGTCTATCTCTCTCTGTCACACACCCGCACACACACACACATGCACACACACACAAACATTTAAATCTCACAGATTTTGCTAGGGGATGGGAGCCAAAATGGCCAGATATCATAAGTGATTAAGTCCTTCCACTTTATGTAGCAGGCCTCAATCACCTTATTACATTCTGCCTTGAGGTTGTGGCACTCAGTTTAGGTGTGATGAAAATATGCATTTATATTTAGATAATTTTTGCAAGGGGAGAGGAAGGCAACGTTTTACATTAAAAAAAAAAAAGCTATTTCCCTGATACATGCATTCCTAGGCCATGAGTCATGGCACTGCATTTAATTGTTTTATTGACTTTGACGATAGAATACTGCAACATTTTCTTTTCCTGCTTATCACTTTAGCAGATTGCCAGATTACTTTCCACTGATTAAAAATGGCTATTTCTTACACAACTTGCTTCTTATAGCGTCAGTTGATATTTAAAAGCAATAGGTAATCCATCTCCCTTTCATAGTTTACATAATGCTTGAAAATTTTGCATTTTTTTAGGCAAAAATGTTCTTTCTTCACTATACCGTCTTATTTCCAGACTTTAATGTAGTACTCATTGGCCTTAAGAGAACAATGTGAGTTCTGCAGTAGCTCTTCCATCACCAGTCCACCAAAGAAACTACTGGCTTGTGTCTATAGTTTTCTCCTTACCTTTTTTGTTTTTAAGGTTTTAAGGTGACTTACTTGGACTCATGACCACGGCCAAGAAAGAACGATGATGCTACCCAGGACTATGGTCCTGGCAAATTTAGAATTAAAGACATCGACTATTGGTATTCCTTATCCTCTGGTAAAAAAAATATACATATGTTTTTCACTAAAGCCTTGATGTTAAAAGTACAATTGGTTTATAAAATATTATTTGAATAATTATGAATTTCACAGCATGAGCATGACAAAACAGTGAACACTGAAAACTGATCATTATATTTTATGAAGAAAATATGTACACTTTTGAGAATTTTAGTCCAAGAGGGATCTATGTCTCAAATCAATATTAAATATGATGGCCACCTTTTCATATAAAACACATTTTGAGGATTTTGATGGCAATAGTTACACATGGATTCATGCAGTAAACGCACAGACACAAGCAACAAACTCAAGTCTCCAAGACAGTGCAGATTCAAAGAAAATCTCTGTAATTCTCAAAGAATCATCTTAAATTTCTTAAACTGTAATTCTTTATATAATCACTACAGGAAAAATTAATTTGCTTGAAAAGACACTGGAGTTAAGAAAAATCTGAAAACACACAAGTGTGCACAGTTATATGTGTGAATGCAGCATGATTAAGGGAAAAGTAAAAAAACTGTGCATAGGATAAAATTATGATATTTAGCATCTGATAAGAAGAAAGCAGGTAATATACTATTTTCAGTCTATGAAAAGCAAGGGTTCACAGGAAATCTTAAGAGTGAGATAAAAAGACATTGACTATAGGACATATGTGATTAGGGAACCTCCTGGGAATAAAAAAAAAAATAACCTAGGAATGTATTGAAACTGATTTAGACTTTTGGCACAATGATTTGCTAATTTGGGAGACTGTGCCAATGGCATAGATGAGTTTCCAGTAGGTCATGCAGGAAAGTACCAAGGATGAGCTACCTAAGTGGTCATTTATGTGTCTTTAAGAATGAGGTATTGGGGCCGGCCCGGTGGCGCAGCGGTTTCGTCCGCGCTTGGCAGCCCGGGGTTCGCCGGTTTGGATCTCGGGCGCCCGCCGACGCACTGCCTGTCAGCCACGCTGTGGCGGCGTCCCATATAAAGTAGAGGAAGATGGGCACGATGTTAGCCCAGGGCCAGTCTTCCTCAGCAAAAAGAGGAGGATTAGCAACGGATGTTAGCTCAGGGCTGGTCTTCCTCACCAAAAAAAAAAAAAAAAAAAAAAAAGAATGAGGTATCAACAGAGATGAACAATTCTCAAATCTAGATAAAAACATTCCATAATGGTCACATTGAACAAACTAAGGGTTTCAGAGAAAGTTGGGTGATCCAAGATAATTTTCTTGGACTGAAGAAATGCCTACAACATTGAAATTTTATAGAATGGCTTATTTGTTTTTGATGAAAGCACTGATTGTCTTGATGTTTAAGAGAATCATTAAAATTAAACGATTATTGGTATTTGTATATATTGCTGTGTACCTTACTATGAGTGTATAGAAAATGCTAAGCACTGACACTTATTGTTTTAATTAATTCCCACAATAATCCTATGATTAATTGGATTTATGAGAGGCCCAGTGAGGCATTCTGAACAGAGAAAACAGAGTATAAGCAACAGAGTAACAGAGAAAACAGAGAATAAGTAACAGCCTGATAAATTCAGAAATTTCTGAGAAATTCAGAAGTGCTGGATCATAAAATAATAGGAGAATGAGTGGAGGAGAGGGTGGTAGAATCAAAGGGCAAAGCTTTGGTCCAAGGGTTAAATCAGGAAGAACATTGTAGCCACTATCTATTAACATAGAAGTTAATCACTGTCCTCTGCTTAATATAAATCTACTGAATAATTCTGAGTAAAACAGAAGTATGATCATATTTATCTTTTATAATGGTAAATACAATTATAACACTCAAATAGTGTATAAGGGGAAATGGAATAGTGGGAATAGAACTAGACAGAACAACTAAAATATTATTAAAGTAGTCATGCTGACCAGATCCTGAATTAAGTTAGTTTTCGTGGAGACAGATGGAAGAGAAAAAAGAAAGCATATTTTAAAAAATGGAATCTACAGGATTTGGCACATGATTAGATGTGACAAGACAGGGAAAGGATGAGGTCTAGGACTGCTTTTAGATGTAAAGTAATTTGCAAAGACCAAACCCTGATATAAATACTATTTGAGCTAAATCTGAAACCTTCAGAGAGACTTCTGAGTTTTATATAATATAACCTCCTATAGTTAAAAACAAAATTGGCCTGCTTTTTCTCAGTTTGATGCAGGTAAAATGTTGGACAATCCTGTAATTCAAGGGTTTTCTCAGGTTCAGGGGGTATTTACTTCTATCCTCTCTGCTCTGCTTCTGCTCTAGCAAGAGTGGTAGCCCTTAGCATTAATAGGCTAAAGAATCCCATTTGTAAATTATGCCAGTTCAGAAGCATTGAAAAAGATTATACCTAGGAAGATAAATATTGCAACTTCCACCATAAAGCCATTTTCCTCCCACAGGCCATTGCTTTGGTTTAGTAATTTGCTACTGGAGAGTGGAGAGTAGGAGAAGGAGTTGAAGATATTCTCACCTTGGACTAGAAATCTCTTTTGTAATACTGGACACAGACACAGTTAGAATCATAGAACTGAGCCACTTTCCTAGAGCTAGCATCTCCTGGGAACACTTTATCTCTTCCAAGGAGAATGAAGCTAGAATGCTCCATTATGGGAGTCCTGCTTGCATGTGAAATGATGCCTTCAGCATGAATGACTACAGGAGAAGTGTGTGTGTGTGTATGTCTATTAATGACCAAAATTGACTGTGCGTATGCAGTCATCCCTCAGTATCCACAGGGGATTTGTTTCAGGACTCCCCATGGATACCATATCAGTATGCTCAAGTACCTTAGTTGGCCCTCCAGCCCGTGGATGTGAAACCACAGACACTGAGGGCCAACTGTATATGTTTTATGCATGCAAACAGGGGGGTTGCTAGAATTATTATAGCCTATGTCAGACTGGGACAATACTATTACCCACAGTCTCTTACATGTTATCCCTACCCTGATCACCCTTTCAGTTTAACAATAAGCCAGGTTGTTCAATATTTAAATAATGACATAGCCAAGTCAATTAAAAAAAAAAAACACTGGTGTTTTCTCTTGAAAATAGATTCTAAAATCCAGGAACATCTAAAGTTAAATGCATAAATTTGGAAAAATATTCCAAATCAATTATATTATTTTGGCCCGGGTTATAAATAATTAGCAGGTATATAGATAAGAATGCAAATCACTTAATAGAATTGAAATGAGTCTAACTAAAGTTGAAAGGCTTGCATTATGTAGGTATTACCCTTAAATGCGTATGTATTTAAAAGTGTTTTGCTCAAAGATAGGTCTGAACTGGATTAATATTGAACTACAGCTTTTGGAATATGAGTATCAGTGATGGTACTATATATTTTAGTGAAAGATTGGAAGAATTCAACAAATCTGGGAGTGATTTCACTTCCCTCAAGAGCTCACATTTTGAATTTTTGTGAACTGAGGGAAAAGAAGCCTTTTAAGGGCAGGAACCACGTCTTACTCATGTCAAAATCTCCATATCTGGAGGTGTGGAGATTGAAATAAAAAACCAGATGAATTAATGATTAAATGAGGAATATACATATCAGGTTGTAGAAGAAGAACATGCATTTATTGAGCTCCTACTGTCTTCCATGCATTATGCTAGGCATTTTCATGCAATAATTTATCAAGTGCTATGCATAGAATGTGTCCATCACTGCGCTAGGTGCTATAGGAGATAGGGGTGTGTTTACAAGAGAAAACAAAGATGTGATTTTGATGTCTTATAGCTTACAAATGTGTTGAACAAATGAAATGCACAATGATGGAAAAGCTAGGGGATGAAAGAATTTGTTGGAAAGCATTGACAGAAGAGAAGTAAATTGTATATGGCAGAGAGAGCTAATTGTCCATCACAATTAATGCTTCCCTTTCCATGAATATGGCTGTCATTGGTGAACAGCTAAACATACCAGGAACTACACTTAGTAGCAACTAATTTTTTTAATCCAATATGAACAGAAGTGAATAAGTGCCCATTCTGGGCCAAGAGGTTTAAATGTGAAAGTGTCTTATTGATCCTCTTTTCCCCATCTGGCTGGTTGGAATGTAGATGATCACCGAGGCCACATTGTGAGTCTCAAAGTGAAAATATTAGACCTTCCATCAGCATGGATCCCTGAGTGATTCTGTGGATAAGAGCTGACCTGCAAACCTGGGCATTTATTCAATATAGTTACTTGAACAGGGTATAAACTTCTATTGAGTGTGATCCATCATACCACATTGGGCCTACTTGTTGCAGCAGTTAGACTGCCTTGACTGACATTGACATTTGCCTAGTGAATAGATTGATGGTGGTAGTAGATGGCGAGGTGGGTGAACTCATGAAGACAGCCTTCTGAGATGAAGTGATGTTAGATGTTAAAGTATAGGAGGACATGTTCCATTAGGGAAAAAGAGAAACTATGGTATTGAAACAGCAATAAGATTGGTGCGTGTGTGTGTATGTGTGTAACTTTGTTTGGTGGAGGTAGGAGTTGTACAGGTCCCTTCCATCGTCATTCTCTAGGAAAGGATTATGGAAGAATTTGAACATCACCCTGGATGGTATGTATGCAATAAAATAGAAAGCCGTCATAGGCACTTGAGCAATAGAATTACATGAAGAAAGCAATATTTTAGGAGGGCTAATTTATTGATATTATGAAAGAAGGCTTAAAATGAGGCAAAGATAATTAAATGAAGAGAATAAACTTCCAACCGCAAAGTAAGCACCAACAGAAGCACCTTTAAATTTAAGGGTGGCTGTTGCAAATTCCTTTAGTGCCCAGGCAAGTAGTGTATTGTATAGAATACGACAACAGAAGCTGAATAAAGAATAGTGGGAATTATCATCAACTGGGAGAATATTTGTTCTGCCTAAAGATGATCTAATAAAATTAAGAAAAATCTGTCTGTAGCGTTTATAATCCATCAGTTCTGCTACCTGCTTTAATGAATATGCTAATTATATTTATACATATTTATAAAATGGAGAGAGAGAGGAAAATCTATGTGTGCCAACACCTATAGAAAATGAAAGCATAAAAGTGATTACACGTATATATTATAAGATATATGTGTATGATATATATATAATTATCTATATCGAACTCGTAATTTTCCGTGACACAAGTGATGATCTGAAAGGCGAAAAGGCTTTGCTAAAGTTAAACAGTAAGTAAAGAGTAGATTTAGAAGTGAAATGTGCATTTCCTGTTTGAAGTGCACATTTTTACATGATATCATGACGAGGGTATGATTCATGATGTACACACCTGTCTTTGGCTATAGCAAGATATGTGACCAACCTTAATATCAACGGACAGGGAAGTAGAATGCACTCAACATGAGTCCATAGTAAAGGCAGATGTAGGAAGGGGTGAAGTGTTGAGACCAGTTATGCAATCTACCACTCCATTGATTTGAAATGATTATTTGTAACGTTGGATATATTTTATATAAAATGACTAGGAGAAAGTAGACATGAAAATTAGTTTTTTCTAGGCTTAGTTATAAAACATACATATTTAAACATTTGGAGATAAATCCTTTTATATTTTAATTTATGAAAAACCTGTTATGTCAAATAGAACAACATTCTAACTTCACCCCATTATCCTTCATTCATTTCTCTTCTTTCCACCCTCCATCTTTCTTTTCCTCTCTCCCTTGCAGGAAAATTTTTGAGGTGTTACTCCATGGTTAGTGGTTAAGAGTTTAGGCTATGGGGTCAGATTACCCAGGTAAAAATTGTTCTGGATTACCCTGTTAAAAAATTTATCCAGGTAGAAATTGGTGTAGAGTACATCATTTATTTTATATAAGCCATACTTCTCTCAGCTACATAATAGGGCTAAATGTCTCCTTACAAAGTTGTAGCATGGAACAAGTGAGATAAAGCATGTAAATCATTTAGAAAAGTACCTAGCACGTAGTACACATTGCTCATCAAATGTTAATGATTATTGATCATAGAAAGAAAGGTTTCCAAAAATAAAAGTAGAAAGAGTAGGCCCCGATTGCTTTTCTAGGGACAACGTTTCCTTTAGTAAAAAATCAAATAATTGTTTATTTCTTAAGAGGGTCTTTGCCCAGGCATAAATAATTTAATTGGATATGACTTTTTCCTTTTGTGATATGAAAATACATCTAGGCCAAAAAAGTTTCTATTTTTTTCTACATAGCCAACTAAAATTGTTTTATATTTGTCATGAAAACTAATGCTGCTGCGATGATTACACAGGAAGGATTATTGTGCATAATACTTTTTTCTGTTCAAAGATCAATTTTGCTATCACTTGAAATGATCTTCAATTTAAATGAGTTTGAGTATGACATACATAGTGCTTGAAATGCTTTAATTTGACCATTTATGATATACTTGTACATACTTATGGTTAAAAATATAACCACACTTTTTAATCAAATCAAAACATCTTAAAGATTATGTTCTATATTCATCTGTTTAAGGGCTATGCAAAATCACAAAGATTCCATTGTCTATGTATAATATTTTTAAGGTGACAGGCTAAAAGCATGAGAAATATGGGCTAGAAAGCAAAGTTCACAAATGTCCTTATTTTGTATTAAAAAACCATCTGTAACCAACTTTCTTTTTCAGGTTCTTGCTTAGAAAAGATAAAAACCAGCACTTCAGCAAGTTATTGCAAAGAGAAGATTTGGTAACATCATGGGAGAAAACCCCAGAGAGAAAATAGGAGGACCTATTGTATTGACCTATTTAACCATTTCCTCTAATATTAAATAGACACTAAAAAGATGTTAAAATTACTGAATTGGAGGAGTATACCGATTCTGATAAATTAAATCACATAATTTGAAGTAAAAACTAGAATTTTCTCAAACTAAATGAAAATGCTACTGTGTAATAAGAAGCTAAGGAAAGGATAAAATTCTTCATAGAAAAAAATTACATTCTATTAAACTTAGAGAATTTTTAGTTTCCCAAAAGGGAGACTAGAGAATGAAAGATTAAATTTGTTATATTAAAAAATTTATACAAATGTGTAAGCAACAAAACTTTATATGGTGCCTCTGAAAATGTATGTATTACAGGGAGATGCTAATGGTGGCCATTCAATACTTGATCTCAAGCGAAGTTAAGTGAGCAAGCTGAGCTGTTACATACTTGGAATACCTTAACACTATTCTCCATCACCCTTACCAATCTCTTGCTGGCCACAAGTACCTTTCTGCTTCTTGTCCTTCTCCTCCTCCTTTTCCTTCTCCTCTACCTCCTTCCTTTCACCAAGGTTAGAAGGTACAGACACAGACCCCCAAGTGGAGAAAGATAAATCCTTCATTTGTTATCAAAATCCTGCTCTACTGAGAACTGTGCTAAATGATAACAATTCAGAGATCACCAAAATTCAGTTTTCAATCTAACATGGGAGAAGAACACTTTCAAGACAAAGAGATAAATGTCCAATCGGAGCTGAGAGGAGGGTTCTTGGGGGTGAGGGAGGAAACATAGAAGATGTGGCATATTATTTGGCCCTTGAAGAATGAGTACGTGCTTGCTAAGTAGAGAAAGTATCAGAAAGGCCTCCCAGGAAGGAAGAACTTTGTATGTAAACACACGCAGCCTTTGAAACTACGAAATGCCTGAAGTGTGTAACACTCGAGCCAGAGAGTAGAAGATGACATACAGCCCAGAAACCTCTTGGATCAATCTTACCTTCAGATTTGCCCAATATCAGTGGTCACTAGATTTTAAATAGATCCAACTTTTGTCACGATGGTGGGTTATTCTGTTCCGCTTTACATTTTGCTACTGAAATCCCACAACATTTGAGACACACTTGGCCTTGAGGTCGAGCCAAATGATCCTGCTAAAAATCCACATCCCCACTCCACCACCAAAGGTCCTGGTTTTAGTATATCTACTGCATATATAAATATATACATTCTCTTCACTATAGAGGATGGTAATTTGTCTGAAATAAGTGTCTCTGCCTGTGTGTATGCTAAGAGTAAGGCAATATGAAAATACAAATATTTGCCAAATTACTTCTAGTTGGAAATAATGGGGGAAGGGGTTTCCAGAAGGGGTGAAAGTAAAGCTTTAATATATTTACCAAAATCTATATCACACACACACACACCCCCCCACACACACAAATAAAAGGGGAAATATTTTCTTTTTAAAATTACTCTGATCCTGTCATTTTGTTTTATTCTTTTTCCTTAGGGACCATTGTTTTAATTATACCCCAGCTACTGGTCTGTGTTGACCCCATTCAGCCTTTTGCCACTTGGATAAATATCAATAGTTTATAAAATATTTAAAATAAAGTATTATTAATTATTGGTAAACCTCTGTCCTCACTTTTCTTGTTTTCCATATTAATTTGAAATTTATAACTTTAACAATACATACATTCATTTCAGAACAGATGTAATGAACAAGAAAATGCCTTTACAAAATTCTAGTCTCTATCCTTAGAATTGTTCATAAATCAAAGAAATAAGATTTGAAGGTGAAGAGGAAATTTATTGTAGATGTTTATGGGACCCAGAGTTCTTCTCAGGGTTTCTGGATTCTTTAGCGCTGTATTCCCAATTGTGCCAGGGAAGAAGATGGAGCCCTCCAGGAGCAACAGAATAGCATTACCAACAGAAGTGTGAGGAGATTTGAGGAAAAGGAAATAGAGGTCTATGTTGGGTAAGGGAGAGAAAGAAAACACACAACTTTGGAGGACTATATTTAATATGGGGCCTGAACAATGAACACTGTGTTGACAAGTGCTGAGGGGTAGGAAAGGATGTCTAGAAGTCAGGAACAATATGAATAAAGGGTCCAAGGCAGTGATGCACAGGTGTTCTGAAAGGAGTAATTTCTATTTGAGCCCAAATTTGCAGGTATATGCATCAAAATGCTGGCTTGAAAGAAATAAGTATCCTAATGGAATATTATCTTCTCACTTCCTCTACTCACCAGTCTTACCTCCATATCTTTGACCATGGAATATTGGTGACCTTTTATTTACTTATTTTTCTCTTAATAAACTCTACATTTTTAAAGAATTTGGTCTCTGCTAAGAATAGAAATGACTGGCACAGCTGTAATAATTGCTATTCATCTCTTGGAAATGCTGTGACACAAAAAAATAAATTCTCTCATTTTCTGAGTTGAAACCAAATGATAATGATTTTACCAATCAGTATTCTTTTGGAACACACCAACCTGCATATTGCAGGATGAATTTCTTGAACTTTTTTCTACTAGCCAATAAACTTTTGATCAATGTGTTGCTAAACTAAAAAGAACCTTGCCATATATTATTTCCAACACTTTTTCCCAAAGCAAATTTCAGTTTAACAAAATAAAAGCTGGATTGAGGATGCGGGAAGCAAGAATGAAAAAAGAAATAATTAGGATAGAGTGTTTCGTATAATCCAAAAAAGGAGATAAGCCTTCACTCCAAAAATTGTTCCAAAGTCAGGAGGGGGAGATTATAACATCACTGTATCATTTTATAATTGTATGCTTCAGGAAAAATTGTATACTTTAGTATATAAATAATCCATTTTATTCAAATTCACTGCCCATGGTGATACCTGATACCTTTAAAATTATATGAATTATTGGAAATCAAATAGTGAAATTTTATTTTAAAAATTAAACTAAAAAATCTTTGCCTCTACAGGGCTGTTTCTCTTTGCCACATTATTCACTACCAAAGAGAGAATGGTTTGTTATTGCAACACTTTGGACTGCATAGTACAGGGAAGGTTTTATGTTCTATACAGTCTTTGCCTTTGTGGAACTATACTTTCCAATTTATAATAGGAAATCCAATTCTATAAAAATCTAATTATTTCATATGGTGGACTCAGCATGACTCTCCCCTCCACTCCTTCCCCCTTTATTTGGCTGGGTGATGAGTGTATTTCCTCTAGGGTTTATATTTTTTCAACCCAGCTACATTTTGAGAACACACACACACACAAAAAAGGGATTTGGCACACGTCTTTTTCCATCTCCTTTCAGTAATTATAGTTAATGAAACTACGTGTTTTTTCACTTGTGTGGTCTTCTGGAAAATAAGAGTTTATTTTATTCCCAAAAATGTCATTTCAGTATTTTGGTTGGTTCAATATTATTATCTTTTTCAAGGGTAACAAGCAGATTCATTCCAAAAATATGTTAATAATTATGGTATCAACCAAGAAAGAAATCGCTGTACTTCAAAATTAAAATTCATCTTTTGCTGCTCTGTTCTGTAATAACTAGGTCATCAGTTTGGGTGTGCCTGCTTAACATGCATTTACTATCCATATGTATTCCCTGACCCAGAGGCCTGATATTTTTAATGAGATTATATCAAAGGATGGGAAGGCTGGAGATACGTAGTAACATCATTTTACCGGGTAATTCCCAGAACTCTGATCCATTTCAGTGAGGCAATTAAGACTGCTAACTACAATAAATGATACGCAGAGATTATAGAGGTTTCTCCTTCATGAGTGCATAGTTTAAAAAATAATTTAGGTTTACTTAACATAAAAAACACTTCCAGAGGGGAAAAATAGCGGGTTTTTTTTTTTTTTTTCTTTGCATTTTTCAATTTAGCTGAATGCAAAGAAGCGATTTTCTCTGACTGTGCCTGTGTGGCACTTAGGTGCACTCTGATGATAAATGATGTCTTTGAGGTGTACTGCTGAAAGAAGTAGATTTTAATTGTATGCTTTTCCTGCCTGTCACTAATACCTATAATGTTCATTAGCATTATATCCACTATGTTGTTTAGCTGGGGAAGACTAATGAGCTTAAATTTTATTTTCTTAAAAAGCTGTGTGCATTTAACCTCTTTCTCCCACTTCAGCTTAATATTGTCTTTGCCTCCAAAGACAATAGGAGAGTTCCTGAAAACAAACACGGGGAAATCAAAGTTTGTTGTCTTGAAGAGTTAATTCTGACAGAGAGGTGACCTTTATCCCTACGTACTCACTCTTTTTTTATTTTATTTTATTTTTTATCAAGCCTCTCCAAAGGGACTCATCATATGCAGGGCTCTATGAAGAGAAAAAGAAGAGCATTGTCCTTATCACCTCCTTCCAGAGAGTGGCAGAGTAATAGGACTTTGTAAGGCGAAATGAAGCCCAGTCTGATGGCTGCTGATTAAAAATTGACTCTGCCACATCAAAGAGGAGTTGAAGGTGAAAATGATGATCACTTCCCTCTCCCAGGGACCCTGCACCATTTCTTTTATTCAACCTTGAAAGGTTCTTTCTGAATAAGATAATATCCCTCGAGTCCATTCTGCCTTGGCAGCATGGAAAAATGTAGATCAGTATGCCTATTCTTTATGAAAAAAAATGGGATTTTGTTAATGACATAGCACTTTAAAGTGATGGCTTGTGTGTGGTAAATGCTGAGAAATTAATTATAAAATGCTTCTTAGACTGCAGATCAAATTAATTGCTGGTATGCGGCTACTAAAAAGACAACTGTAAACCTGAACAGCCTTTACTGCTTTTTCCTGATTATTTTCACCCTTGGATTTAATATAGCTGCCTGTGCTCCTTTTTATTTTCACCACATTTTAGAAACACTGAATTCTCAGAAAAGTTGTCATCTGTAATATAATATGCTTATACATAAAAGGAAAAGTATCTCTCTTTTTGTGTCAACATGCATTGCAAGTCAGTATTTCCTGAATGCCTTATGATACCCGTTTGGAGATATGGCCCCCAGAGTATCTAAATATATATATATATATATATATGTGTGTGTATATATATATATATATATATATACACACACACACAGATACAGCCTAACTAGACAAACACATGCATATAGAGAGAGTTAAAATATCTGTGAAAGAAGATTTTATAAAACATGTATGTATTTATAAACAAATACAGAATATGAATCTACACAAAACCATCAAAGACAGATGAAGAAAACATTTTATCCTACTCGGAAAAAATAAACAATCTTATGTATAGAACTCATAAAGATTTGATACTTAGGAAGGTTATCATACTGTCACTTTAGATTTTCCTGTTAACCCTCACTTATTAGACCAGACACAACATTTCCAAGTGGGCCATCCCTAGCTTCCTCAATTCTGCTATAATTGTGTAATTAAGAAATTTCTCGTGGAGTACCATAGAAATCTAAAACACACTATACAAATTGGAGAGTAAAGTTTTTCATAATGACATAAAATTCTTAATATATAAATTTAAAATAATTAAAATGGAAGCCACATATTTGGGTAAATGAAATATTTTGAAATATTACTTTGATAAATAATTTTCCTTGTGAAAAAATGGATCATCACTTAGGTAACAGATTATCAGTTTATAGATCCCGTACATCCACATCTATTCATTGCACAACATTTATAAACAGGAGATATTTTTAAATCTCAGAATGAATTCAGATATGTAAGATGATGCACTTTTAACTCAGCACCTATAATCAAAAGTCTATTATAGTGTTTCTAATATTATTTTCTTGTAACATTTAAATAAAATTTTCAAGGGGCTGGCCCAGTGGTGTAGTTGTTAAGTTTATGTGCTCCACTTCAGCGGCCCGGGCTTGACAGGTTCGGATCCTGGGCGCAGACCTACACATCGCTTGTCAAGCCATGCTGTGGCAGGAGCCCACATACAAAATAGGAGAAGATGGGCACAGATGTTAGCTCTGGGCTGATCTTCCTCGCCAAAAATATAAGTAAATAAAAATAAATCAAATTTTCAGTCTTGCTAATAACTAGGGGAAAATCCTCTTTTTGACAAGGAAAAATTGTGATATATGATTATAATTACATCAGGAAACAGCAAGTAAACTACTGATGGCACTAAAATTTAAGAATAAAAGTATTATTCTCATTGCTTCAATGCCAAGTTTAATGGGTTTATAGTTGGAAATATATTATTTGAATCAATTTTTACCTAGAATATTTCTTTTTACTAACTAGTTTCCAAAACTACCTAGGTTGCTTTAAACGTGGATCTCTGAAGACAATCCCTCCAAATTACAAAGTGCATGATAAGAAATGGCCTTCATAGAAAAATAAAGTTTAACGTTATTTTATCACTAGTTTTCTTTACACAGTAATATATTTCAGATTAAAATGTGACAATAAATGCAGTCAGGACATTTAAAGTTTAATCCATTCTTCTTTCTAAGCTTTATTATATTAAATTATGTTTCCATGGAAGTTATAGAATTATTAATATAAAAATATGGACTTTTAAATGTGTTCCTACTTTCCTACAAAATATTCTCAATCAAATCAAAATGAAATTTTGTCTGGTACTTATAGCTACAATCTAGTTTTACCTAAGGCACACATTCTTTTTTTAACAAAACAAGAAATTAAAAGTAAAAGGTAAATTAATCTTGTTTTTTGTTGTTTACTTTTTTCAAATAATCCTTATTTTTCGATTCCCTTGGTCTCTAAGCTTTTTGAAAGCAGGGGCCATTTTTTGGTTTGTTTTTGTTTACCTAAAATGTTCCTTAGTGCCGAGTACATAAACAATTTTCAAAAATAGTTTTCAATAAATAATTTTAATAAGTGCAAACTTAAAAAATTATTAGATTCACAAAGAATTAAATGAAAACACATCAAAATGGTCAGACCAATTTGTGTGTTGTTAGTGGTTCTCTAGCGCTCTCATAAAGTAAGCTGAATTAAATTATTTTATCAAGTATCTTTGTTAGAATCTGCAGAAAAGAGATACAATAATTTATATTGGTTATTAAAGTGCATATACAACATATCAATGATTTTGTTCTAATTGTAATGTCTATTTTGAGATGACAGCTGGATCATCCCCCAACATACCTAACTCATCTTGCTTCCCTGAAACCATATTTCTGGTGCATCACTCTTATAGATCCAGGTAGAAGTTTGCAATTTACTGCTTTAATCCAGAATTTCTCCCCCTTGGCACAATTGACACTTGAGTCAGATCATTCCTTGCTGTGGAGGGCTGTCCTGCGCATTGTCGGATAGTTAGCAGCATCCGGGGCCTCTACCCAGTTGATACGAGTAGCACTCCTCCCCTAACCTCCTACCGGTTGTGAGAACCATGACTGTTCCCAGACATGACCAAATATCCCCTAAAGAACACAATTCCTCCCACCCCATCCCCGTATCTGGCCACTGAGAACTATTTCCTCCTGCAGAGCAAGCAAAGGACCCAGTGCTGCTGTTTGAGAAGGCGAAAAGAAAATTCTAAGAAGATTCTGTGGCTTGAATTTGGTACGTTCCTGGGGTTCTTAATTAGGCTTTGCATATTACAACCATGGAAAATCTGGTGGTATATCCTATTCATATTCCTTATTCTGCTGACTAATTTTCAGTAGCATATTCTAAGTTAAACATAATTGTTTTGTCATCTGTTAACTAAACTGCAAGCATAACATGGTAGACAGTATCACTTTTCGTTGCCAGTTTAATCTCTACTTTCAACTATATTGGATCCCATGTTTCCTCTGGGTCTGGGTGTGATTACAAAGTTTTCACAATTGTTAAGTGACTAATATAATCTCATTCTATTAATTGAAATTAATTTTAGTTTGTCTTAATGTTTCAGCATCAAACTCAGTTCAAAACTGTCCTCTTTTGAACTACTATTGCTTGAACTGGAGGAGGGTGGTGCGTTCTGGCTCTAAGACCTCTCCACCCCACCATTTTTTTTAATGTACATTCTCTTCAGGGGTTAGGGACATGAAAGAAGAGTAAAACAAGCAGGGGTCTCCTTATTTGAATGCCCACTCGTCATTGGTAGGGTGGATTATTGACCTTATTCTAGTTCCGTCTATTTTTCTTTTCCTGATGCTGTGGGCCTGTGCTAATCTGGTGGTTCCAAGTAAATAGTGAGTGTGTGTTTGCTAGATTGTATTCAGCATCTCCAGCCTGTACATAATGAACCCATCTAAAAGACACCATCTCCCGCCTTGACCCTCCCAGGAGTAGATGATCCCAACCCTTTTTAGGCGTTCCATGCCCCTCACTTGACTTAGCAACCATTTGCAGAGCACCATGAGTCCTGCCTCTTTTCCAGCCTACACATTGGTTCTTGTGGAACCGTTAAAACCAGTGAGGTCCTCTTCTACCTACTTATGGGGCTGCAAAGTCATGGACTAAAATGGTAGTTACACAGATCACGTTCCCAGGTATATCACAACACGGTCCCTTCAGGCCTTGCTGGGATTGGCTACCCTACAGATTCCCTTATCTTCAGCTACCCAAAGACCAGAGACAAGCTCCATTCTATATTTAGGAATATCTTCAACTCTCAGAGGAAAATTTTAAATATGCCTCTCTTCTTCTTCATATTTGGGGACTAGGGGTAAAAATAAACATGTTAATGATTTAGACTCCCAGAACAATCTTCAGAGAACTCTCTTCTCACACACTGTTGTGCTGAAAGTTCAGTGGGGGTTTGATAGTACCACAGCTGAGACACAAGTGTCTCCTTACAAATACTGCTAATCTTTAGGACTAACTCAGGGAATTCTACCCACTTGGATTCAGGGAGAGAACAATTCTCACTTTAAATACTCTGCAATAGACTGACCACTCTCTCTCCAGTCTTCTTATTTGTGTACCCACTTTAATACTCATGGCTCTCTGTAAGCCCTGTGAGGACGTGGTTTGCCCCATCTGACAATTGCCTTCTGTGATGCCTATTATCCCCAGCTTAGGACTTTGACCACATTTTTAGGACAAAGAGAAAAAATCCTGCATGATATCATGTTTATTGTGTATGACTGTTAGTTGTTCGTTTTTCTCCTTTAGGATATGCATTAAGGAGGAGTGACTTGTTCTTTAATTTGATGGTGACAAGGAGGAAACATTTGAATATTTGATCCTTTATTCTGCCTTCTGTTTACATAATTGTGATGCTTAATTTTATGTGTCAACTAGGAGAGTAATTTTGGACAAGATTAACATTTAAATTGGTGAACTTTAGGTAAAGTAGACTTCCCTCTATAATAGGGGGAGTCCTCATTTAATCAGTGGAAGGACTGAAGAGAACAAAATGGCCAGACTTCCTAAACAGAGGAAATTCTCCAGCAGACTGCCTTTGGAATTCAGCTGCACCATCAGGGTCTGCTGGGTCTCCGCCAGCCGGCATTTGAACTAAAACTGCACCATTAGCTCTCCTGGGTCTCTACCACAGAAACCCACACTAACAGTCCACACTGCAGAGTTTGTTTTTCCCAGCCTCCATATTCATGTGAGCCACTTTCTTACAATAAATCTCTTTATATATATGTACATATATAAAGGAGATATATATCCTATTGGTTCTGTTGCCCTGGAGAATCACAACTATTACAATAATTAAGAAAAAAGGGGCTCAACTATATTGCATCTTATATTCATTAAAATATACAAAGGATCTAAATTAATTTTTCGTGGTAAGATTACTTTCCATTTCCAAACTATTCTATAATAGAGTGTTGAAATTCTAATTAGTGCTTCTTTTTAATTGGCAAGGGTGTCAGGGCATAAGTTCAGTTTCTATGTGTGACTTTGACACATGGTAACCTTGCACACCAAATATATAAAATATTTTGTAAGGAGTGTATTCTAGTCCCCTTTGTGGAATATATACAAATACATATATAAATTTATATATGTGCTTATATATATACATCACATATATAAATGTTTATAAATATTTATATATAAATATACTTTATAAATAAATAAATATATATACATATATATATTCTAGCCTCAAGATTAATTTCATACTAACTCCATTCCAAGCAAAAACCTTTCATAAAGACTTGCCTGCTCTTGGTTCTGTCTTTAGAAAATTCTGTTTTCCTGTTGCAAAAACGAATTTACTAAATTGTTATCAGTGGTGAAAGTATTATCTATGATTATGCCAAAAACTAGATGGAGAAGTCTCATCACTATAGGATCACTTTAGTTGATTTTTTGTCTATATATTTTTCAATGTTCTTGTTGTTATTACTATTATTTTTCAATTTTCTTTTCTGTCCCAATTGCTCCAGTAGACTATGTAAATGCTTTCTCTGAAAGTAGTATAGAATGCATTTAAATATGGTAATAGCCTAATCTAAGACTTCTACTCTGAGTTGAGTTAAAATTATTAATAGAGATTTTAGCATTTATGATTTGCTATAGTGCTCAATACCTCTCAAGAAAGATAAATGTTTGAAAATAAATGTGATAACAAGGTGACATGTTATTTTTCAGGATTTTATGTTTGGTGTTAGAGCAGGAATGAAGCGTGATTTCACATTGTTTTATGGTGATATATTCTACATGAATATTTATTACAATATAAAAATTTAGGTAACTTTCTCTAGAAAAGACACACAAGTGATTTGTAATTGAAACATAAATTGTTTTTAAGTGAATTCCTAGTACTATGTCCATAATCTCTACCCTTGACTCATTCAAAATTTTTATGAGCAAGTTGAAAGAAGATAGGTGAGTTAAATTTACAGAAGATATAAGATGGATATATAGTGATTAATTTGGTTGCCCAGCTGGACTGGTGGGCCAAAACAAGCATAAAGAATTATAATAGGGATTCATACAAAAGCCTTCTGGAATTTTTGTCTTCATTCATAAAAGCATAATGGGAGAAGTGGCAGTTCTTTAGTAATCTCCATGGGACAAGCTATACTGAAGGGTTTGTGCTCAGGCTTAAGAAATATAAGCCCCAGTTGGCATGTGTAGTGGGTTGAATTGTGTCCCTCTAAAACATATATTCAAGTCCTAATCCCTGGTACCTGTGAATGTGACCTCATTTTGATATAGGGTCTTTGCAGATATAATTAAATTAAAACAAGGTCATACTGGATTAGGGTGAGCTATACTGGTGTCCTTATAAGAAGAGGGAAATTTGGACACAGACATAGAGAGAGAGGAAAATGCCATGTGAAGACACATAAAGACACAGACACAGAGAGGAAAATCATGTGAGGATGAAGACAGAGACTGGAGAGGTGCATTGACAAACCAGGAAACACTGAATATTGCCAACAACCACCAGAAGCTAAGAAAAGGCAAGTAATGATCCTCTGCAAGGGCCTTCAGAGAGATCAGGGCCATACCAACACCTTGATTTTGGACTGCTAGCCTCTAGAACTTTAAAAGGATTAATTTCTACTATTTTCCACTACCTAGTTTGTGGTTATTTGTTATTGCAGTCCTAGGAAACTAATGCAGCATATATTTAAAAGAAAAAAATGACTAAGATTTTGATGCATAGAGCAGATGAATGCAATGGTAATGTTTAGTCTGGAGAGAAGTAAGTAAAGAGAGACATAGCAACTCTTCATTTCAAATTCAGAAAAAAATGTTATGTATATTTTAATGGCTCCAATAAGAGGAACAGGATCAATGAACTATAGCTATATGAAAAAATATTATGGTTCAGTATCAGAATTTATGAATATTAAGGATTACAAAATCTGGAATGACCCTTTTTACTGGAAATAAATTTCTAATCACATGAACTTAGTAAGACTACGAAGTAAGAATTCTTAGTAAACTAATAGGAGACTGCCTGACATTTGAAATACCTTCCATTCTTGTGATTTTATGATTCAGAAAAATGGGATAATAGTACATTATCTTAAATATGCAAGCATTCCCTCCATACTCTTGTTTTTATCCTGAATTTTAATTATCCATTTGGTAAATGTTTATTGAATGCCTACATTCAGTGTGCTTTTTGGTGAATATGTGAGAAAGAAAAATAAATAGTTATGGAGGCTACTCACATGGAGCTTATAGTTAAGATGAAAAGATAGACATTTAAATAAACAATTACCATGCATCTTGATAAGTTTCAGACTAAAGAAATATTTGTATAGTCTTGGGAGCCCAAAGTGAAGAGAATTATTTCTGTTTGTGGAAGGAATCATCCAAATAAGGGTTAAATTACATAACTTCCACAGGAGTATAGATGTGAACTAAGGCAATAAAAGGAAAATAACATTCTAAGTCGAGAAAACAAAATTAATTAATGTGTAGAGAGAAAAAAGAATATGATATAGTCAGAAAACCATATTATAGCATTTAGGGAGATAATAGGAAATGAAGTTGGAAAAACGATCATGAGTCTGATTGGTGCTCTAAAGGGTATCTCAATAAGAACATCAAATATCAGTGGAACATGTGATACAACCCATTCCTTTCCAAGCCTCGCAGATCAGAATTGTGCTGAGCATTATGGAAGCTCCACTGTAGGCAGGTGTGGCCAAAATGATGAAGATTGTTTTTCCACCAGCTCCCAGTCAAAAACTGTGGTACCTCACTGGGAGAAGCAGTCCACCAGTATTTTTCATCTCCTCTCCCCCAGATACTTTTTTGCTGAGGCTAAATTTCAGGTTAGTGCAGCCAAGAGGTCAGGAGCATATTTCTTCCATCCAACACCACTCTTAGATCAGAGGCTCTGCCCTCAGCATGATAGGTTGAGAATTTGGGAGGAATGATTGCCTTTGCCCCAACTTGCTATAAGGTGGAGGCTCTATCCTTGGAGACACAAGCAGAGGGGACCAGGTGCTACCACGCACACCCAGAACACTACTCATAAAGGCTGGGTGCCAAACCAAGAGTGATGTATGCTATTACCACCCCTAGCTCTGGAGCAGTAACTCAGAGATATATTTTCAGGGTATATGACGGCTATAAGAACAGAGATTTCTGAAACATTCTCTAAAGGAAATGACTTTATTTGAAACACAGTGTACAGAAGTTCAAGTATAAGAACATTCTCAAATATAATGGAAATTTTAGTGCTAAGCAATTAAAAGGAAATAGTAGCTCCACAAAAGCAATAAGTTAAGCTGTAGGGCAGCTAGTTCACCACAGAAAACTGTGAAACAGATATCTAATAAGAATTCTCCTGGAGTCAGAAGAAACTACAAAGACTCTCCTCAAAAAAATTTCCACTGGGGCTGCCCCTGTAGTGTAGTGGTTAAGGGTGTGGGTTCTGCTTTGGCAGCCTGGGGTTTGCAGGTTTGGATCCCGGGTGTGGACCTATGCACCACTCATCAAGCCATGCTGTGGTGGTATCCCACATACAAAATAGAGGAGGATGGCCACTGTTGTTAGCTTGGGGCCAATCTTCCTCAGCAAAAAGAGGAAGATTGACAACAGACATTAGCTCAGGGCCAATCTTCCTCACACACACACACACACACACACACACACAATTCCCTTAAATGGGCCCAAATGTAATTGGATCAGACTGTGGAGCAATTACTGTCCCAGGGTATTTACAACAAGAATACCACAATCAGCCAGCAATTAAAGGAGCCTAACAGCTAGATATGATACCAACAGAGGAACACAACTTAACAGAAAAATCAGGTAAAGACATAGTAAAAGATAATCTGTTAAAACCACTGTTATCCCAGGGTGACTATGAGCATGCTTAAGGCTGTGCCCTCTGAGGAGTGAAATCAGAGTTATCACACTGTGAAGAAAACAAGCCAACCAAGTCACTAAAGAAATTAAAAAAAACAAAAAAAAAATTACCTTTGCAGGAGAGATTGGTATCTGAATTTACTCTAATAAACTATGTAAAATGTCTAGTTTTTGAAAGAAAATTACAAGACATCAAAGAAAGAGGAAAATGTGACCCCCATACACAGAAAACAAATAAATCAATAGAAAATACCTGTAAGAGGGTCCAGGTGTGAGATTTAACTGACAAAGATTCACAGCAGTCATTATAAATATGTTCAAAGAACTCAAAGAAACAGTCTTAAAGAAGTAAAGAAAGGTGTGATGACAATGTCTCATCAAACAGAAAATATCAATAAAGAGAAATTATAGAAAGAACCAAATGAAAACTTGGAATAGAAAGGTACAATAACTAAAACAAAACATTCACTAGAGTGGCTCACAGTAGATTTTAACTGTTGGAATAAAAAAATCAGATAGATAGATCAATAGAGATTATGCAGTCTGAAGGAAGAACAGTGGGGAAGTAGAATGAAGAAATACAAAAGACCCTCAGAGAAATGTGGAACACCATTAACCACACATCACAATGCATAATAGGAGTAACAGAAATAAAAGAGAAAAAAGAAAGGAGCAGAAAAAAGATTTGAATATTTAGTGGATGAAAACTTCCCAAATTTGATACACACAATAGTCTACACCTCCAAGAAGATCAATGATTTCCATGTACAATAAACACAAACAGATCCACATCAATACACATAGTAAAAATTCTGAAAAATACAGACAGAAAAAAATCTGGAAAGCAGCAATAGAAAAATGACTCATATACCAAGAAATTCTCAAAAGATTAACAGCTGACTTCTCATCTGAAACAATGAAGGATAGAAGGCAATGGAATATCATATTCAAAGTGCAGCAGTGTGAAGACACAGGGACAAGTTAAGAGAATCAGTAATTGTACATAAGAAGTTTAATATAACAAATTATACAAATATATATTTGCTCTTATTTCTTCACTCAGCTTCTTCAAAGGACATAAAAGTTTATAAAGCAACAATTTCAACAGCATGTTGTTGAGTTTGCAATATACATAGATGTATTATTTATAACAATAATAGTAAAAATGTTACATATCAATTATATTTCAATTAAAAAAAGATGGTTAAAAATAAATGAATAATAGAAAAAGGGAGAGAAGGAAGTAGAGCCAAATGGAGTAATGTTTCTATATCTCATTGGAATTATAATAGTATAAATTTAAAGTAGATTCTGGTTGGTTAAGATATATATGGTAAACCTAAGAACAATGGCCAAGAAAATACCTAAAACATATATAGGAAGGAAAAACATTAAAGGAGTTAAAGTGTGACACTGGAAAATATTCACTATGCAAAAGAAAGCAGTAGAGGAAGAGAAAACAAAACAGTAAAATGACCTAAATCTAACTATATCAATAATAACATTAGATGTTAATGGATTAAACAATCAACTCTGAAGACTGAGATCATCAAATAGAATTTAAACAAACAAACAAAAAAAAACCATACAACCGCATACTGCCTATAGAAGACACAGTGTAGAATCAAAGATACAAATACGTTCAAAGCAAAAGATAGAAAAATATATATCATGCAAACAGCAACCATAAGAAAGCTGCAGTGTCTGTGCTAACATCACACAAAATAGGCATGAAGTCAAACATTATAACTAGAGAAAAAGAAGTACATTTTTAATGATAAAAGAGATGATTCATCAGGAAGACATAAAAAATAAATGTATATGCACATAACAACAGAGCCCCAAAATATATGAAGCAAAAAGTGACAGAATTGAAAGGAGAAGTAGACAATTCAACAATAGTATTTGGAAATATCAATGCCAACTTTCATTAATAGATAAAACGGCTAGATGGAAGATCAACAGGGAACTAGAAGATTTGAACAGTAAAAATAAACTAGAACTTACTGACATCTATAAAATTCTCCACTCCACAACAGCAGAATATACCTTCTCTCTTATGTACATGGAATATTGTTAAGGATAAAAAAAAAAAAAAAAAAAAACATGCTAGGCATAAGACAAGCCTCAAATTTAAAAGGGTTGTTATCACACAAAGTAGTTTCTCTGACCACAGTGGAATGAAATTAGAAATAATTAACAGAAAGAAATTTCAGAAATACACAAATATGTGGACATTGGAAAACAAGTAACCATTGGGTCAAAGAAAAAGAACATGAAATTATAAAATACTTTGAGGTGAGTGACAATGAATATAAAACATATCAAAATTTATGAGTTGTAGCTAAATCAATGTTTAGAGGAAAATTTATAGTGATAAAACTCTATATTGAAAAAAGACAAGAGGTCTCAAAACATAACTTTGCACCTTAAAGTTCTGAAGAGAAAAAGTAAACCTTAAGAAAACAAATGGAACAAAATAATAAAGATTAGAGAGGAAATTAATGAAATAGAGAAAATCGACAGAACCAAACATTTGGTCTATGAAAAGATGAACAAAATTGCCAAATTTAAACTAGACTGACCAAAAAATTAGAGATGACACACTAATCACTAAAATCATGAATGAAAGATGGGACATTGTACCAAAACTATAGGGGAAAAAAAGAATTGTACTCTGAGTAAAATAATACCAACAAATTAGATACCTTAGACCAAATGGACAAATTCATAGAAAGATACAAAATACAACAGCTGATTCAATAAGGAATGTAAAATGTGAGTGGATCTATAACAAGGAAAACAATTGATTAGTAATTTAAAAACTTTACACTAGTAAATCTCAGGCTCAGATGGAGCCATTGTAGATCTACCAAACATTTCACTAAGAATCAATATCAGTTCTTTATGAACACTTCCAAAAAAATAGAAAAGGAGGGAACACTTCACAACTCTTTCCATGAGGCCAGTATTACTCTGAGAAGACAAAAACAAAAACAAAAACAAAAACAAAACTATGGACCAATATATCATGAAGATAGATGCAAAAATTCTCAACAAAATATTAGCAAACAGAATCCAGAAACATATGAAAGGGATTATACACTGTGACTAAGTGAAATTTATCCCAGGAATGCAAGATTTGGCTTATAGTAGAAAATCAATTAACTGAACATACCTTATCAATAAATAAAGGACAAAACCATATCATCATCTCAACAGATGCAAAGAAAACACTAAGCAAATTAGGAATACAAGGAAATATCATCAACCTGTTAAAATGCATCAGAATATCTACAGATAACACTATATTTAACAGCAAAAGACTGAAAGATTTTCCCCTAAGATCAGGAACAAGAGAAGTATGTCAATTCTCTACACTTCTAGTCAATATTGTACTAGAGAGAGGTTCTAGTCAAGGCAATTAGGATAAAAGGAAAAAGAAACAAATGTATTCAAACTGGAAAGAAAGAAATAAAACTATCTATTCACAAATAACCTCATATTGTGTGTAGAAAATCCCAAGGATTTCACGAAAAATTACTAAATCTAGTAAATGAGTTCAAACAATTTGCAGGATACAAGATAAGCATACAAAAATTAATTGTTTTTTCAAATAAATACAAAATTTGCAAAAAATATACAAAAGCACAATTTCCATAATTGCAATGAACAATCTGAAAATGTAAATTAAGAAGGAAATTCCATTTTTAGTAGCATGAAGAATTATATATTTAATAAAAGAAATGTAAAACTTATTCTTTGAAAACTATGAAATGTAAGAAATTAAAGACCTAAATAAATGCAAAATATCCATTTTAGAAATTAGGGAATTTAATATTGGTAAGATGGCAATACTAGCCAAGTTTATCTACAAATTGAATGCTATCTTTATCAAAATGACAGTTTGCTTCTTTACAGACTTTGACGAGCAGATCCTAAAATCCACATGAAAAATTAAGCGGCCTGTAGTATTCAAAAATCTTGAAAAAGAAGAACAAAGTTGGAAGACTCACATTTTCCAACTTCAAAATCTACTATAAAACCATAGTGATCAAGAGACTGTTACTGACATAATGACAAGATCAGTGGAATAGAATTGAAAGTCTAGATATAAGCATTCATATTTATTGTCAGTTGATTTTTGAAAAGAGTGCCAAGATTATTACATGGGGAAAGAATAGTCTCCTCAACAAATAATGCTGGAACAACCAGATATTCACATGAAGAGGAACGTAGCTACCTCACATCTTATACAAAAATTAAAATGTGTAAAGATTGAATTTAATAGCTAAAACTTATAGAAGAACACTATGTATAAAGCTTTGTGACCTTGGCTTAGGCAATCATTTCTTACATATGACACCAAATCACAAACAACAAAAGATAAAATAGTTATACTGGACTTCATAAAAATTTTAAAAATTTCTTCTTTAAAAGATACCATCAAGAAAGTGAAAAGACAAACCATAAAGTGGGAGTGTGTGCATGTATAATTTTTTTCTTAAAACTCAATAATAAAATGTCAACATAATTTAGAAATAACCTGAATGCGCATTTCTCCAAAGATGACATACAAGTATCCAATAGCACACAAAAGATGTTCAACATCATTAGACATCAGGGTAATGCAAATCAATGAGATCTGCTTCTCACCCACTAGGATGACTAAAATTTAAATACAAACAGTAACTAGTGTTGGTGAGGATATGGGGAAATTGGAACCCTAATGCATTGCTAGTAAAAGAGAAACTGGTACAGCCACTTCGGAAACAATTTGGCAGTTCCTCAAACATCTAAACATAATTATCCTATGACCTAGCAAGTTCACTCCTAGGAATATACTCAAAAGAAATGAAACACATTCACACTACAACTTGTATAGGAATTATTAGGGCAGAATTATTCATAATGGTCACAAAATGGAAATAATCCAAATGCTCATCCACTAGTGAATGGGTACATTCAATAAATTTATATTTAATATTTAATATATTTAATAAGTATACCACATGTAAATGTGGTAAATCTATGCAATGGGATGTTATTCAGCAATAAAATAGAATGAAGTATTGCCACATGCAACATGTATAAACTTGGAAAATATTATGCCAAAATAAAAGACATCAATTACAAAACACTACATTTTGAATGATTCCATTTATAGGATACTTACAGAATAAGCATATTTATAGATGCATATAGTAGATTTGTGGTTGCCTGGGGTGGGGTGGGGGGCAGTTGAAAGGAAATGGAGAGTGATTGCTCTTGTGTATAAGATTTTATTGGTGTAAAGAAAAAGTTCTAGGAGTGACGTCAGCATCATGGCAGAGTGAGATTCCCTCTTTGAATCTCTGCCACCTAAGACACAATGAAAACATCATTCATATACCAACAGAGGTCAATCAAACACTACAAAGGACTTCTAAGAAACCCCTGCTGCAATACATCAGATGGTGGAGGCACAGGAAGCCCCAATGGTTGTGAGGAGAGGTAAAGAGTTTTACTCCCCCTCCCTGATCGATTGGCAAAGACAGACAGCATGGCACGCAGACAGAGGGGGGAGGGTGGCCCTATGCTGGGAAAACTATTGCCCTCCGGGTGCTTTCACAGACAGTCAAGAGATCCCCACCAGGAAGTGATGACGGACTGTTTCAGGGGTGTGGGAAAAACCCCCAGAGAGCCAGAAAGGTAACCCCTGGGTCCAGCAGGAGAAAGAGAAGCTCTCCCCCCCATGCCCTGTGCTTCAGCATAATCCTTTTGGGGACTGCAGCAGGCTCAGAGCACACTGCTCGCCATCTCCATCCAGTGGCAGCAGGTGGAAACTGCAGGACCAACTCCAAGATGAAAAGAAAAGGTAAAGCCGTGGGATCTGTGCAAAAGTTTATTATGTCTACAGACCAAAAGGAAAATGACAAACACCCAGAAACCAACCCTGAAGGCACAGAAATCTATAACCTGAATGGCAGAGAATTCAAAATAGCTATCATAAACAAACTCAATGAAATATAAGAGAACACACAGAAACAAATCAACGAATTCAGGAATTTCATCACAAAAGAGATTGAAACCATAAAAAAAAAAAACAATCAGAATTATTGGAGATGAAAAACAAAATGAACACGATAATGGAAAAAATGGAGTCCTTAAAGAGCAGAAATGACAATATGGAGGAAAGAATTAGCATTATTGAGGATAGCCATGAAGAAACGCTCCAGATAGAGGAGGAGAGAGAGCTAAGACTAAACAGAAATGAAGAAATTCTTCGAGAAATATCAGACTCAATGAGGAAAAGCAACATAAGGATAATAGGTATTCCAGAAGGAGAAGAAAGAGGAAAAGGAGCAGAGAGTTTGCTCTAAGAAATAATAGCTGAGAACTCCCCAAACCTAGGGAATGAGATGGAAATAACAGTGAATGAAATCAATAGATCACCAAATATATAAACCGGCAAACAATAAACAATCATCATGCCACATAGTAGCTAAGTTGACACGACTCAGTGACAAGGAAACAATATTAAGGGCAGCTAAACAAAAAAACAAAATAATATACAACGGAAACCCCATCAGGCTCTCAGTTGATTTCTCGACAGAAACACTACAGGCTAGGAGAGACTGGAATGATATATTCAAAATCATGAAAAACAAAAACCTTCAGCCAAGAATACTTTATCCAGCAAAAATATCATTCAAATATGAAGGAGAAGTAACACTTCCTGATAAACAAAAGCTAAGAGCCTTCATCACCACAAGACCCCCATTACAAGAAATGCTCAAGAAGGCCCTTAGGCCTGAAAAAAAGAAGAGAAAGGGGCTACAAAGATTTCAGCGAGGAGAAAAGCAAGGAGACTAAACTAGAACAAACTCCAGTTGGACAATATCAAAATTTAATTCAAGCTCATCACTGTAAACACACACTCACAACACAAGATGGAATAAGTAGTGACAACAACAAATAAGGAGGGGAAGAGGAAAGAGATTGAATTGACTCAGCCTAAGGAAACAGGAGGCATCTGAAAATGTACTATCTTATCCAGGAGATCTTTTATATAAACCTCATGGTAACAACTAAACAAATAACCAGAAGAGAACCACACATGACAAATAAAGAGAAAACTAATAGAATCAGCATGCAGAAATACCAAACTGAATTTGCAGTCCAAAACACATGCAACAAGAAAAGAAGGAAATGCAAAAGAACCAGAAAATGAACAATAAAATAGCAACATTAAACCCTCATATATCAATAATCACTCTAAATATAAATGAATTGAATTCTGCAATCAAAAGACACAGAGTGGCAGGATGGATTAAAAACCAAGATCCAACAATCTGCTGCCTCCAGGAAACACATCTCAGCTCTAAAGACAAACACAGACTCAAAATAAAAGGATGGAAAATGATACTCCAAGCTAATGGCAAACAAAAGAAAGCAGGAGTTGCCATACTTATGTAAGACAAAGTAGACTTCAAGATAAAAAAGGTAATGAGAGACAAAGAAGGGCAATATATAATGATAAAAGGGACACTTCACCAAGAAGACATAACAATTATAAATATCTATGCACCCAACACAGGAGCACCAAAGTACATAAAATAACTGCTAAAAAACCTAAAAGGAGATATTAACAATAACACAATAATGATGGGGGATCTTAACACCCCCCTTATGTTAATGGATAGATCATCCAGACAAAAAGTCAATAAGGAAATAATGGACTCAAATGAAAAACTAGACATGATGGACTTAATAGATATCTACAGAGCACTCCACCCCAAAACAGCAGAGTACACATTCTTCTCAAGTGAGCATGGATCGTTCTCAAGGATAGACCATGTATTAGGAAACAAGGCAAACCTCTATAAATTTAAGAAGATTGAAATCATCACAAGCGTCTTTTCTGATCATAATGCTGTGAAACTAGAAATCAACTGCAAGGTAAAAACAGGTAAAGGGACAAAGATGCAGAGACTAAACAACATGCTACTGAACCACCAATGGGCTGTTGATGAAATTAAAGGAGTAATCAAAAGCTATCTGGACACAAATGAAAAAGAAAATTCACCACACCAACTCATATGGGACGCAGCAAAAGCAGTCCTGAGAGGGAAATTCATAGCAATACAAGCCCACATTAACAAACAAGAAAAATCGCAAATAAATAACCTTAAACTGCACTTAACTGAATTAGAAAAAGAAGAGCAGACAAAGCCCCGAATCAGCAGGAGGGAAATAATAAAAATTGGAGCAGAAATAAATGATATTGAAACCAAAAAAAACAGTAGAAAGGATCAATGAAACAAAGAGCTGGTTCTTTGAGAAGATAAATAAAATTGACAAACCCTTAGCCAGACTCACTAAGAAAAAAAGAGAGAAGACTCAAATAAATAAAATTAGAAATGAAAGAGGAGAAATTACAACAGACACCACAGAAATACAAGGAATTATTAGGGAATACTATGAAAAACTTTACGCCAACAAACTGGACAACCTAAAGGAAATGGACAAATTCTTGGACGTGTATAACCTCCCAAAACTGAATCAAGAAGAAATAGAGAATCTGAATAGACCAATCACAAGTAAAGAGATTGAAACAGTAATCAAAAACCTCCCCAAAAATAAAAGCCCAGGACCAGATGGCTTCCCTGGAGAATTTTACCAACCATTCGAAGAAGATTTAGCACCTATCCTTCTCAAACTATTCCAAAAAATAGAGGAGGATGGAATACTTCCTAACACATTTGATGAGACCAACATCATCCTGATACCAAAGCCAGACAAGGACCATACAAAGAAGGAAAACTACAGGCCAATATCACTGATGAACATAGACGCAAAAATCCTCAACAAAATATTGGCAAACCGAATACAGCAATACATCAAAAAGATCATACACCACGATCAAGTGGGATTTATACCAGGGACACAGGGATGGTTCAACATCCGCAAATCAATCAGTTTACTACACCACATTCACAAAATGAAGAATAAAAACCACATGATCATCTCGGTTGATGCAGAGAAGTCATTCAACAAGATCCAACATCGATTTATGACAAAAACTCTCAACAAAATGGGGATAGAAGGAAAATACCTCAACATAATAAGGGCCATATATGACAAACCTACAGCTAACATCCTACTCGATGAGGAAAAACTGAAAGCCATTCCTTTGAGGACAGGAACAAGACAAGGGTGCCCACTCTCACCGCTCTTATTCAACATAGTACTGGAAATTCTGGCCAGAGCAATTAGGCAAGAAAAAGGAATAAAAGGACTCCAAATAGGCAATGAAGAAGTGAAACTCTCACTATTTGCAGATGACATGATCTTATAGATAGAAAACCCCAAAAAATCCATTGGAAAACTACTAGAAATAATCAACAACTACAGTAAAGTGGCAGGGTATAAAATCAACTTACAAAAATCAGTTGCATTTCTATACACTAATGATGGACTAACAGAAATAGAACTCAAAAAGACAATCCCAATTAAAACTGCAACAAAAAGAATAAAATGTCTGGGAGTAAATTTAACCAAGGAGATGAAAGACCTATACAATGAAAACTATAAGACACTATTGAAAGAAATCGAGGAAGACATAAAGAAATGGAAAAATATTCCATGCACATGGACTGGAAGAATAAATATAGTTAAAATGTCCATTCTACCTAGAGCAATCTACAGATTCAATGCAATCCCAATCAGAATCCCAATGTCATTCTTCACAGAAATAGAACAAAAAATACTGAAATTTGTATGGGGCAACAAAAGACCCCGAATAGCTAAAGCAATCCTGAAAAAAAAGAACAAAGCTGGAGGCATCACAATCCCTGATTTCCAAATATACTATCGAGCTATAGTAATTACAACAGCATGGTACTCGTACAAAAATAGACACACAGATCAATGGAATAGAATTGAAAGCCCAGAAATAAAACCACACACACACCTATGGACAGCTAATCTTCAACAAAGGAGCAAAGAACATACAATGGAGAGAGGGAAGTCTCTTCAATAAATGGTGCTGCCAAAATTGGACAGCAACATGCAAAAGAATGAAACTAGACCATCTCCTATCACCATATACAAAAATCAATTCAAAATGGATTAAGGACCTGAAAGTGAGACCTGAAACTATAAAATTCCTGGAAGAAAATATAGGCAGTACACTAATTGACACTGGTCATAAAGGGATCCTTTCAGATTCCATGTCTACTCGGACAAGGGAAACAAAAGAAAAAATAAACAAGTGGGACTTCATCAGACTACAGAGCTTCTACAAGGCAAATGAAACCAGGATCAAAATGAATAGACAACCCACCAGCTGGGAGAAAATATTTGCAAATCGTATATCCGACAAGGGATTAATCTCCGTAATATATAAAGAACTCACACAACTGAGCAACAAACAACCCGATCAAAAAATGGGCAGAGGATATGAACAGACATTTTTCCAAGGAAGAGATACAGATGGCCAATAGACACATGAAAAGATGTGCAACATCACTAATCATCAGGGAAATGCAAATCAAAACTACACTAAAATATCACCTGACACCTGTCAGAATGGCTATAATCACCAAGACAAAAAACAACAAATGCTGGAGAGGTTGTGGAGAAATGGGAACCCTCATTCACTGCTGGTGGGAATGGGAACTGGTGCAGCCTCTGTGGAAAACAGTATAGAGAGTCCTCAAAAAATTAAAAATAGAAATACCATATGATCCAGCAATCCCACTCTTGGGCATCTACCCAATGGACATGAAATCAACCAGCACAAGAGGCTTATGCACCCCTATGTTCATTGCAGCATTATTCACGATAGCCAAGAAGTGGAAGCAACCCAAGTGTCCCTCAACTGATGATGGTTACAGAAGATGTGGTATATATATACAATGGAATACTACTCAGCCATAAGAAAAGACAGAATTGTCCCATTTGCAACAACATGGATGGACCTAGAGGGTATTATGTTAAGTGAAATAAGCCAGAGAGAGAAGGGAAGACACTGCATGATTTTACTCATATATGGAATATAAATGAACACACAGACAGAGAAAACTGACTGGTGCTTACCAAAGGGGAAGGGGGGTGGGGTGGACACAAGGGGTGAAGGGATGCATCCACATGGTGACAGACAGATAATAATGTACAACTAAAACCCCACAATGTTATAAACTATTAAGACATCAATTAAAAAAAATAAAATGTTCTAGAATTGATCGTGGTGATGGTTGCATCACTTTGTGAATATAAGAAAAATCATTGAATTGTAAATTTTAAATGTCTGAATTGTATTCTATGTAAATTATATATGAATAAAGCTGTTTTATAAAAGAATGAAAGAAGATGGTTTTCCTAAATATTTTCAGTGTAGAACCTGAAAGAACATATTCCACTTAACCTGAAGATTGTGGCTACAGAAAATGTCTGGGTTACCTCCTAGTATAGAGACATTCTCATAAATTGGACTAGAAAATTCAGAAGAATAAATTGGGAGGAAGTTTACTATAAGATTCACCTGAGGCATATTGAATGGAGGGAGTAGAAGAGAGTTAAAAAAAGAGAGAGAGAGAATGTAAAATTGCCTGGAAGAAAGAAATAAGACATTCAAAAAATTAAAGAAGTACAGCACAGTCAGGGTGTAGATATTACAAGATGGGAAATATTTTAATATGAAAATAAATTAAAGGCATTGATGAATTTTAAAAATGGGATTGATGTGATCAGAATTACATTTAGAAAGCTCATTTTGGCTACAAGTGGAGGACGGCTGAGGTCATGAAACTGAAGGTAGATCAACTAGAAGGTCGTAGCAATAACGTGTGAGAGATTATGGTGGCCTGAGTTAGATTATTGCAGTGGAGCTGGAAAGAACAAGAAACAGTAAAGAAATGTTTGTCAGGTCGAATCAGAGACCATGGTGAAATCTGGCATGACTCAGGCTTCAGCCTCGTCACCACATGAATAATGGACCAAATAAACCTGACACAGGACACCAAAAAGGAACAAATTTAGGGTTTGAGGCTAAAGGTTTCATTCAGATTTCTACCATTTGAGTGTAAAATACCTGTCAGAAATGTAAGTGGGGGTTACCTAGGATGTTGGACGAAAGTGTGATCCAACAGCATCAGAATCACCCAGGGGCTTGTTAGAAATGTAGAATCTCACCCCACATTCCAGAACTACTGAGGCAGAATCTCCCTTTTTAGAACTTCAGTGATTTGCATGCACATTAAAGTCTGAGAGGTACAGCTTAGCAGATTGGTGGATGTTTGGGTCCAGACGTCAGTAGGCAAGTTTGAGTTGGAGATAAGGACATGGAAATCAATATCATATTATCATAAATAAAATCATAAGTAATGATGAAATTGTGTGTATCTTCAAAGAACGAAAAGTTGACCATCAACTCCATTATGGTGATAGATTGCATTTGATGCTGAACATTTTCATTTTCAATATTCATAGCTCCTAATTACCTACTAAATTACCTATTAAAAGCTATACAGTTGTAAGTCAATTTCATCAAAGATAACTATAATTCTGTTTTTTGATTATTGTGTTTCTGTCCCCTAATATACATAACACACTGTATCTAAGCATGCTTTACTACTGTAACTGAAAAATGGCAGCTGTAGAGATATTTATTAGAAATGAAAAAGAAGATGTATGGATATAGATATATTTTCTAGCTTTTTGAAATCTTTATCATCAAACAACTTAAACAAGCCAGTGTACTTATAAACTCCCTTTTCCTACAAATCTGATTTAGAACAAATTTATACCTGGCGGGTAATTCACACAGAAAGTCAGGCTTGGAAAACTTGTAAACTTTAAAAGCATCACTTTTCTACAGGCATAAATTATTATCTTCTATAAATAATTTACTCCAGTGTGGTTTCACCCTTATATAGCCAATTTGTCAACCAAGACCCCATACCAGGCAGACGCAGTCAAAAAGCTGTGCCTAAGCTTGTCTGCATTGTGTTTTTCAGCTTAGTTCAAACATTTCAACCCAGGACGCTCACTCAGCCCTGAACAGTATGGGTGCATTTAATTATAATCTGACATGTGTATTTGCAAGAAACAAAAGGCTGTGAACTGAGGGTGATGATTAACTGTTCTACTGGATAATTGCCTAAACTACTACTTATATTATACTGCATTATCTCTTTTGAACAAAGTGATTACCGGCCTTTTGTGTAGCAATTGTACAATGTAAGTGCAATCTTGCTGTTTTAACTCTTGTCCGAGTTTATGTTTAATGTGCTTCCATTAAAAAGAGGGGTGCAACTTTAGCAATTCTTTCCTCAGTTGAGAATCCACCTGGAATCAATCTCTTATGGCTTGATTTCTCTGCTTGGAATATGCAACATCTTCTGGTGTTTCAGGGGAAGGGAATTAAAGACACAGTGATACAGTATTCTGAAGGCGGATAAGATATACTCATACCTTTGCATTCATAGTCACAAATGGCAAACACCTCCAATATTTAGACAAAAATCAGAAAGCAGGTAGGTTCTGAAAAACTCTGAGGATAAAACTGATGTTCAAAAATAATAAATAGTTTACTCTTTACATAGATGGTACTTATAAGTCAGAGACTTTATTCACTTTTGTAAATATAGGATAAGTAGTCACAAGTAGTTATGATGAGCCCATATTTTTGTTATCCAAAAAAATCCCAAATCCCATCCTTTTAAAGCTTTAATCTATGCTTAGGTAATCATCTGCCTCACAGAACTCTCCTCCTCTCCAAAAACTTGTCATCTTTCAAGCTCATGCTTTCTCAGGAGAAAACTTTCATGATCCCATTGCATTTGGCTGATTTTGTTCTGCTCAAAGATTTGGCTTAATTGTCATGAGAACTGTGTCTAACGAACAGAGCACATATTATTTTAATGTTTTCCTTGAGGTGTAGGTGATATACAGTAAACTGAACATATATAAAATGCAAAATTTAGGTAAAATTTTAAATATGTATACATCCCTGAAACATCACCACAATTAAGATGAATATATCCTTTATCTCCCAAGTTTCCATGTGTTTCTTAGTAATCCCTCCTTTTTTTGCTCCTCCCTGAAACCCTCCACTCCATTCCCAGACAACCACTGCTGTGCTTTCTGACACGATGGATTCGTTTGCATTTTCTATACAGTTAAATACAATGGAATGGTAAACTGTGTACTCTATCTAGCTTCTTTCAGTCAACAAAATTATTTGGGGATTATACATGTGTATATCAATGGTTCATTCCTTTTATTGCTCATTAGTGTTTCATCATATGGATATACCAGATTTGTGTCTATATTTCCTGTTGGTGGGGCATTTCTGTTATTTCTAGTTTTACCTGTTAACAAATAAAGCTGCTGTGAACATTTTTTACAAGTTTCTATTGACACATAATTTCATTTCTCTTAGGTAAAACCCTAAAACATAGAGGGCTGGATCATATGGTACATACATGTTTAAGTTTTTTAAAAACTGGCAAACACTTTTCCAAAGTGGGTGTACCATTTTACAATCCCAGCAGTAGCATATGAAAGTTTCAATTCTTTCACATCCTTGCCAACACTTGGCAAGTTCAGTCATTTTACTATTAGTCATTCAACTAGATGTGCAGCGGTATTTCCCTGTGGTTTTAATTTTCATTTCTCTAGGGACTAATGATGTTGAGCATCTTCTCATGTGCAATTTGCCACTTGGTTATCTTTTTTGGTGAAGTGTTTATTAAAATATTTTAATGTTAACTGTGGGGTTTGTTAAATACATACCCGTTTTTAGGTTGAGGAAGTGCTGTCTACTCATAGTATTTATGAGGACTAAATGTTGGATTTTGACAAATATTTTTCTGCATTTATTGAGAATAAAAATGATCATTTTTTAATTTATTAATACAGTAAATTACATTAATTCATTTTTGAATGTTAAACCAACCTTGAATTCCCAGGGTAAACTCTACTTGGTCATAAAGCATTATCCTTTTCATATATTGCTGAATTGAATTTAGTAAATTTTGTTAGGAGTTTTTTATCTATTTTCATGGAGCGTATTGCTTTGTAATTTTCTTTTTTACAGTGTCTGTCTGGTTTTGGTATCATTGTAATACTGGCCTATAGAATAAGTTAGGAAATATTTCATGCTCTTCATTTTCTGCAAGAGTTTGTTTAGAACTCTTCAATAAAGTCATCTGGACCTAGAGATTTTTTGTGGAAAGTTTTATTTTGTTTTCCTACAAATTCACTTTCTTTAATACATAAAGAGCCATTTGGCTTATTTATTTATTTTTGAATGATCTTTGGCAGTCTGTGTCTTTAAAGAAATTTATCAATTTAATTTAAGGATGTCAAATTTGCGTGGGATAAAGTGTTTCATAACATTTCTTTATTATCATTTCAAAATGTTTGGACCTGTAGTGAAGTTTTTCCTAGTTTTGCTATTAGTGCAATATTGGCTTCATAGAATGAGTTGGGGTTTGTTTCATCCTTTTAATTTTAAAAACTTTATTAAGATTTACCATTAATTCTTTTTTAAGTGTTTTGTAGAAGTCATCAATGGAGTTATCAAGGCCTGGGTTTTTCATTGTGGGAAATATATTGCCCACTAACTCAATCTCTCTAGTGCTATAGGTCTCTTTAGATTCTATTTCTTCTTAAATCAGTGTCTGTGGTTTGTGACTGTAGAAACTGGTCCATTTCATCTAGGTTATCTAATTTGTTGACATACATGCTTCAAAATATCTTTTATAATCCTTTTCATTTCTTTAAAAGTGGTAGTGATGACTCGTCTTTCATTCTTAATTTTGAATATTCTGTCATGTTTTTGGTCAGTCTAGCTGAAGGTTATAAAAATTTTGTTGATCCTTTCAAAGAATCAATTCCTGTTTTATAAATATATTCTCTATTGCTTTTCTAATCTCTGTTTTATTTATTTCCGCTCTAATATTTATTACTTATTTTCTTCCTTTTGCTTCCTTTGCATTTAGTTTCTCCTTTTTTTCTAGTTTCTTCAGATGGAAGGTTAGATTAGTGATTTGAGATAGTTCTTTTTTAACTTAGGTGTTTACATCTATAAATGTCCTGTTGGGAAATGATTTCATGGCAGATCATTTATTTGGATATATGGTGTTTTATTTCATTTATCACAAAGTATTTTCTAATTCCCTTGTGATTTGTTCTTTGGCCTATTGGTCGAAAACAAATGCATTGTGTATCCTTGACATATTTGCAATTTCCCAAATTTACTTCTGTTATTGCTTTCTAATTTAATTCTGTTGTAATCAGAGAACATACTTTGGATGATTTCAGTCTTGTTAAATTTATTGTGTTTTTTTTATGGGCTAGCATGTCTAACAAATGATCTATCCTGGAGAACGTTCCATGTATACTTCCAAAAAATGTGTATTCCCCTGTTGTTGGGTGGACTGTTCTGTAGATATTTATTTGGTTTACTTAGTTTATAGTGTTGTTCAAGTCTTCTATTTAATTGTTGATCTTCTGCATTATTATTCTATCCATTATTAAAGGTGAAGCATTGTTGAATTATCCATTTCCTTCAATTCTTTTAATTATTCTTCATGTATTTTGGAGTTCATAGTTAGGTGGATATCTATTATTTTATAGGCACCTTATGGATTGACAATTTATCATTATAAAATGTACTTCTTTTTCTGTAGTTGTAATGTTTCTCTTAAAGTTTATTTTGGCTCTGATATTAGTACAGCCAGTCCAGTTCTCGTTTGGTTACTGTTTTCATAATATATCTTTTTTCAACCTTTACTTCCATCAATCTGCATCTTTGAATATAAAGTTTGTCTCTTTTAGATATAATGTAGTTTGATCATGCTTTTTTATCTATTCTGACTTTTGGTTGGAGTGTTTAGTCCATTTATGTTTAATGTGATTACTGATAAGATAGCATTAACATCTGCCACATTGCTATTTTTCTTTATATCTTTTTTCTTCTTCTATACCTTCATTAATGACTTATTTTCTGTTAATATTCTTTACAACCTCCCATTTTTAATTCTTGGTACATTTTTTGTTTGTTACTAATTTTTAAGGCTATTTTCTTAGTGACCATCACGGGGATTACCATTAACATCTTAGCTTACAATATTCTAATTTGGGTTGATATCAACAATTTCAACAGTACACAAAAACTTTGTGGCAATATAGCTCTATTTCCTCCTTTTACTTCTTTTTGCTATTATTGGCATACATATTATACCTTTATACATTTTAAGCCTTTGATATAATTTTATAATTATTTAAGTCAAGTAAGAGAAGAAAGTTACAAAAAAAATTGTATACTGTCTATGTAGTGTATACCTATGTACTTAACTTTATTAATGCTCTTTATTTATTTGTGTAGATTTGAGTTACTGTCTAGTGTCCTTTCTTTTTAGTATTAAGGACTCACTTTGATATTGCTAGAAGGGCTTCTCTGGTAGTGATTAATTCTTTCAGTTTTTAAAATTTTTAATAATCTGGGAATGTCTTCATTTCTCCAGGAACATGTTTCTGGATAAAGACTTGTTGTTTGACATTCTATTCTTTAAGCACTTTGAATATATCATTCAATACATCTGAGTTTCAATGTTTTGAATGAGAAGTCATCTGTCAATATTTTGAGGATCCTTTGTATACAATGAGGCATATTTTTCTTGTTGCTTTCTAAATATTTTCTTTGTCTCTGACTTTTGATGTTTTGAGTATCATGTGTCTAGGTACGAAACTGTGTTTATTCCACTTGTTGAGCTTCTTGGATGTATATATTAACATTTTACATCAAATATGGGAGATTTTTAGCCATTCTTTCTTCAACTATTCTTTCTTCTTCCTTCCTTCCTTCCTTCCTCTCTTCTATTTCTGGGATTCCAATTTTGCATTTGTTGGTATTCTTGATGGTGTCCCACAGTTCTCTGAGACTCTGCTAATGTTTTATCCTTCTTTTTTTTATTGTTCTTCACATTGATAATCTTGTGTCCTTTCTTCAAGTTTGAAGATTCTTTCTTCTGCTAGCTTAAATCATCTGTTAGCCCCTCTAGTGAATTTTTCACTATGGTTACTTCTCAACTTCTGAATTTACATTTGGTTCTTTTAAAAATATAATTTCTATATCTTTATTGATATTCTATGTTTGCTGAGGTACTGTTCTAACACTTTATTTGTTTACACATAATTATTTGAAAATACTTATAAAATTGATTTAAATTCTTTGTATATTAAATTCAACACCTGGCCTTCCTTATTGGTATTTTTTGTGGACTCTTTCTTAATGTATGTGGGTCATACCTTTATATTTATTTGCATGTCTCATAATTACTTTTTTAAATTGGCATTTATATAATATAATGTTCTAATTCTAACAGAAGAGCAGTTCATCTAGGTATAATTATCCCCAAATACTGAAGCAAGACCTTTCTGAATATTCTACAGAATGCCCATGAATTTTGAGGCTGTCCAATCTAGCTTGTGGGAATGGGAGATATTCTCAGCCATGTGTCAGGGTGAGTACTATCTTTGAATTTTTTGCATGTTTCTTTCCCCTATATCAAACAGTTTCTTCACAAGCACGTGGTGAGTAATATTCTACTAAATACTCCAGGGGCGGTACTCTGCAGATATCAAGGGTTCTCACTCAACAGCATTCTATTCTCTGGTATCCTGTTCTATGAGCTCTAGTCTTGTTGGTCTCCTCTGATACTCAGCTTCATGTCCTCAAATTAGGGAGTCTGCTGGGCTAAGCTTGAGTTCATCCCCACTGTGATGAGACTGGAAATTCTCTCAAGTCAGTAAGCTCAGGGAATCATAAGGGTTATTGCGTCTGTTTCCAGTCTCTCAGTGAATGCTGTTCTTCTTTGACTGCTATTCCATATCTTGAAACTTTTTCATGTATTTTGTATACCTTTACAGTTGTTTTAGGTAGGAATGTAAATCTGCTCACTGTTACTATATCTTGGCTGGAAGCAGAGGACCAGAATGTCTACTTTTAATTTTTTCTTATTTTGGAGGGGGTGTGAGTGACGGGGGGAAGGGAATTATCATAGAACAAGAAAGTATGTAAAAAGGAAAGAAGGGAAGTCATATTTATCTATTCATTGTTACAATAGACGGCTTTCATTGAAGAAATTAGAAGCAACTGTATTTTTTCTCATGTAGACTTCAGCTAGAAATCATCTAAACTGCTAGATTCACTGGTGAAAAGATTATCAACATTTCTGTGGATTGGCCAATTTACCAATTAATGTGCAAAATAAATTTTTTAGAAAAAGTTTCTTTATTCAGCCAATAAGCCTTTTTTTTGAAAGATTAAACACACACAAAAAGGCTATTTTAAAATTAAAGCAATAATTTATTTTCCAAATCAATTGAAGGTCTTCACAATTATAGCACTTTTTGCCACTGTGAAGTGAAGAAAATTGGGCAGAATTAGATAAGAGTTTTTGTTTGCTAATCTCTATTTTTCTTCCCAGTTACTACACTTTTCCCAAGACACTGAAAATACCTGATTTGATTTTAGATATTTCTAATTATATTTCAGCTGACTTGTAAAATGGTTATGAAGACAAAATGCTTGGCCAAGAATGAGAAGACAGGTTTTAGTCTCAACTCTCACTATGTGGGTGTATGACAGAGTCTTATTATTTAACCCCCATAGAGTTCAATAATTTAATCTTTAAAATGATGATGTTAGTACAGATTATATTCAAGCTTCTTCACAACTCCAAAATTTCTCCATGATAAGAGTTTAAGCAAACATGTCAGCAGTATAATGGGAGTGAACCTGTGATCATATGATTTCCTTGCATTTTCCATATTTGGAGACCAATTTCCATTATAGTTTACTACTTCACTGGGTCACACAGATACCCACCAAATATTTTCCCACAGTATATTTTGCACTGAAGAAACTTTACTATTAATCATCTTCTATGTTGCTGAGAAATTATTTTCAAATCAAATAATACCTCAAACAGTAATTTTTCTGACTTTTATTCTGTTGCTGTAAGCTTCATTGTTATAATACTCTCTTAATCAGTAAATATTTGGCTTCAATTCAGCCAGAGCAAATGTGCAAGCAGAATCTGATTTGCCTATTTCATATCCTGGTCTCTGGTCAAGCCTAAAACTGCATTTTCAAAAAGTGTTAGTGAAACAACTTTTTTTTTTTTAAGTTATTTCTTTTATATTTTCTTAGGCAAATTATAATTGGTTCCATAAGTCTTTGTGCTTAGGTCATTCTAAACATATCAATTTTGACTCAAAATATTGCCACTTTCAATCATCCTGATGAAGTTAAATGAATAAATAACAGCTACTCTTTATATTTCCCGATATACTTGTGACATATTGAACAGATGATGCTAATTTTCATTTAGTAAATAGAGAAAATTTAAGAATGGATTGAAACATTTACCTGTCACTGAATGCTATTTCTTATATCCCTACAGAAATCGATACTTCTACACACTTTGTCCATGCAGCCAGTTAGCATAAGCATCCTAGTTCATGATTCAGAGAACCTATTTCCCAGACACTAGAAACACTCCTTTGCAGCAAAGTATATCTAAGCTTCAATTATGGCTTTATCACTTACCAACTCTTTGACTTAGGAAAAATTTAAAGTGGCTAAACCTCAATTATCTCATCTGTTAAATGGGAATAATAATAGGAAGTATCTAATAATAATGGGAGAATTAAATATCATCTATAGATTATTTAGCACACTTATTAGCCCATTAATTTTTCACTAAATGTTACCTATTTTATTCAACAATTTTGATGATCATTGGGCATAAAAATACCCCAAGCTTGCTCTTATTTGTGAAACCAGTGAAATAAATGTGGAGATTTGGTAGCAACCATTGATTCTTTCACAAAATTTCAAAGTCAATTGTTCCTTCATAAATTCTACAAATTATAAATCTTTACATAATCTCTTAAAATGTTTCTGTACATCCGGCACTAATTATCTATTCCAACTTAACTAACCATTAAATTACGGTTTCTTGCATCACAAAGATTAAGAAAAATCTTCCATTTAAAGAGGTAATGCAAGTTTTTTCCATCAAGTGTAACTTAAGGGGGCTTTTCTCTGGGGAGCTTCTCTTGTGGGATTCTCTCTTCTGTGTTGTGGAATGTATGGTGGGCGACACATAACTAGGGAAGCGGGTTTTAATTGGCACTTGCAAAAATGGCACAGAGGGAAGGACAATTTCTTATGTGTAGGTTACAATTATCTGATCCTCGTTTTCAGTAAAAGTTCTGCAGTGGATACAATGCCTTTGATTCAACCTATTTGAAAACATGTGTCTTGACTCTTATACTCAAGCCACTGGCAGCCTCATCAATTATTTATGCCTTTTTAAAAAAACAAAGTCTGATAGTTTTCTGCTGAGTCAATCTTAGGGACGTGTAAAACTAGTGGGCATATGGGAGAATCAAGGAGCAATAGCTTATTATCACGTTACTTAGAACATAATTCTTATGGGCAGGGACTTTGCAAATAGACATATCTATGTTTGAGTTCTGGTTTTAAAACTCACTATTTACATATCTCTCGGTAGGGTAGTTTATACTCCTCACCTTAGTTGATTCATTTGTATAATATGAGTAATAAAATTTTATTTTGACAAGGTTTTTATTTTTACAAAATTTATAAAAATATAAATTTTTATTTTCACAAGGTTGTTGGAATTAATAAACTAAATAGTGAATGTAAAGTACTTGAGACACGATGCTTGGTGGGTAACAAGAGCTCAAAAAATGGTAGCCGGCCTTCCATGTCAGAGAAGGATAATGAGGGAGGGTTATAAGAGAGAACAGATGGGGTAGAGGATAAAGCAAAAAAACTCTGAATCAGGCAAAAAATGGTTCATACAGTGTTCCATAAAATTGCCCAGCCTTTGCAAGGTGAGCAGGGTAAGGGTCATGATGCTTTCGGTAGGGCATTAAAAAAACTCCGATGCCTTGTCATTACTACAATTCAAGACGACATAGGCAGAATTCTTACATGCTCCCTAACTACTCCCCTGTGCTAAATTTCCCATTATCACCGACACGTCTCTCTTCTCCTCCACTTATCATAGCATTGATCTTTCAGTCATAGGTGATTTATAGAAATCCTTTGCAACTCATTTGCAATCAATCAGCCAAACCTACTTTCTATGTTTTCTGGTGCTGCATTATCTCCACATGATTTTGCCCAGTTCTTAGAAGCACCACTGGCAGGGAGTTGTGAGAGCTGGATTCAAACCTCAGCTAGCAGTAACGTGGACCAAAGTTATTCTGCTTCTTATCTATTAAATGGAAGTAGTAATCAAGAGCTCAGTCTCATGGGATAGTATGGGCATTAGATACAATTACAGAATCAAAAGTCCTATAAGTGTCAGGCATTATGATTATCATCATCACTATGGCGAACCTTTTGTTCATGGTAACTTTGCCTCAATTTCTTCAGACCTTGATGTCTTCCTCTGAAAAAAATAATCTTGTAAAACCTGCCATTTGCATTATCCTAAGTCGCAAAAGCAATAAAGCATGAAGAAATGTTTCCTAAATTGTAAAGCATTTTATGTAAATGAGTATTACTAGTTACTTTGAGAATTTTAATGGAAATATGCCATAGACACTGAAAAAAACAAAGAACTATTTTGAGTGACAAATGATTTCTAATGCACAAAGCTCAAATGGTCACTCTAGTCATGTACATGTGCATGCATACATTTGCCCATCAAAATATCTGGTTAGAGTTATTTATGATAAAATTAAAATTCTATTTTTTTCTTGACACTGTGAGTAAATCCATAGAATCTTTTTCATTTTTTTAATCTGTGAAAAATGTATGAGTATGTTGCTGGAATCACATTGGAAAGTACTTTGTTATACAGGCTTAATCCTGACAGCCTATGTTTATGTGTTCAATTTACTTTAATGGCCCTACTTTTAGACCAAACTCTACATTGCTAGCTAAACACCATTTGCTATTTCACATAGTAGAAGTTTGCCCTGACTTAGCCCATTATTAGAACTCCATAATCAGAATGTTGGAGTTTAGAATTGGACTGTATCCCAAATTAATATAACCTGACAGACTAAAAATTAGTTCCTACAGATCTACACATGTGGATATTTAAATATAATTTAGAATTAAAATGAAATTAAATAAAAATCCAATTCCTTGGTCATACAGGGCATATTTCACATGCACAGAGCCATGTGAGGCTAGGGGTTACCACATTGGAGAGCATAGATCTAGAGATTTCCATCAATGCCAAAGGTTTTACTAAGGAATGATGCTGTAGACAGATATTTGAAATGATATTGGCCGAATATCCAGAAAGTTTATTGTATTTACATATCCCCACCAAATCCTCAAGTTTAAGAAAAGAAGGAGACTTTGTACATAAGAAGGAAATTTGTACATAAGAAGGAAATTTGTACATAATTTTTAGCTGTATTGGAAATTTGTCATATTTAGTTTTCTATAAGAAAGATGTGATGATATCTGCCTCATACTTAATTCTTGCATATATAATAACATGCAAAAATTATAAAATATGTTTGAAATAGTAAATCTGCATATTTATATATATCTTGTTTTTAACATTTAATTTTATCTTGCAAAGATAATTTTAAAACATTTCATGTATTCCAATATTTAGATGGTGGTCAAATTATCATCTATCATTTTGATGTTAGATCAGAAGAACATTTACTTATTAGTCATTTCTACAGATGAGACAACTAGCAAAATTGAAGACAGTAACATACTAAGTACTGCGTTTTTATGATCAATATTTCCTGGGAAAAAACATCAAATGTCAATGAAATGCTCCACTGGACATTTTAACCTACTTTTATATCTCTAGAAACATTTAATTCATTGAGTTGTTCACCTGACATTTTTACAGATTGCTTTGATTGTAAAAATGTCATCTTAAAAGGACATTTTTACACTGTCTTGGTCTTAAAAACATCAAATGGGGGATAATTCTTCATTTGAAGTTATTAAACATGGCTATAATCATAAAAATGTCATTTTAAGATAATTCTTCATTTGACCTTTTTTACACTTAGCTGCTCTTTTCTTTTCTTCCTTAAAAATTTGATATTAGAAATGAAAGTTAATATAATTTGAAGGCTGTACTTAAAAATTTAAATCAGGATTTTACTGCTAATGTTGCCACAGTCCTCAGGGAATGGTCTTAGGACTGATCCCCGCCCCTTACAGTGTTATTGGTGGAGTAAGTACGTGCACGCATGCATTTGTGTGCATGTGTGCATGTGCGTGCGCATGCAAAAGCAATGGTGTTATCAAACCATGCTTACTTGTGTCTTCTCACAAATAATCTATGACTCTTTACAATTTTCAGCTCCATTATTACACTTTCATAGTATATCACTTTCTATAGGCAAATCACACAATAGCCATTTTCTTTCAATTATGGTGACTATAAATATGGCTTTGAAGTCATGTAATTGTGACAATTACTTGGATACAGGATCTACTTTTATGCTAACTCTATGCATTGCTTCACTTTAAATAGTTTTTGTTTTGTTTATATACATCCTTGCACAGAAAGAACGGTGTTCGATATTTGTATTTATTCAATGCCTTTTTAGTGTGTAATAAATACGTTCATATGTTGACTGAATAGAATAATAATGATAATAACAATAATAACATATTTTATGTTAGGCACCCATGTGAGAATTTACACTTGTATTGATTAATTCTCACAACAATCTTGTGTAGTTTATATTATTGACTTACACCTAAGGACAATGGATCCCAAAAGGAGTGGAACCAAAATTTGAAACCAGGCAGTCAGAAACACTAAGATAAATTAGCTGTCAGGGTTTTCCTCAAATGCTCCTTGCATTTGTACAGTGAAACATGCAGAATTTATGGCCGGAGACAGGCTTCAGAAATGGAGATTCTAAGAAGGCATCTAAAAGCATCTTTTTTCTCCTTCACTTATTTCAGCTACAAGCTATTCTCTTGTAAGCCAAGCAGGCACTGAGAAAGACAGGAGGCTAGGACATAAAAAGCACAAGAGAGACAATGATTTCAGGTTTTCCCTGCTCTGAAACCTCTGAGCCTCTGGAAACCACTGAAAGGGAACCCAATGGCAAGTGTCTTTCTAGGGTAAATTCTGTTGAGGATTTAGCCAATGGACACTGTTGGATCCTCCAAAGAAAGGCTAATATAAAGTATCTTAACTGTACTCTTCACTTCCCAGGGAATTGAAGAGGGTCAGAATCTCTTCTTTTTATCTGAAGACGGGACTAATGACCTACCTTCTCTTATATCCCCAGTCCACAATAGCGTAGGGTGTCCTGGCTTCCCCATCTTTGATAGAGATTTTGTTTAGTGTTCTCTAGCAACTGGATCTGAAACCCATCAAACCAACAGGGATAAATAACACCTCAAAAAATAAAAAGAAAAGAAAAAGAAAGAAAAAAAAAGAGATCCATAAGCTAGAAAGAGGAAGAACAAATAAATATTAGGAGAGTTTCATAAAAAGTAGACCTGCTGGAAAAGGCAAATGTAAACCTAAGCAACAAAAGTGATACTATTATTTGAGGAGATTCAAGTCTAGTGAACATAAGAAAAAAAAAATCTTTGTGGAACTGAAAAGAAGGATTCAAGTTAAAACTTCTTAGGGAAAATTGAAGGAAAAGAAGATTATCATTGAGATTCAAGTTAGTGTCTTGGAAGATCAATTTAAAGAAGAAAGCAATGAAAAAAATCACCCTAAAGAAAGAACCCAATTCACATACTTAATAATCTTTAAAAGCATGGATTTTGATGAGAAAACACATTCTCAGGCATTTAATAGTAAAATCTCTGAACTCCAAAACCGAGGAAAAAAATCTCACAAGCTTTCAAACTCTAATAAAAATGACTTTTTCAAGAAAAAGAATAAGATCATCATAGACATTTCATCTGCAACTCTTCCGCCTTGAAAATGGTGAGGCAACATCTTTGGTCTATTGAAAGAAGAGCTGTCAAAGCCCCAAATAATGATATCATTCAACTGTCAGGAAATTATAAGCAGATAGGCATTATATAAGAGTATATATTAACTACTGAGAGAAAATGGACTTACCAAAGTGTGCTAACCAAACAACAAGTGGATCAGAATAAAGACCACAAGATACAGAAAGCTGAAACGGAGAAAATGGGTAAGACAGGAAACATTTTATTTGTAATATCCTTCCATTGCAGTTCCTCTATTCTTTGCACTTACTCTTTTCTAACCATCTATACATAGTAAAACCAAAGATAATTATAAGAGAATAGAATGAGTAAAATAAATGTTAATATAAATCCTTGAAATTGAATTGTGAAGATGTAAAGAAAATTATTAGGGTCAGAAGTGAAAGTGTTAAACTAAAACAGTTAATATACACAAAGAAGAAAAAAGGTGGGCAGCAAGATGGGGGAAATGCAAATAAGATGGGGGAGGTAAGCATTGGGGGAACAGAACGTTTTGATGGGGAAAAAAGTATTTTATTTTCATATAATAGTCAAGACAAGTGTTTGTTTATGGCCACTAGTATACAGTAAAACTAATGGAATAGAAAAATACAGCAGAATTTACAAATTATAAAGTGGAAAGTAAATAACAAATATCATCATGTTCAATGCAAAAATATAATAAAAATGAAAAAGAGAAATAAAAGTGAATTTTAAAAAAAATTGAAAGAAATAAAATCAAACTCAATGCTCCCATTAAAACAAATAGGTCATCAAATTCAATTAAGCACAAAATTCTATTATATGTTTGCTGTGGATTGTAAAAATGGTTCAAATTCTTTATTGCTTCCTGTGTGCACACCAAAGTGACAGAGTCATTTCCCCATTGCTCAAATCTGTAAGTTCATTGAGAAGCATCAGTGTACCGAGGTCTGAGGCTAGGTCTCCAAAGGCATTGCACGTTACCACTTGATTACTATTGGACCTCTGCTATGGCCAAGACAACATGTTGGGATTGCCTGCTGTAGGATAAGACACGCAACACAAGATGAGTTGCCCTGAGCTGTCCTGATAGACACCACCCTAAATCAGCCAACAGACAGTAGACCTCTAGGTAAGTGAGAGAAACCAGACAAAATCTGAAGAACTCCCACTCATGCAGTTGACTACAGACACATAAACAAATCCAGCTGAGATCAGCCAACCGTAGGCCAGAACAGCTGAATTCTGCCACATAATTAGTGAGGTATGAATAAACGATTATTGTAAAGCTCTGGGGTTTTGTGGTTCTTATTATGACACATCATTGTACAAGTAGAAAGCAGAAAAACATAAGAAAGATGAAAACAAACATATATACAGATATGTACATAGATATAGATATATATGTACACATGATAAAGAAAGTTAGAAATAAAGGATTAGGCAGAGAGACACTAAGCAAATGCAATCAAAGAGAAAGCAGGGAGATGAATATAATATTAAAAAAGTAGAATATAAAGTTAAAAGCATTTATCAAGACAGAGATGAACATTGTATAAAAATAGAAGATATAAATTACAAAGAAAACGTTATAATTCTTAACTTGTATACACCAAAGTAGCTCATAAATTACTATTAGAACTGCAAAGAAAATTTGATTTAATATATAATACCAGTAGAATGTTTCCATATGCTTCATTCAAAGTTTAACAGCTCCTGAAGCCAAAAAAAAAAAGGGGAAAAATGTAGAACACTTAATTCAATCAACAAACTTAGTTTATTGATATGTCGATTCTTAAATTCCACTTAATACTCTTTTTCTTAAAGCCCTGAATATTAAAAAATATATAGTAATGCTTCCAGTTTCTGGTTCCACATATAAGGATTTTGGAAGTAGCAACCTTGTCCTTACAAAAAAAGACTGAAGAATGAAAAGAAAGCTGAAGACTGAAAAATCAACTCTTCTTGGATCTGTAAGAGAGGTGAGGACATGGGGCAAACCACTGTTCCCAAGATTGGAGAGAGAGGTGAATACAGGGAGTCATATCTTACCAGAGAGGAGGTTCAGTAGCAGAAACTACCCTGGGAACAAATGTCAGGGTAGGAAAACCTGACTGTAATTGATGAATTGCTGGAGGCTTAGTGTGGACAATTCTGAGAGTTAAAAACTCCAGAAAGATCCAGTCAAAGGGGAACTCACATACTTTTGTGAGTTTAGTTCCAGGAGAACTACCAGGTTCTCCCTGTAAATATTGAAGAAAAACCACCTTGTTCCTCTGGTGGGGGGAGAGAAAAATAACCATTTAAATTACACCTTTTTCTTAACAAGGCCTGCCCATAGGGGAAACTAGTTAACCAGAGCCTAAACTGTTGGGGTATTATCATAGCCTAACTGAGCTGGGGGAAGGGAAATACCCAACTCCAGTCATCAGGAGCCAACCACTTGGGAGAATGGAAATATCCAACTCCAGCTCACCCTACCCATCCTGTCCCACCTAAGAAGGGAGGAAAAGTTGAGAAACACTTGTGAAGTTCACAGACCAGAGGCATAATTTTAGCAAAAGACTGAGACCTAATTATAGAACAACAGAATGGTTTCTCTCTCCCTTAACTCACCACCATGTTACTGAAGGACTATTTACAGCAGTTCCTTTTCCCAAGTACATCATGTATGGTTATCAAGAAAAAGTGACAAGGCAGGCCAAAAGGCAAAAAAACAATTTGAAGAGGCAGAATAAGCATCAGAACCAGACATGGCAGGGATACTGGAATGATCTGACCAAAAATTTAAAACAAGTATCTTTAATATGCTATGAGCTCTAATGGATAAAGTAGGCAATATGCAAGAATAAATGGGCAATGTAAGCAGAGAGACAGAAATTCTAAGAAAGATCCAAAAAGAAATGCCAGAGATCAAAAACATTGAAACCAAAATGAAGAGTATCTTTGATGGGCTTATTAGTAGACTGAATATAGCTGAGGAAAAAAGCTCTGAGCTAGCGAATATCTCAATAGAAACCTCCAAAACTGAAAAGCAAATATAACAAAGATGGGGGAAAAAGGCACAAAATATTCAAGAACTGTGGGACAACTTCAAAAGGTATAATATGCATGTAGTGGAAATAGCAGGAGAAGAAAGAGAGAGAGAGGAATAATAGAAATATTTGAAAAAATAATGACTCAGATTTTTTTCCCTAATTAATGTCAGACACCAAACCACAGATTCAGGAAGCTCAGAAAACACCAGGCAGGATAAATGACCCACAAAAACAAAACAAACAAACCCCCAAAATTAATCTTAGGTATACCATTTTCAAACTACAGAAAATAAAGATAAACTAAAAATCCTGAAAGAAGCCAAAGGGGAAAAAAAACTTTATCTAGAGAGAAATAAAGATGTGAATTACATCCAACTTTTCCTCTTAAACCATGATAGCAAGAAGAGAGTGGTGTGAAATATTTAAAGTGTTGAGAGAAAAACAAAATCTTCAGCCTAGAATTCTGTACCCTTCAAGATTATTCTTCAAAGGTGAAAGAAAAATAAAGACTCTCTCAGAAAAACAAAATTTGAGAGAATTTGTTGCCAGTAGACCTGCCATACAAAAAAATGTTGAAAGAAGTTCTCTAGAGAGAAGGAAAATAATACAAGTCAGAAACTTGGATCTATGTAAAGAAAAGAAAGTCATCAAACATGGAGTAAGTCAAGATAAAATAAAATTTTATATTTTTCTTATTCCTAATTTATCTAGCAATAGTAGATTCAAAATAATAATAGCTATGATGTATGTGACTACATATATGTATGTATTTATGTGTGCTTGTATATAAATGAAATGGTTGACAGCAGTAATACAAGGGTTGGCAAGAGGGAGGAATTAGTATTATTTTGTATTCAAAGGTACTCACAGTACTCATGAAACATATAGTATTATTTGAAGGTGGACTTGAATTCATTATAAATGCATATTGCAAACTTTAGGGAAACCACTAAAAAATGTTAAAAAGTAACATAACTGATATGCTAAGAAGGAAGGGAAATTGGAATAATATAAAATGCTTAATTAAAATTATAAAAGGAAGGAAAAGAGTGGAAGAGAAAAAAATAGGAACAAAGAACAAGGACAACAAATAAAAAATAGTAACAAGTTTGGTAGATATTATTCCAACTATATCAGTATTAACTTTGAATGTCAGTAGTTTAAATGCATTGTCAGAGTTGATCAAAAAACAAGAACCAACTATTTGTTGGATATGAGAAATTACTTTAAATGTGAAGACACATATAGATGAAAAGTAAATGGATGGAGAAAAATATACCATGATAACCCTAATCAAAAGAAAGAAATAGCTATATTAATTTCAGACAGAACAGACTTCAAAGCAAGGGAAGTTATGAGTGGTAAAGAAGGGCATTACATAGTAATAAAAGGACTAGTTTTCCAAGAAGATGTAACAATCCTTAATGTATATGTGCCTAACAACAGAGCATCAAAATATGTAAGGCAGGGGCCAGCCTGGTTGTGTAGCAAAGTTTGCATACTCTGCTCTGGAGGCCTGGGGTTCACAGGTTCAGATCCTGGGCACGGACTGATGCACTGCTTATCAAGTCATGCTGTGGTGGCATCCCATATAAAGTGGAGGAAGTTGGGCATGGACATTAGCCCAGGGCTGATCTTCCTCAGCCAAAAGAGAAGGATTGGTAATGGATGTTAGCTCAGGGCCAGTCTACTTCACAAACAAACAAACTATATATATATGGCAAAAACTGATAGAACTGAAAGGAGAACTAGATTAATCCACTATCATATTTGGAGACTTCAACAACCCTCTATCAGAAATGGACAGATCCACCAGACAGAAAATCACTAAGGACAGAATTGAACTCAACACCACCATTAGTCAACCAGATATAATGGATATCCATAGACTACTTCATCCAACAATGGCAGAATACACACTCTTCTCAAGCTTTCATGAAGCATTAACCACGCTAAACCTCTTTCTGGGAAATAAAATGCACATTAACAAATTTAAAAGAATAGAAATCATACAATGTCTGCTCTCACACTACAATGAAATTAAACTAGAAATCGGTAACAGAAGAACAACTGGAAAATCCCCAAACACATGGAGAATAAACAATGCATTTCTAAAAAATACATGAGTCAAAGAAGAAATCTCAAGGGGTTAAAAAATATTTTGAGCTAAATGAAAATGAAAACACACTTATAGAATGTGTGAGATGCAGTAAAAGCAGTACTTAGAGGAAAATTTATATCATTGAATGTGTATGTTAGAAAGAAGAAGGATCCAAAATCAATAAGTTTCCACCTTAGGAAACTAGAAAAAAGAGTAAATTAAATTCAAAGTAGGCAAAAAGAAAGACATAATAAACATTAGAGCAGAAATCAATGAAATTGAAAACAGGAAAACAATAGAAAAAATCAACAAAACCAAAACCTGGTTCTTAGAATGATGATAAAATCAACAAACACATAGCCAGGGTAATTAAAAATGAGAGACAGGGAGAGGACATAAATTACTAATATCAGTAATGGAAGAGGGGACATCACTGGATATCTCACAGACATTAAAAGGATAATAAAGAAATTATGAACTTTATGTCCATGAATTTGATAACATAGATGAAAGGGACCATTTCTTTGAAAAATACAATTTGCCAAAATCCACACAAGAAGAAATAGACAATCTGATTAGGCCTATACCTATTAAAATAATTGAACCAATAATTAATATCTTTCCAAAACAGGAAGCACTAGTCCCAGATGCGTTCACTGGTGAATTCCATCAAAAACTTGAGGAAGGAATAATACCAATTCTCTACAATCTCTTCCAGAGGATAGAAGCATAGGGAATACTTCTTAACTCATTCCATGAGGCCAGCATTACCCTAGTACCAAAACCAGACAAATAAATAACAAGAAAATAAAACTACAGACAAATATCTCTTATGAACACAGATGCAAAATTTTCAGCAGAATATTAGCAAATCAAATCAGGCTACTGATCAAATACAACAATGAATAACAAGAATTATATATCATGACCAAGTAGGATTTCTCCTAGGTATGAAAGTCTGGCTCAACATTTGAAAATCAGTTAATGTATACATGACATCAACAGGTTAAAAATGAAAACTCACATGATCATATCAATTGATGCAGAAAAAATTGACAAAATCCATATCAATTCACAATAAAATCTCTCTGTAAACTAGGAATAAATGGAAACTTCTCAACTTGATTATTGACAAAAAACCTTAACACTAACATTATACTTCATGATGAGAAACTTGAAGCTTTCTCACTAAGATCAGGGACAAGGCAAGAATGTCCCTTCTCACCATTCCTTTTCAACATTGCACTGGAAGTCCTAAACAATGCAATAAGACAAGAAAAGGAAATAAAGGGTATACAGATTGGGAAGGAAGTGATAAAACTGACTTGGGTTGGAAATGATATGATCCTCTATGTAAAAAACCTGAAAGAATCAACAAAGAAACTTCTGTAACTAATAAGTTATTATAGCAAAGTTGCAGAAAACAATGTTATTATACAAAAATCACTTTTCTGTGTACCTGCAATTTACAAGTGGAACTTAAGAACACAATTTCATTGATATCAGTATCTCCAAAAATGAAATATTTAGGTTTTATCTAACAAAGTAACTGCAAAATCTATAAGAGGAAAACTACAAAACTGCTAAATGAAGTCAAAGCTATCAAGTCATGAAAAGACCTGGAGGCAACAAATGCATTTTACTAAGTGAAAAAGGCCAATATGAAAAGGCTACGGACTATATAATTCTAACTATATGACATTCTTGAAAAGACAAAACTATGGATCTAGTAAAAAGATCAGTGGTTGTCAGCTGTGTGTGGAGGGATTAATAGACAGAGCAGAGAGGATTTTTAGGGCAGTGAAAATATTCTGTATCAAACTATAACAACGAATACGTGCCATTATACTTTTATTCAAATCCATAAAATGTACGATGCCAAGAGTGAACCCTAATGTAAACTATAGACTTTGAGTGATTATGATGTGTTGATGCAGGTTCATCAATTGCAGCAAATGTTCCATTCCGGTGGAGATGTTGATACTGTGGAGGCTATACATGTGTCATAAAAGTTGTTTATGGGAAATCATTTTACATTCCTCTTAATTTTGATGTGAACCTAAGACTGATCTTAAAAAAATAGTCTTTTAAAAAATGCTAATTATTCACTTGCTCCCAAAAACTTTAACAGATTCAAAATTAGTGATTTTATCAACATTTTGTATAATCTGAAACTAATAAATTTAGTCATAAGTAAAAACAAAGAGATTTCTCTCTAACAAATCTTTTCTTCCAAGAAATTAACACTTCTAGACAAACCTTGAATTATATAAAAATCAATAGTGATAATATGAACTATGTAGAAATTAATCCAAAGAACATTCTAAACCAAAACTCGTATGACAGACCATAAAAGCTATATTCAGAAGAGATTCATATCCATGAATGGTTTCACTATAAGGAGAAACAGATAAAAAATCATAAAAAAGATCTTTGAACTCATCTTTAGTAATGGAACCAAAAAAGTAGGAAGTGGAAATTTATCAATACTTAAGCTGAAATTAGTATAGAAATACTTGATGAAAGATAAATACATCTGAAAAATGTTTAATAAAGATCACATGAGCCTGATTATGAAAAAAAAGATAAAAATACATAATATTAAGAATGAGATAGATGACAAAAGGACACATAAAATGTGAGCAAATTAACCTTAATGATCTGTGTGAAATGCTATGGAAATAAATTGAAAATCTAGAGGAAACAGATACTTTTCCTAATATTTTCAATATAAATATCAAAATTAAACAGAAAAGAAGTAAAAACATCAATATACCAATTATCATAGGAGAGATAATGTGATTAAATATCTACTAAAGAAAAGCCAATCAGGACCAGATCATTCCACAGTTGGATTCTACCTCATTTCTAAAGAATCCATTTTAGATTGCTAAAAGATGGAATTGTCTCAAATTCATTTTTTTGAATCCAACATATCTTTAAAATCAAATCTCAAACATCGTACTTGATGGTGAAAGATTGAAAGCTTTCCTTTAAGATCAGGAACAAGAATGCCCACTTTTACTACTTCTATTTAACAAAGTACTGGAAGTCTTAGCCAGAGCAATTAGGCAAGAAAAAGAAATAAATTGAGAAGGGAGAAGGCATCCAAATTGAGAAGGGAGAAATAAAATTATCTCTGGTATAAAAAAAAAAACCAGGTGACAGACCCACAACTTAATGCAAAATGGGCAAAGGATAGGAATAAGCAATTCATGACCCTCAAATTTAACAACCACAGGAAGATATATTAGAACTCACTAGGTAGATATGGTCATAAAAATTAAAATAACAAGGAGATATCACTTTATAACCATTAGCTTGGTGAAACATTAGCTTGGCAGAGGAAAAATGTGATAATATGCTGGCAGGAATTTAGGAAATGGTAATCTCACACATTGCTGGTAGAAATGTAAATTGTAACAGACACTGTGTATCTATTAAATTCAAACATACATATAAATTGGCTCAAGAATTTCACTCCCAATGCAATTTGTTCTACAAAAAACAAAAATTCATTACCTAAACACATTATAGAATTGTGCATGGAGCTCAAAAAATGGAAACAGATCAAATGTTCATTAATAAGAGAATGTTGAATAATTTATGGTACATCCATTTCCTGGAAAATAGTACAGCCATTAAAAAGAATTACTCTTGCAAAGTTCTTAGAGTGACTTATATGTGGTATTGTTGGGTGAGAATGCTAAGATGTAAAAATAGTATAACATGTATTCATTTTTAGAACAAAGGCAAGAAATTTTCTGTTTGTGTGTATAATTGTATTTTAATATGAATTATACTCATGGTGAAAAGTGTGGAAGTATTACACAGAAGGTTGTTAGCCAGGTTTGGGGTGATGGTCTGTATGAGAAACAGAATGTGGCAGAAAGCAAAGGTGAGAAAGAAAGAAGAAAAGTAAGCAAAAAATAAATATAAAAAGACCAAGAGGAGATGAATTAATGAAAGGCCTTGAGATGTCAAAACACCTTTACAGTAACCCAAGCAAGAAGTAATAGCAGTGCAGTGGTGGTGATAATGGAGAGGCAGTGACTGACAGTTTCTGTGGCAACTAGGTGTTCTCAAGTCATGTTATTGATTGAGTCTTTGAGGGAATTCAATAAATAATAGTTCTTTTTTCCCACCTAGGTTCTGAACTAATTGAGGAGAAAGAAAGCAGAGAGTCAAGGACTGAACCTTTATTTGATGTTTATTAGAAGCAAAATGGAGGTAAGTACAAATGACAGAAGTGAAGGAAAAACTGTTGTAAAAAGAAGAATATGTGTGGTGCATTGTAGTGTGTGTGTGTGTGTGTGTGTGTGCGCGCGTGTGCATGCTGTGTGTATGTGATATATATGTATTATATATAGTATATGTATGAGCGATAGGAAAAAGAGAGAGAGAGATGCTACAAAAACACCAAGGAGAATGACAATAGATTTTTAAAATGTAAGTCTGGCAAAAAACTGGTCACTAGATAACTTAATGAACATGATTTTAGTAGAGTGATGATCGAGGGAGGTAGAAGAGCTCATTAGGCAAGGAGTAAATTAAAGAAGTGACTGCAGATCACATTTTTGTTGTATGTCAATACATGAAAGAAAAATGGCAGTAGAAAGAGGCCACAGTTTGATCTTGGCTGTGAGTATCGGAAAACAGTAAAAACATAAAAAGGCAAATCAAAAAGCCAGTATTTGGAATAGTTGAAAAAATAAATTGGCTAATTATTAGTGGAAACCATCGGATACTTTCTGCATACTTGGCTGAAGAAATTTAACTAAGACCTTAACTTTCACCATGAGGAGTCAAAGTAGTCTTCATGATTGTTACTTTTGGGGGGGTACAGCAAACATGGAGGTGATAAATGCAAAATTAGATTAAGAGTTTGGGCTGAGTATAGATACGTGCATGCACACACACAAGGAGAAAGGGAAAGGAACACACACACACAGATACTTACACATGCCCTGGAACAAGAGAAGTATCAGATTGAAAATAGCCTAGATGAATTAGTTTAATGTCATAGATTTTAACTAAATGACTTAGCTGAAAGGTCTCAAAAGAAATCATCTGATGCAGCTCTTCTCTCTTAAATAGGAATGATATTGTGATCTTTGTTGGAAAGATGAAAGAGCTGAAACACAGTGAGGTTAATCCAATTGCCCAAGGTCACATAGCTGTAGCCAGCAGATGGGGAAGTCAGGCCCACAGTTGTCTCTTGCATCTCTGTAACGCCACGCTGAACTCAATAAAATTTACAACCTAAACTAGACATTGTCTTCTTTATGTAGCTGTAATTGCACATCTCAGTACTAGTTATATGACCTTACAGTATTTACCTGGGTGATTGCAAAACAGTGACAGCTGTCCTCAGCAAACCTCCCTGTAGATGGAACACTACAAGGATGGCCACTTCCCTGAGGTGTTTATAATACAGAGGACCTCTGGATGTTGGTAAGGCAAGGACCTTCTGATGAGATGAACTTCTTGAAATTAGCATTAATTTTGAGGATCCTGGGTTTAAGATTCTCCAATAATCCATTTGGTGCCAGATGTATGGATTGATTAATTGGGCCACTTCCTCTATTTGGCAGCTATTTCCTTACATAAAAACTTCTAGTGACCAAAATGGAAAGTGGTGTAATTTGGAACTTTAAATTCATGGCTTTCCTTGCTTCGTTTCTGTATGTAACTTATCTGCTCATATTTGCACAGTAGCATTAATTAATGCTCTGGCAAATTACAATAGAATTCTTGTAGAATTACATTTTACATCTACATGAATACCACAACAATTCAGTGTGATTCATATTCTAACAATGAGTACCATAGGAATTAATAGTGATTGTGTCACTTACTATAGCATGTTGCCAAACAATTATTATGTGCAGTTGATGAACATTTGAATAAATGCCATAATACTCTGTACTCAATTAAAACAACAGCACTAATAATTAATATCTCCATTATTCATATCAAGTTATGGCTGTGGGTATTGTGTGTTCTAGGAAATGACTGGAGGAATAAATGTTCATCTTAATTCCATTTATATCTTGCTCTGATGTATTAAAATGTAATTTGCATAAAATACATGCATCATTCTCAGTGTAGCTATGACTCAAGAAGCTGCTTTCTTATTATGCTGGATAATTGGGAAAAGGAATGATTTTTTAAAAATAAAAGCTAAAAATTCATAGATGAAGACAAACGCTTCATTTTTTATAGCTTGTTTTGTCAAGAAAGCATTGAGTATTTGTTGACTGAAAGAGAAATGCAATTTTTAGTCAGTTAGAATGAGGTGTTAAAAAATCCACAGAAAAATAGACTATTGAATAAAATAGCTCAATGCACTGTCTGAGTTAAAAATTTTATTAAATTACTTAAGGTTAAATAATCTGAAGTCCTAGAAATTGTTATCTGGGAGATGTAAACATTAAACTGCTTCCGTCATTAACATTATTAAACCAAATCATGGTGTTATGGGAACTCCTCACTTTAAGGATGTGAGACAAAAACCAGGCAAGTTTTGGTGGTGGGGCAGGAAGAAACAGTACATTTCTAAAAACAAATTTGGCATACACTCCATGATCCAAAGATTGGTTTAGTTTTATCTAGTCTTGCCACCAAAAAGATGTCACAGAATTGAAAGTTTTAAAGATGGCCAGACACCTAACTCTGCTTCCTGTAGTGTTGGTGAGAAATCTAAATATAACTTGTTATCACTTTACCACCTTCAAACTCAGAGGGGCACCAACTACTTGCTCTTTTGGCAACATTTCATCTTCCTTATAGTATCCTACTAGTATCGGAGGCCTTCTGAGTTTTAAAGTATAAAGTATATCACATGCCACAATAAAAAACAGGCTCAGTGGCACAGTTAGAGTGGAAAATGCTAATACACCCATTACTGCATGACTAAAGCCAAAAATGAATTCACTGGAACCTTAGCCTACCGTGGAGGAAGGAATTATAAACAGCTATCTTGTGAAATATTCCTCTCCTGATTACTGGGGAGGTGCTTCTGTGAAAGAAGGCAGGTAACTGGATTTCTTGTAAACGTGCTGATAACTGACCTGCTGGTGTACCTACAGACTAATGGTATTTGCTAGGAGAGTCCTGATACATGGAATGCTTTTTTCAGGATGACTCTGGTTTGTAATTGCTTGTAATAAACTGATCCATGATCTATGGATTTATGAGGTATGGCTCTCTGGAGAACATCATGTAGGCTATACAGATTTCAGGGGGTATGAAATGGAGATGTTTCATGACTCACTGCTTTGGGAAAACCTCTTTAGCAACCCAACGTACATTCAGTCAGAGAGTGCAAGACCCTTGCAGGAAAGAAAGACCCTGAGAGCCACATAGGGTGCTCCACACATCTTCCTCCTTTATCTGTATCTCTTGATTGTGTGCATCCTCAGTGAAGTTTGATACGAAGATATGTGATTTATACAAATACTAACATTTTGTTACTTTACCTACATCTAAGAGTCAATCAGCTCAACTGATTAAAACAAAGTGATAATAAGACCTGGGTTTTGGATCACAGCTTTTCTTATTAGATTTCTTGGCCATGATTTCTTTCACCAGAGGTCAAGGACTGGGTACAGGATATTGACATACCTTTCAAACTGTCACATAAGTCTCATGTAACCAGGTCTCCTAGGACAAGACTATGAACCTAAATTCCCCTAAGATATTTTTTCTCAATGTCTAGTGTCACTATCACTGACCAATAATAGTTATTTATAAATTCCTTAAGTTTTTTTTTTCTCAAATATATATATCTTGTATTCTTCTGGAGAAAGTTTTACACTGGTTACTGACAGACCACAGAAAATCAAGTACTAAAGAATTTAAACTGAGAGAGTCTATTTTTTCTTCCTTAACTTTAAAATTAATCTTTCTTTTTCCGTGTCCATCAAAAAGTGAGTTCCAGTCTTTACCTTTTTTCCACACAAAGCAAATTCATCACTTTCCACTCAAAAGTCCATCCATTAGTTTATGCTCTCTTCAAAAAAATGTCTTTTCAGTTTATGGATTCTTTTTAGTAGTAGATGTGTATAAACGTATAATTAATGCTTGGGGTTTTACTTGGATGCTTCTCCTCTACCAGTTGTTCTCAATTCTGGCTTGTGACAATTTCTGCAGGAAGCTCTGAACCTATGGTAACCATACTCAGCTCATATTCCGGGTCCAAAGGAGACCCTGTAATGCACAAAATTTCCACAGGTGATTGTGACAAGCATACTGCTCTATACACACACACACACAGACACACACTCATTAGGAATAATTGTTCTGAGATGATTCATCTTCACTTTGTAGCATTTGTGATATGGCCAGCTAAGGCCAGGATTCCATGTTGTAGCCAAGAAATCTAATAAAAAAAGCTGTGATCCAAAACCCAGGTCTCATTATCACTTTGTTTTAATCAATTGAGCTGATTGACTCTTAAAAAGACAAAAGTAGCTATTAGAATATAATAAAATGGTGAAATGCGTAGATCTATTTATAGCCATGCTTTGTTTCATGGACAGAAATCCTGAATTTGGTATATCTATTAGTGGGATGTAAAATGTGTCTTGCACTGCATATACAATGAAATGTGACTCTTAAAAATAAAAAAAAAATGTATTTGAATCCTCAATTTATTCTTTAACAATATGTTTGGTACACCATTATCTTTGGGGGAGTCTTTAGTTATTCAGTATGAAGGCTCATTTTCTCAGCCAAAGGTTGGAGTAATAGCATTTATTTGAAATGTAAATGAAGACTTCCACAAAGGAATGTAAGTTGCATTTTGCATTTGTCTCTAATCAGAATGTCCTATGAATAATGTAGTTTGGCACCAATGTCCTCATTAAGCAAGTTTCCTATTATTGCATTTTCTGATTATAATCTCCTCGTTAAAGTTCCTTTACCATTCCTGCTGATGAGCATTCATACACATAGTGCTTCGATATTAATCTGAATACACACACACACTCACATACACACACACAGATAGCCTCCTATAGATGACCAGATGTCCTTTAAATAAAAGGTTGTTATCCATTGTATGTCCAAGAAATGGCACAGAGTTGAATTGTCAGACTGGACTAAAAGAGGAAATGAGTTTCAAACTAGTCTCAATTTATATCCATCTACGAGGCAATTTCACAATTATACTTGATTGACAGCAATGACCAAGAAAGAAATAGAATGGCAAAAGAAATGGGACGAACTGGAATAGTTCTTTGTTGTTGTTTTCTCATTTTTTCCTTTTGCTTTTAGTTAAAGAACCACAGAATTATACAATATTAGAATTTGCAAAGAACTTTGAGAGATCCATATTTTAACCAAATGAGACCTCAAAAGAAGTTCTTTCATAACCAGGGTACAGATTTCACGCGTATAACACTAAAAAACAATACAAACCTTCAGACTTTTTAGAAGGGAATTTCACAATTTTTCTTCTCGAAACCTTGACAAGATTAAAGAAGAGGCAGCCGACTTAAGGAGTGATGATAATGAAGTGTCAAAACCAAGCTGGAAAGAGTGTTCTCATTCCTGGACACATTCCTTCCTACCTGAGTTTCTACAAACTGTTTTTGAACCGTATTCAAGGTCTGAGGAAAGAATTTATCAATCAGTGAACATTTTCCAGTGTGTTTTTACTTGTTTATTTCAACTATTCCTCAATGGAAATAAAGGTGCTTATCACATCCTATATAAAATGAATCATGTCCATCTAACATGGATATGTTAAAGGCATAGGAAAGATATGAAATATATACACAACCTGTAAACTGTGGTTAGCTCTGGGGAGGGGATAGAAAAAATGAAAAAGGACTTTCACAATTTAGTGTAAATATCTCTGTATTATTTAATTGTTTTGTAATCACTTTGTATTTGTAATTGTAAAAGCAATACACCATTTTCTTTAAACTTCATACTCTTAAAGACTTCTATTAGCTGGCCTTTTATCTAAATTAGCACAGATTTCCAAAATTTTCTAACAGATACAATTTTCCACGTTAATTATATTAAATATTTTGTATGCTCTTCTTGAAATCATTCCAAGTTTTTCATATTGTGTTTTATTAATGTTGCCCAGAATTAGACACGGTCCTTTTGAAAGCATTGCATCAATACTGAACTAATAAGAAGATTATCTGTCTCTATATGGACTTTTGTTTTTTAATTAGGAAAATGATATATATTTGGGGCAGATTTTCAAAGGAATGAAGTTGAGGAGATAGTTTTTCCATAGAATTTGTTTGGCTTAACATAAGTTCAAAAATCACCTGCCAACATTAAGCAAAATTAGGCTTAGGTGATGTAAGTACTATTCCCTGATTAGAGTATGGAGAGCCCCATATTTCCAGATTTTACATTTCTAAAGCTGTTGCTATTGAAAAACACCAGGCCACACCCAGTGTTTGCCTTGCCGTTATCTTTTTCTTCAGAAGTATAAAATTCAATACCATTGTAGAAACTTACTATTAATATTCTGACTGTTTTCTTTATGAAAAATATTGGAGAGTCTTCATTATGTCACATCATAAACATGCAGTGAGCACCTACCTTATTCAAACGTCAGGCTTAGGGATATAAGAAGATATAAAGGTGTTCCTTCATTAATAAAAGTACTCTCCACTTATAGAATCATGTGCTAGGAACTACGCCAAGCTCTTTCAGTGAATTATTTAACTTTATAATGCTGCTCTAAAATAAGGTGCTGTGTTTATAGATGAGGGAGGAGATTTGGGCTAGGTGAGGTTAAGTAACTTGCTCATTTAAAGTGGGAGAGTTGAAATTTGCAATTAGATCTTTCTGACTCCACATCCATTTTTAACTTACAACCCACACATAACTCATATATTTTCATGGGCCTATTAATTTGGATGTAGGAAATTGCATTTTAGGAATACTCACCCAAGTTCTTCATCATAGAGCACTGCTCCCATAGCCCAAAAGTAGACAAAACAGAAATAATACAAAATAAAATATTAATGGTCATATTCATGATGCAAGCGTTTTTAAGAGCATAGAGTGGGAGTGCTGCTTCGACAATGAATGTGGTTTTCACAAAGAGTTAAGACTAAAATTGCTCTTTGAAGTGAAGTTAGTACCTGCAGAAGTAGAAAAGAGAGGAAGAGATGACAGGGAAAGAAAATGCTATGAACAATTACATGAGGGTAGGAAGTAGATGAGAGCGCTCATCTCTCTAGTAGACATTTCTGAGCGGTGGGTGATATCTTGGAATTGGCTGCACGTGATTTTTTGATGGTAGGTGGGAAATTTGCCTAGTGGATAGGAACAAACAAAATATTAGTGAAGCAAGAAGCTGATTTCCCCAGAAACAGATTTTAATCTTAGACGCTGCAGCTTGTTATAACAAAATACCAGACTGGGTAACTGGTAAGTATCAAACATTTCTTTCTCACCATTCTGGAGGCTGGGAAGTCCAAAATCACAGTGCCAGCAAATTCAGTGTGGTGGCTTGTGAGGGCCCACTTCCTGTTTCTGACACAGGCATATTCTATGTCTTCACAGGGCAGAGGTGCGAGGGATCTCTCTGGAGCCTCTTTTATAAGGGCAAATCCCACTCATGAGGGCTCCACCCTCAAGACCTAATTAATTCCCAAAGGCCCACCTCCTAATACCATCACACCATGCATTAGGACTTCAATATATGAATTTTGAGACAATACAAGCCTTCAGATAATAGCAGATTTCAGAATGGAGATTTGCATACAGGACGTTTAGTGGGAAGGATGTACTTAGCAAACACACCACTAAAGCATTAGGAGAGGAGGAGTAGTCAGAGGGAGAAACTGAACTGTGATGCAGTTGTAACTGATACCCCCAACAAGACCATGTTTCACTGCAGTTGGGATGGCCCTTTAAAGTTGTCCCAAAATGGCACAAGGGACCCAAGCCTTGAACTCCAGCATTGACTAGTCATTTGATGCAAGTTGCCCCTGAAGAAGAGGAATAACCTTTGTGAGGCAGCTCCTTTGGCTGACAGCAATGTCAAGAGAGGAACCCAGCTGTGAGGTCTCAGAAGTCAGCACTGCCAGTCCCTGGAAAAGTGAGTGCCTTGGTCCTGAAGGGGCATCTCAGGAGCGTACCTTAGCATTCACTACAGTTTACCCTGTGTGCCACTTGGATCCACATGCTTTGTGTAGTAAGTTTGTCCCATCTGGGAGAGTTCCTCCAGTATTGTGGTCAGGCTTTTCTTGGAGAAAATTATAAGATAAAGTTTAGTGGAGAAAATTATAAGATAAAGTTTAGTAGAAAAAACTAAGCCCCTAAATAACCATGCTTTTTTCAAGTCATAGCCACTGAACTTGTCTATTTATCATTAAATCGAGCAGAGGAATACCAAGTGATATACCAGTAGATCATCTGGGTGCCAAACATATTCTCCCTTAGTATATCCAAAATATTCACCTCTGTCCATAAATCCATATACATTCTTACTTCAGACCACTTTTCTTTCCACGTAATATGGAAAGTTGGGGCCATGCAATATGGATTGCCCATCAGCAGGCTATCCCTTCACCACTGTCTTTCAAAGCACTCTGGAGTTTAATTGTAGTGATTTTCGGCTTCAACCCGGAAGCCAAGCCAATGCACTCATGTACGAAGATTGGTCTGTTTCCTTTTCTGCCAGCTGGTCATAAGGAATACAATGCTCTGATGACATAGGGGTGATCTCAGGGAGAGGCACCAGTGTAAAGATAATGGTGGATTGCATGGCAGTCTAGGCTACCTGCTCATGCAACTTACATGTGATCCTTGACCCTGCTCTTATCCAATCCAAGAGGCCCCACTTCCATCATATGATGGATTTCTGGTAGGCCGCCTGATATCATGACTTGGTGGGTGCGACAAAAACCAGTTTATAATGGGAAGCTCCGCCCACATGATCATGCTCACATGATCTATCTCTAGCCAGATTCAGTAACACTTCAGAAACTGTTTTTCAAAGGGAATCAAATTTTCTGATCTGGATGGCATGGCTTTGTGCCAGAATTCTAGGGTCTATGGCATATGTTATAATTTCCTACAGAGGCTTGCCCTAAACTCCATGTAGTATTTTTCCCACTGCAAAACATCTAATTCCATAGGTTCTATGAGTTGTATGCCAAAGCAACAGTACTGTTAGCGCCACAGCCTGGACCTGCTAAGAGTTCTGTCCGGTGCTGGGTCCACTCACAGTTGGCAGCCTTCCTTGTTATTCAGTAGAGAATCAGCGCTGTGTTCCCACTTGTGGAATATGTTGCCTTCATCACCTGAAGAAGCCTTCTAGATATTGAGCTTCTTTGTTAGTGGTGGAGCATGAAAGATGCAATAACTTATCATTTTCTGGAGGGAAATTCCTATCATGCATCAGATCACTGAAATTATGACAAACTGCATTGAGGTGGCAAGACGCTGGATCTTCATATAGTTTTTCTTCCACTGTCTAGAACATATGTACCTTATCAAGGCCTCAAAGGTGGTTGCCATATCTTGTCATCTAGTTGGATTAACATAATACCTTTGATATAGTGGACCAGAGTGATAGTCTGCAGAATATCCAGATGGCCCAAATCTTTTCAAACTATATTATGACAGAAGACTAGAAGTTAATCTAGCTTTGGGACAAAACCATAAAAGTATTCTGTGGCCTATGCCATACGAATGTGAGCTACTTCTTGCTCTGCTGTCTGATAGGGATGGAAAGAAAAGCTTTCACCAGCTCAGTAGCCACATGTCATGAACTTAAAGTCATGTTAATTTTCTCTGGCAAAGATATCTCATTTGGCACAATAGCCGAAAATAAGACTTCTCTTTGGTTCAGTTTGTGGTAGCCAGCTGACACCTTCCTGGGTACATATGGTTTTACCTTCCCTAGTATAATGATCCTTCTCTGTAGGCTAAGTGACTAAGGTGGATGTTCTTCTAACTACCAAGTATAAATATTTCATTTATACTGAAAATGATAACTGGTGAATCTGTGAATCCAGTGTACTCACCATGAGCCAAACTTGGGCCGGGACTCTATTACTTGGTTCACATACCTATTTCTCTAACCGGAGATCCATTATAACACTTTGGGTCCCCGGGTATCAATGTAAAGCTTTCCCCAGTGTATAGCTACTCAAGTAAATGGCCGTTGAGTGAGGCTTGGGGGAATCATTGCTGTATATACTTGCTGTGGTATTGCACAATCAGAAGTATTCCTTCTGTTGATACAATTTCTTCTTAAATTAGTGGGTTCTGAATTGCAAAGAAACTCAGGTTCTAAAACCAGACAACACTGCATGACTTTTTATTGAAGTCATTTCTATACATGACTTCTTTTGATTGAATATATTTTGCAATATGCTTAATGGCTTTCCATCTATTTTGCCTTTGTTGGTTACATGTTCTAATAACCAACTCATAGCTCTATAAAAGTCAAACTTCTTTGCAATAGACTGAAAATTTTGTCCCCCACAAAATTCACATGTTGAAACTTAATCCCCGATGTGATGGCATTTGGAGGTGGGGGCCTTTGGGTGGTGATTAGGTCTTGAGGGTGGAGACCTCATAAATGGGATTAGTTTCATACAAAAGACACCCAGAGAGCTCCCTCATCCCTCCTGCCATGTGAGGACACAGCAAGAAGATAGTGTCTATGGACCAGCAAGTGAATCCTCACCAGACACTGAATCTGCCAATGCCTTGATCTTGGACTTCCCAGATGCCAGAAGTGTCAGAAATAAATTCCTGTTGTTTATAAGACACCCAGTCTATGGTATTCTTTTATAGCAGCCTAAATGGACTAAGACACCTTTGAGCTGACACTCTGCCCTTGTTGCTCATTATAGTCATTTTCGCAACTTACTTTTGACAATGAAGCACTGCTTAATTGTTTTCAGGAACTTGTCATCTCCATTGCTCTCAGGGAGTGCAGTTCTATAACAGAGTCTCTTACTATTGGCCCTGCCATACACAAGACATTCAGCATTGGGATTCACATTGATGCTTAAACCTCTGTAATAGAGTACAGTCATGTGTTGCACAGCAACATTTCAGTCAACTATGGACCACGTATACAATGATTGTCCCATAAGATTAGTACCAAATAGCCTAGGTGTGTAGTAGGCTATACCATCTAGGTTTGTGTAAGTACCCTCTATGATGTTAGCACAACAACAAAATCACCTAACAACACGTTTTTCAGAATGTATCCCTGTTGTTAAGCGATGGGTGACTGTATGCATTATCACTTTGGTAAACGCAACCTCCTCCATGTCTTTCTAGAGATCAAAGTTATTGGTGTGTTTCTCAGTTTAACATCGTTTATTCACTCTAGTATGGCCATGCCTTTGGATCTCTTCCAGCATCTGCCATGGCAGTTCTGGCATTTCTATTTTACTTGATGTGAAGAACATTTCTTCAAATATCCAAGAACCACCCTACACAAGCATGTTAGCAATGGCACCTGGAAGCCTTGAATAGAGATATTAAGTCTTTTATTATGTGAAAGCGTTTCCATATTGATGAACTCAACCTTTGTAATCTTATGTCTACCTCCATTCCCATAATCAAGCATCCTTAAGATATGGCCCCATATATACTTTCCTGGCTCCTGCTAGTACATGTGGGATAGATCATAACGTTCCTTCATTGTGTAGTCCCTTTCCTTCCTTAGCAAGCTCAACACTTCTCCAAACAGCTCATGTTATGACTGACCTTAGTTATTAATCTGCCCATGGAAGGGGAATAGTCATAGATCCTGAGGGGGTACATTTTGTCTTGCAAAGCAGATGTCTTTGCCTTACCCTCAAGCAAGGAGGGAGCCTAGACTTTAACAGGAAATGGTAGGAACTTCTTCAATCACAGAGGGCTTAGAGGAATTTGGGGTTTCAAGATTTTTGAGCATATGGTCACAGAGGTTCTCATCAAAAGCCCCAGAGTCCCACTTATTCCAAGGTAGGGCCTTGATCTTGTTATAGCAGAATTGCTGGGCTAAAAAGTGAGACATTTTTGAAGCTCTGCTCCTCTTAAAACTAAGTCTGCCATTGATCTTTTGCTTTTTCTGCCCTCATCTTGAAGGAGTTGAAAAATCTCTTTATATGGTGTCAAGGAGGCCCAACTTTTACATTCTGCCTTAAATTGATGATTAATCAGCCCAAGGCTTTTGACTTTCCTCTATGTCTTGATAAGACCCAGAAATAGCATCTGTTTCCAGTGTCCTTATAATGTCTACATTTTTGAAATTTTCAAAGTCCAAATATATTGCATCAGTCAATGTCCTCTCTTCCACTGGTGTCTCATCCAGTTTACCACTGAACTATTAAAATTTTTAATAATTAATTACACTGCTACAGTATGCCAGGGGTTATCAATCTTCTGCTCCAAAATCTACTCAAGGGCCTATTGTTTGGACCTCTTCTGGCACCAAATATCATAATTTAGTTTCCTCAGAAATAGACTCAGAGAGATTTGCCGGTAGGAAGCAAACTAGATTAGGCAGTGCGAGAAGTTGAAGTGCAATGCAGTTGCAACAGAGGCCACAAGCAACCCCACACGGAGCTTTGAAACTGGAATAGCCCTTTTGAGATGTGCTGCATTAGGCAAGGAGGCCAGACCCTTTACCCTTTCATCATCCAGGTGTTAGGAGTTTACTGTCCCAGGGAGGGGACATTACTTTGTCTGAAGCAGTTCCCTTTGATTAGTGGAATTTCTGGAGAGGACTTAAGCTACTTGCTGTCAGCGATCTTAAAGAGTCTGAGTCTTGAAGAGGATCTGGCTGGCATAACACAGCATCCAAAACATGGGATAATATCATTAGAGAACCAAGGATGGAGACAGAGCATATTGCTATCTGGACCTGAGCAGGAAAGGTAAGTCATCTTAAATTGCACAGTTTCAGTTAAGGTATATATGGGCAGGGACACAAAAGAACACAATTCCCTCAGATAATTGCCTTTATTTAATCATGTAAAAGAGTGAAGCGATTATACCCCCACTCACCCTTCCATTGAAGGTCACGGTAGAGGTGGTCTGGTTAATAGAGAGACTTAGGAAGTAGCCACAAGGAAATACATTTTGAGAATTCAGTTGAGCCTTTTCCATGTTGTAGTGAATCGAGAAGTTATATTTTTTTCCACCAAAAGCTAGAGTAGTCATTGTAATTTCTTTTATCATTGTCCTGACACAGAGAGAACTGTTACGCTGAGCAGTAGCATATCAAATTTGTCAGCATTGTATTGGAGGATAATGAATTTCCTTAAGTTTCCAAGTTATAAGGATCAGTAATGTTTTGATTTAGAGAAATCATGTATTAGTGCTATAACAACAAAACTTACTCATCATTTAGAAAGTATTGAAGCATATTTAAGGGCCAGGCAATTTTTAAGGCACTGGAGAAATAGAAATGAATAAAAAAGAACTCTCCCTTAGGGGGCTGATAGGTATAAGAGCCGAGGATTTGATTTTATAAGCTGATAAGTTATCCTGTTACTTTTTCATGGAGTCTAGCTCAAGACTGAGACAAAGGGACTTTGTTATTCACAGCACAGCAAGCAGCATGGGATTCGTGCTTGTGTCAGTTTTCTGCTCCAAAAACCCCATAGGGATAATATGCAGGTGCCCAGATAGATGGTATGCACATGGAGAGGTCACATCACAGCACAGGAATACAACTTGAGGAAACCACCATTTTATAGGAAGCAATATGCAAACTTGCCCTTTGTTCCAGGGGAAGCATTGCCTCATCCCTCTAGTTTTCTCTCTGCAAATGCAGTCCTGAGAAATGGTCAAGTAAAGACCAGTCAGGGCCTAGAGCACATGAGATCCATAGGGGAGTGTTGCCCAACAATAATATGATGGGGAAGCAAATGTGTTAACTCATAACTGAAATCACCACAATACATCTTATAACATAGCTACTTAAACAGTAAAATTAACAAAACCTTCTACTTAAAGTCTAAGTTTTTTAACAAATGCATATAGAGACTGAGGATTCCATGCATTTAGTGTATCAGACCGAATTCAAAGAAATGCTTAGAGCATTAGAAGTAATATGGTTCCCCAGAAACATCACCTTTCTGTCCAGATGGAGCAGTAGATGACACAAAAAGAGGCAAAAATTACTCAGATTGTCCGTCACAATGCTTAGCTCAGCTTCACTAATTCTTTTAGGAACTAAGGATTATAAATCAACAGCAAAATTTTACTGCAGTTATATTTTTGTAGGTCTTTAGTATACAAATATATATAAATTGTTATAATATACTCTATATGTTCATTTTTTTCTCAAAAGATGCTTTTTGCTGTCATCATTAAAGTACAAAGTTACCATAATTCCTTTAGAATTATTGAGTTGTTACTCAATTGATAACTGTATAGTAAAATTTAGTTGTGCAGGGAGGGCTGAAAAGGTAAAAATTCACCCTTAAAGAGTGGTATCTATAACAAGGAACCATAGATCAAAGATACATAGTTATTGTACAAGTTACCTAAGAATGGATAAAGGAAATTTGGTATAAGGCCATAAGGGAAATAGGGCTGACATTTTTGTACATATCCCTGACCTCTTCATATTGCTAACCTCTTCTCCCCACTTCAGGACCTAATGCTGTCTTTTCTATCTTCCTTTTCAAAACAGGAAAACATCTGCCATTGATTTCACACTACTTATCTCTCACAGTAGTATTTGCATTTTAAACTTGTGTCTGAAATGGTAGAATGAAAGTCTTTGTGCCCTGCTTTAGGAATTTCATGCATCAGCAAACTATTTATGGTATGATTGGGCAGGAGTAATTGATACAATGCTGCTTAGATATCATGGAAACCCAGAAATTAAAGTTACCTTAGTATTTGTAGGGCACCTAGAAATAAGGTTAGTTCAGAAGGGATAGTAGTCAGTTGCACCCTCTATAGACACAACAGGGTCATAAATTGCTGCTATCTTAGTGCTGCAGCTGCTCCTGTTGCCACTTCTGCCCTTGCTATCATTCCATTGTAAGAAGATTATGTCCCAAGATCTCTGAGCACCTGCTTGGTATTCTAACCTCAGAGCCTGGAAAGTGTTTAGTCTTAGCATAACCTGCCTCCTCCAGGTCGTGTTAACATATGCTCCTTTGCTTTGTGCTCTTATTGTTGCTTACACTTAAACTTTATGTTATGGTCTAAAACCTACTCACTCTTAAAGGCAGGGTAGTACTGTGAAATTTCATTGGCTTTGGAATATGGTGGAACTGAATTGGCATCCTGATGGAACAATGTAGATAATAGCTGGGTGAACCTGAGCAGTAACTTATTTCTGAAGCTTGAAATACTGACCTATAAAATAAAATTTAAAAAAATACGTATTTTGGAAAATGGTTGCACAAATTACAAATAGGAAAGATAAAGGCTGTGGCACTTAGCAGGTTTTCAATAAATGGTAGCTATTTAGATCCAATTCAGGTTCTAACTCCTACAATGAAGCAGTCATCATTCAAATCTTCTACTCTTTATGAACTTTCTTTGAACGAATAGTCAATGTGACACAATTTAGAAGTTAATTGGTCTTTGATTATCTCTTGTAGATTATATTAGTCTTGCCAACTGAAATGTAAGTTTATCTGTCAGGCACCATTAGTATTTCTGAAAATAAAAAGCAGGGTTGAGAGTTCTGGAAATAAATACTGAGGAGATTGTCAGAGGATAAGAGTGCCAGGATAGTTCTTTAGGCCTAGGAAGAACTAGAAATCTTTATGAGTGAACTGGAACCCTTATTAGGGCAGTAAGGATGAGAGAATAGAAATTACAATAATCGGTCTGTATGGTCAGAGCTTGCTAACAAGGACAAAAATGTGTTTTCATTTACCAACATCTGGGTACAAGTTCACAATGAGGTCATGAACAAGACCAGCCTGATTGTGAGCCACCAATCTACGGACAGGAGTTCTGTTGATTGCTAACTATGGGAATCAATGAATGGTCTCAGATTCTAAGGCCAAGTTAGGTGCACATGAATTGATTGAATGCCTTGACCGGTGCGGTTGACAGGAGGTGAAAACAGGGAACCAGGCAGACTAAAAGGTAAAGGAGGCCTAAGCATAGGTTTCAAAAAAAGTAGATTCTATGAGGACGGACTATATTCTGAGAGCAATGCTCAGTATTTATCAAAAAGTTTAATGAATGATATCAGGAAATAAAATCAGCAGTGGGGAATTGATGAACATAGAGAGGTGATAAGCTTAAAGAAGATGGTAAAAGGAATTTAGAGAGGAACATTTTATGTAATTAGAAATTTATAAGCAGGAGTGGAAGTGTGAAAATGGTTTAAAGAGTGAAGACCTTTAAGTAAGACTTGTGCTGTATCAAGGAGATGGTCCAAATTCTAGAAAAAGGATAAAGAAAAAATACCAAAAGATTGTGGAGATGGAAATGAAAAAAATATGTCACCTTCAGAAAGTCCAAATTGGATTAGCAATATTCTTATCAGCTGACTGGAAGAAATTTATATTAAACCTAATATGTTAGTCAAAATAATGGCAAAATAAAGACATGTTCAATTATGCAAAGATACAGAAAGACACAATTTGTTATGAAGTATCTTAAGGATGTACTCTGGCTAAGAGATGATATTCATCAAGAAAGACAGAGGCATTGGATCTAGGAAGCAGTGGAACCAAAACTAAAAACTAGAAAAATAATATTCCTGGATACCAACTATATAGTAGATTTAGACATCAAACAGTCTACACTGGAACAAGAGGAAGAAAGACTCCAGAACGAGGATTATTAGGGAAAGGAAGATGTCATAGAATAGTATAGTAAAGTTAATGGAAAAACTTCAGGATAATATAAACACACATAATAGATTAAATTTGCAAAAGCAATTTTATTACCTGGGGGGACAATGGAAAAAACCTTTACCAAATGTGAAATATAGTCAGGTTAATATTTGGGGATACTATTTCACCTCTAAAATCACTCATTCCTAGTTAATCCTTGGATTTCCCCAACCATTATATAATTTTCACTCATTGTTTCAGAAAAAAGATGGATGCAACTGAGATTGTAGGATTCATTACACTGGATTGTGTCTCAAATAAGAGCTTTACTTTAGAAAATCGTTTTGAAATTCAATCTTTTTCAAGGCAGAAGACAGCTTTCTAAATCCAAAATCTTAAGGGAGAAACACTTTTGGAATGGCAGTGTGAAGAGTTCTGTAACCCTTTCCCTAATAAAATAATCATAACTGTTTAAAATTATTTTATAAAATAACCACTTAACATTTCTTGAAATAGTCCTAAGGGCATACAGCAAATGAGAGACAATTTTTTAAAGAAAATCTCCTAAATCTTGATAAGAACAGCAAGATCCTGTGGCATTTGAGCCATAATCTATTTCCTTCCCTTGTCCCAGTTCAATGAGACAGAATCTCTACTCCAGGAGGGCCCAGCCAAGAAAACAGGGCTCCTCCCAGATTTCAGTTTAGGGCTATGGAATCTCCCCCAGTAGGGGCAAGCTGCTACCATATCAACCCCATCTCGATCTTATAGAAACTCTATTCCAAGAAAGAAAGGCTGAAAAGTCTTGGACCCCTTTCCTCAACCCAGTCCTCACTCAGGTATGTTCACATATCCAAGTTTAAAGTTATAATCTGTATGTGAACTTGAAATTTTGGTTTTGATATGTAAAGAGATAAGTTTGAATTTTTATCTGGTCTATTGAGATATTATTCACATTCCATATAATACATCTGTTTAAAAGGTACAGTTCATATAAAGATGTTAAGACTTGAGAAGGAAGTCAAGATACATCTGAACTGTGCGCTTCTCCTAAGCTATCTCATCAGCTCAAATCCCTAGCATCCATTAGTAGTACAGTTAGTTTTCTTTTTATTTGGTTTTGTTTGATTTCTTTCCCTGTAGATTGGTATTACCCAGTACATAATACCACTAGAAACAATAGATCTGGGTCCTGAGGAAATTTACGTATCACTAAATATTTTTTCTATGCATATATTTTTATATATAAACATATTTGTAGAGGAAAGAATTTCTTTGTTGTATGTCTAATATAAAAGATATTTTTTTGCATATCCAAACTGGATTTCAATTTTACTGTCAAGTTGAACTATCCTTATTGTCAAATTTTAACAAAATTTTATTTCATATTTCTAATATTCTATTCCACATTTCAAGTTGTTAGAAATATCAAAGCTAAAGGAATTATTATAAAGCACTCATTTGCATGGTTTGATTTAATCTGAACCTCCCTATATTTCTTTAAGGCTAGACAATTAAAATCAATGGGCAGTTTAAAATGTATTTATATGTATTTCCCTTAAAATTTCTCACCTACTGAAGAGATGAAAATCAGGTCATATCATATATAATTCCCACAGTTTATAGTCAAGAGCTTGCACCTACATATATTTATGTGATTGGAGACTATGAAACTACATCAAATATATGTATATACCCAAAGAGGCAGGAAGTATAGATCATGTTTGCTGGCTGGTCTGTGTTTTTCCTAGACTACCATGACTACACAAATGGAACGTCATTAAAAGGTAAACATCAGGAATCCAGGAATTATGGAAGAAAATTAAGCATTAGCTATAATAGACCTAAAAACTGATTCTTTCTTATTTTAAAAAAAAATTGATATTTCCTTTCGTACATTGCTTCATTAAAATGTATGTTACTATTAAACTGCCATCTCCAGAGGCTTATTCAGCAGACATCCTCCTATTTATCTCTGTCTACTAGTGAGGCCAGTTCTTTGTCCCATCCCTTCATCTCTTGCTTTTCTTCCTCTGTTGCCTACCCTGCTCTTCTCTTTTATTGCTATTCCTTGAGCATAGGCTTTTGTTGTGAAATTTGCTTAAAAAGATTAATTAAATAATTAGTTACACAATCCACAATAGAGAACTATTATGTTTTTAAATTTCCAGTTAAGCCTTTTAGACAAGTTACAATACATTCAATGCTGTCTTTGAAAATATATTGACGCCTAGCTGAAGAATTCCCCCTTTTACTACCAACCTCTAACAACTATCAAATCCTTTTACGATGAAACACTAACCAGATGTCTGCAATTTGCCCTCAAGCCAAGACTAGAAGACGCATGCTAAAATTCGGCAAAAGGGCATTACTTTTAAACATGTCAGACAAGAGAGTGGTTGATCAAGTCCCTCCCTTTTAGCAAGCTCTTTTTTAGCATGAGTAACCTGGGAAAGTTTCTGCTAGGTCTATGCTCTTAAGGGATGAATGCTTCATTGCTGTTCCAGTACTTTCAATCCCCATTCCTGAATGGCATGAGCTATTTGAGGGTAGAAGTGACTCGAAAGCCTGCAGGGGAAAACTAGGGCGGGGCAGCTCTTGCCTGCAGTTACCTATGACTGTGTAAGGCAACTAGACTGTCATGCATTGCTTAATGAGAGGATACATTCTGAGAAATGCATCATTAGGCGATTTCGTCATTGTGCAAACATCATAGAGTGGACTTACACAATCCTAGATGGTATGACCTGCTACACACCTAGGCTGTATGGTATTAATCTTATGGGACCAAAGTTGTTTATGTGGTTTGTCATTGACTGAAACATTGTTATGTGGTGTATGACAGTAAATGTCTGTGTCCTATGTTAGTTTTAAAGGCCAGCAAGGAAGAGTGAGGCCTGTGTGTACATGTGTGCACACACATAAGTTTTAGAGCAAGTTGGAAAATTAGAGGTGCTAAAGAATGATTCTGATTAGCATGCAGAAATTCCGATATGGAATTCTGAAACCCCTCACAGAAAACGTGTAGTCTCATCCTCTACCCTTCACCCCCCTCCCCACAGGAGAAGTTCAGATGTACATATCATTATTAAAGGCCAAAAGGAAAACATTTTATACAGGCAAAGTTCCCAATCCTTTTGTAAGCACATGTAGGAATAATTCCATGAATTGAGTGATCTGAGTTAGAAAATTAGGCAAGTTAACTAGTCAACACTAGTCACAGGTTTAAGTAATTTTTCAAGGAACTTTAGAAATCAGCAGGTTATTGAAGGGGAAATAAGGATAATGTGCCCAAGTCCTGGGGACACATAGGTCACTCTTCCACCAAACCTCAGACACCTTCTCGGATCTTTTCAGGAACCCTTTTCTCCTGCCAGGTTTCAAAGTTTGACGCATTTGCTTCCTTGCTGAAAGCTATAACTAGTTACTCAGTTTTTTCCCCTGATTTCTTCTTCCTGCAAGAATGACTCTAATACTGGACATAATTTTCCTAGTATTTTTTTTAATTTGTTTAACTTTTTAAACTATCTTTGAATACCTTATATTTAAAGGAGTTTATTGCTAACTAGTGTGAAAGCAAAGAAAGAATCATAAAACTAGCAAACACAAGAAGTCAAAAAGGATTTAGGGATAGTGGAAAACAGACTAAAAATCTTTGATTTTCAAGTTTAGGGCTCTTTCCCAGGATTGTTGGTTAATTGGCTATTATAAACATCTACATATGAAAAAAATAAGGATCCTGTGTAATTTACGACAGAGAGAAAATAAGGAAGTGCATGAGAAAGACATTACAAAATACACTAATGAAAATGCTCTCTTATAAAAAGCTTGTCAACAATATAATTCTCAGATAAATAGATAAAAATTGGCTAGCAAAAAATTAAATATATGCATGAGAAAATGTGATATCATGCATGAGAAGATGTGATATCGTGATTCATAATAAATATATATTTGATCTTCTTCCCTATTTCTGTGACAGAGCTCCTAAAATCTTGGAATTTACTAACAGAGCCACAAAGGTGTCTTTTGTTATGTTAAATGAGATTACTTTGGGATTTCACCTAAGCATGGCAGCTGCCAAGAGAACCAACCATGTGATTAGTGGGTTGGAACTTCTAATTCCACCCTTCTGACCTCTGGGGAGGGGAGAGAAGCTGGAGGTGGAATCAATCACCAGTGGCCAATTATTTAATCAATTATGTCTGTTTAATAAAGCCCCCATAAAAATCGAAAAGGACTGGGTTCGGAGAGCTTCCAAGGTTGGTGAAGAAGTGGAGATTTGGTGAGAGAGGGACGCTCATAGAGGGTATAGGAGCTCCATGCCCATTCTCACATTCCTTGCCCTATGTATGTACCTCTTTCATCTGGCTGTTTCTGAGTTATATGCTTTTATAATAAACTGGTAATCTAGTAAGTAAAATGTTTCTCTGAGTTCTGCGAGTCTCCCTAGCAACTTAATGGAACCTAAGTAGATGATCATAGCCATTCAGTCAAAAGCACTGGTGACAACCTGAACTTGCAATTGGCATCTGAAGTAGAGGGTAGTCTTGTGAGACTGAGCCCCTAACCTGTGGAATCTGATGCTGTCTTTGATTAGATAGTGTCAGAATTGAGTTGAGTGATAGGACACCCAGCCTGTATCTTGGAGAATTCCTTGGATGTGGGGAAACCCTCCTCATCACCACACCTAAACACACACTGGAAGTTGGTGACCAGAATCATTAGAAAGGAGAGATGAAAAGAACAGTTAAAAGTTGGGATGATGGGGTATGTTAACATATTTATAAATTAATCACATTCTTAGATAAGTCTTATATGATACAAACTGCATCCCTAATATGTTCAGTTTCTCGGGTGCTGAGAGATTATTATTACCTCTACAGTAAAAAAAATAACAAGTTTCAGACAAAGAGTAAAATATTTAACCAGTATCTATTACTAATCCTAAACACCTACCCTTGAAATGACATAATTTTACTATTAAAGTTATAGATTTTTGCCACTAAGCTGATACAAGGTAACTTCTTGGATAAAAATGGGACATGTGAACCTGATGCTTAGAAACACATCCATTAACATAAGTGGTGGGATTCTAATTTTTAGTTTAAACTAAATACACTTTTATTTTTCTACTTATATCATAACATTTTTGTTAGGATAGCTTTAATAATTATCATTATTGAGAGTAAGTTTTAAATTTATTGTTTTTCCCTTTGATTGTAATAGATACATGTTTTTATATTAGAAGGAAAAGTAAATTAAATAACATAAAATCCTGAGTGGCAATTAACATCATGATTGATTTCCATTATTTTTAAAACATATTTGGGATCATAGAATAAATAAAATTTCCCATTCAAGTTATTTTATAGGTTAGAGTTAACACATTATTTTATCATTGTTCCAAATTAATAAATACCCTTCAATAACAAGTTAGTGACGTCCTAAAATAATGATTCTTCGAAGTATCATAAATTGCTTAACCATCCACTGACAATTACATAACTTATTTACAGTTAATAATTTTATTATAAATAACACTATAATAAGCATCTTTCTTTTGAAATCTTTGTTCCATTATCTTTCAATTTCCTAATATTTACTAACAGAAATTGAGTTATTGACAATTAATTACTTTTTATTATTTCGGGTAAATGCTGGAAAATTGCTTGCTGGAAACGGCATACCACTAAAACTACAAATATGGCAAATGAAAAATAAATCTAAAAAAATTCTTCCTTACAAAAAGATGGAAAAGCATATACAGGCATACCTCTTTTATTGAGTTTCACTTTACTGCACTATGAAGATACTGTGTATTTTACAGGACCCTCCACCAGCAAAAAGATGATGACTTGCTGAAGGCTTAGGTAATAGCTAGCATTTTTTAGCAATAAAGTATTTTTAAATTAAGATATGTACATTGTTTTTTCAGACACAATGCTATTGCACACTTAATAGACTACCGTATAGTGTAAACATAACTTTTATATGCACTGGGAAACCAAACAATTTGTGTGACTCACATTATTGTGATATTCACTTTATTGCAGTGGTCTGGAACCAAACTTGCAATATCTCTGAGGTATGCCTGTACACATACACATGCACATATACATTTTATACAAATTGTACATTCTTTTAAGTTCATACCTGAACCAACAAAATATCTAAATATACAAATAAATATTTAAACAAATTCATAAGTAAATGGAGCTGTTATAGCAATTCTAGACACTACAAATGAAGGGGAGCTAAAGAACTGAGCAATAAGCTACAAGCTGACACTGAGACAACCATGAGTTAGTGGGAAAGGAAGAGTATGCATTTGTCTTTGTAATCTTCATATTTAAATTTATTTTGCACTTTGGTAGCCTGAGAATGGAGCCATGGGCCTGTGGGGCTTTATAAAATCAGAAATCTGAATAAAAATGTGGACTAGCAGAAATATAGACCTACTAGCAAAGGAAAGGTAAATTTCTTGTCTTTACCTAAACTCAGGGCAGATAAATTACAAAGCACATGCGGAGTTATTGGCTAAAAGTGGAAAGTATCAGACACAATTAACAGGATTAGTTATTCTGAAACTTAATATAATTGATCACTAAGATATATACCATAAAATAAATGCTAACAATGATTAAAGATGCAAAACTAAGGAATTAAAATATGAAGCATGAGAACATACTATGAAATAAGAAGATTAGAAGAAAATTTAAAATATACAAATAATTATATAAGTTAAATTTTTCAGATAAACACTAAACAATAGTAAACTGGAAAATAGATATGATAAAATAATCTGGAATTCTACATAGGGTCACAACATTTGGAAACAGATAAGAAGATGGAATAAGAAGGATTAACATATAATTTATGCACATTCCAAATGCAGACAATTGAGAGAATGGAAGAAAAGCAATATTCAAAGAGATAGCTGACATGGCAAATAATTCTACATGGTTAATGAAAGATGTGACTTGGATTAGGAAGCACAACATGTCTTGAGAAGAATAAGTATAACTATATTTACATGTAGATATATGGTTGTGAAACTCAGAATAATAAGTACAAAGAGATGATACTACAAGTAGAGAGAACAAATCCACCATCCAAATAATAATAAGTAGACTAATAGAAGACTTCTAAACAGCAGCAATATGTGCCAGAAATAAGGAATACTACTAAAATGACAGCTTCCACGTGGTGAATATGAATGCCAAATTTTCTATCCAAGTGCTCTCAATCAAAAGGGAGGAAAATTTAAAATATATGCATGTAAGGTTTTAAAAGATTTCTGACTAACAGATCTCATTGAATAAATTTCAAGAGGATATAATTTAGAGGGAAAAAATTCAACCCAAAAGGAAGAAAAAAAATAAAAGAGGCAACAGTGAACCATTAAGTTCCCACCTTAAGAAACTAGAAAAAGGATGTTAAATTAAATTCAAAGTAATTAGAAGAAAAGAAATAATAAAAATTAGAGCAGAACAGTGAAATTGAAAACAGAAAATAATAAAAAAATCAACAAGACCAAAAGCTAGTTCTTTGAAATGATCAACTAAATCGTGAAGCCTCTAGCCAAGATAACTAGATAAAAAAGAGAGTTGACACAAAGTACTAATATTAGAAATGAAAGAAGGGATGTCACTACAGATCCCATGGACATTAAAAAGATAAAAAAGGAATATTATGAAAAACTCTATGCCCACAAATTACACAACCTAGGTGAAATAGATTATGAAAGCACAATCTGCCAAACTCACAAAAAAAGAAATAGATAGTCTGAATAGGCCTATATGTATAAAAGAAATTGATTCAACCATTAATAAGCTTCCAAAACAGAAAGCACTAGGTCCAGATGAGTTCAATGATGAATGAATTCTACCAAATATTTAAGGAAGAAATTATAGCAATTCTCTACAATCTCTTCCAGAAGGTAGAAGCATAGGGAATACACCCTAACTCGTTCAATGAGGCCAGCATTGCCCTAATACCAAAATCAGATAAACACATTATAAGAAAAGTAAAGTACAGAACAATATCTCTCATGAATATATGTACAAAAATCCTCAATAACGTGTTAGCAAATTGAACCCCACAAAGTGTAAGAAGAATGATACCACACCATCAAGTGAGATTTATGCCAGGTATGCAAGGATGGTGCAACATTTGAAAATCAACTGATATAGTTCATTTCATTAAAAGGCTAAGGAAGAAAAATCACATGATTATATCAATAGATGTGAAAAAGTATTAGGCAAATTTAACACCCATTCAAGATAAAAATTCTCAGCAAACTAGGAATACAGGAGAACTTTCTCTACTCAATGAGCAACATCTACTTAAGTCCTACAGATAACATCATACTTAATGGTGAGAAACTAGAAGTCTTCCCGCTTGTATCAGAAAGCAAGCAAGCATGTGTCCTCTTACTACTGCTTTTCAAAATTGTACTGTAAGTCCTCACTAACGCAATAAAACAAGAAAAGGAAATAAAAGGTATACAGATTGGGAAGGAAGAAATAAAACTGCCTTTGTTTACAGATGACATGATTGTCTATGTAGAAAGTCTGAAATAATCAACAGAAAAACCATTTGAACTAATAAACAATTATGGCAAAATTGCAGGATATAAAGTTAATATACAAAAGTTAATCATGTTCCTATATACATGCAGTTAACAGTTGGAATTTGAAATTAAAAATACAGTACCATTTATATTGCTGTCATTATGTGCCATCAAGTCAGCTCAAACTCCCGGTGAACCTATGAATGAGTGATGTCCTCAATGGCCTGTCCCCGACAGCCCTACTCAGCTCCTGTAGACTCATGCCTGTGGCTTCCTTCATGGAGTCAATTCATCTCATATTTGGTCTTCCTCTTTTCCTGCTGCCTTCTACTTTTTGCAGCATTATTGTCTTTTCCAAAGAATCCTGCCTTCTCATGACATGCCCAAAGTAGGGCAGCCTCAGTTTTATCATTTTTGCCTCTATGGATAGTTTAGACAATTGGTTCTAGGACCCACTTGTTTATCTTTCTGGAAGTCAGGGTATCCATAGAGCTCTCCTCCACCACCATATTTTAAATGAATTAATTTTTTTTCTTATTGGCTTTCTTCACTGTCCAGCTTTTGGACCTGTACACAGTAATTGAGAATACAGGGGTGTTGACAATCTTTGACTTGGTCTCTAAGGACACTTCCTTACACTTGATGATCTTTCCTAATTCTTTCCTTAATGCCCTTCTGAGTCTCAGTCGTCTTTTGATTTCTTGGCTGCAGTCTAAATCTAAAAAAATATCCACAAGGTCTATATAAAGAACACCACAAAACTCTGATGAAAGATATCAAAGAAGAACTAAATAAATGGAGAAATAGTCCATGTTAATGGATAGCAAGACTCAACATTGTCAAGAGGTTAGTTCTTCCCAATTTGATTTATAGATTCAATGCATTCCCAATTAAAATCCCATATTTTGTGGATATTAACAAACTGATTCTAAAGTTTATATGGAGAGACAAAAGACCTAGAACAGCCAAGATATGTTTAAGGAAAAGAAAAAAGGCAGAGAACTGACATTACCCAACTTCAAGACTTCTTATACAGCTACAGTAAATAAGACAGTGTAGAATTGACAAAAGAATAGACAAATAGATCATTGGAGCAGAATAGAGAAGCCAGAAATAGACTCACACAAATATAGTCAACTCATCTTTGAAATGGAGAAAAGCTAGTAAAATAGAGCTCAGATAGTCTTTTCAACAAATGGTGCTGGAACAACTGGATATTCACATGCAAAAAAAAACTGAATCCAGACACAGATCATACACCCTTCACAAAAATTCAAAGTGAATCATAGACCTCAAGGTAACACACAAAACTATAAAAAGTCCCAGAAGATAACATAAGAGAAAATCTATATGACCTTGTTTTTGGCAATAACTTTTTAGATACAATACTAATGGTGCAATGCATGAAAGACATAATTGATAAGTTGGACTTTATTAAAGTTAATAACTTGTGCAAAAAACACTGTCAAGACAATGAGAAGCCAAGTCATAGACTCTAAGAAAATATTTGCAAACAATATATCTGATTAAGGATTGTTATCCATAATATATAAAGAACACTTAAAACTCAATAATAAAAAAAAACTAACTACCTGATTAAAAATTGGGCACAAAATCTGAATGGATACCTCACCAAAGAAGATGTGTGTGTGGCAAATAAGCATATAAAAAGATGCTCAACATAACATGCCATTAAGAATTTAAATTCAAACAATGAGATACCACTAAACACCTGCTCAAATGGCCAAAATTCAAAACACTGACAACATCAAATGCTTATGAAGATGGGGAACAACAGAAACTCAGTCATTTCTGGTGGGAATGCAAAATGTTACTGCCACTTTGGAAGAGTTTAGCAGTTTCTTACAGAACTAAACTTATTCCTACCATAGGACCCAGCATCATGCTCTTTGGTATTTACCCAAATGAATTGAAATCTTCTTTCCACAGAAAAACCTGCACACAGTCTTTATAGCTGCTTTATTCATAACTGCCAAAACATGGAAATAACTGAGAGGTCCCTCAGTAGGTGAATGGTAAATAAACTGGGATACATTCATACAATGGAATATTATTCACCACTAAAAAGAAATGAGCTATCAAGCCATGAAAAGACAGGCAGGAACATTGATTGCATATTACTAAGTGAAAGAAGCCAATCTGAAAAGGCTACATACTGTACCATTCCAACTAGATGACATTCTGGAAAAGGCACAACTATGGAGACAGTAAAAAGATCAGTGGTTGCCAAGGGTTAGGGATGGATAGACAGAGCACAGAGTATTTTTAGGGTAAATTCTGTATGATACTGTAGTAGTGGGTGCATATCATTATAAATTTTTCCAAACCCGGAGATGGCGTAAGACCAAGAGTGAATTATAAGATAAACTATGGACTTTGGGTGATAATGACGTGTCAATGTAGGTTCACAAATTGTAACAAATGTACCACTGTGGTCAGGATGTCCCTGGGGGGGGGAAATTGTTCCTTGTGAGGACAGGGGGGTATATGGGAACTCTCTGTACTCAATTTTGCTGGGAACTTGAAACTGCTCTAAAAAATAATCTATTAAAAAACGGAGAGAGACAGTTGAATATTGTCAAAGAATGAATACTAAGGTATTTGTCATTTAAAACTGCATTAAACTGTGTTTCTTCATTTCCCTCTTTTAACACTAGTTTAGAAATCATATATTGTACTTCTTTGGCATGCCTACTTGACTTTACAATGTCTGAAATTTATCAGTTTCTCTACCTTATTCGAAAAAAATACAGAGATAACTAGATTTGGTATTTTTAAATCAAGGTAATTGAGGTATATTATATATAAGCTCCATTCCTATAAATATACAAAAACATTGAGAATAAAAGGAGAAAGGAAGCTACACCAGAAAAATAATGAGAACTATTGCAGTTTATTTCGACTCATGGTAATACAACTTTAAAGTAAAAACAATTCTTAGAATAGAATAGGTATTAATCACAACAATCTTGAGTTAGTTTGCCCTAATAATACAGCTTAAAATATGTAAAGCAATATTGACATAATTACAAGCATTTTCAACTCTATAATCATAGTCAGATATCTTAATATGTTCATTTTAGTAATTGATAGATAAAGTAGACAAAAAATTAGCAAGGTTATAAAAGAATTCCATTGGGCACATAGGATAAACTTGGGAGGAGAGAGTTAAATGTACCTGTTGATGTCATCTATATTAAAATTGTGTCCTAAACAGAGCATAGACAGTACCGCACAAAAACCGCCTCTAACTTACCTCTCCGGTGAAAATATTTATAATGTCAGTTCTTTTTCTATCACAGGACATCTCCATCTAACTATTCATGAACATTTAATTGAAATATATGATAAATGTTTGGTTTATTATAGTAAAGCATGATGAGGTAATTACTTTTAATAGCCCTCTATAAAATAATCGTTCACCATTTATAACTAGCACTTAGCAATAATTTTCAAGATAGACTAATTAAAAAATGCATTCCTATGATATATAATAGATTCATTATAGTCAAAATTATATCCCTGTGGAAAATGGCTTACAACACACACAAAACTAGACTTTTGAATGAAATTTCATCTGGAAAAATCAGAGACATTGTTTCTTTGTGTAAATCTGGACAGTCTATTTTACACTCTAATATATGTTGACACATGATGTATCATAAAAGTTTAATGTAATGACACTATTTTAGGAAAAGGAGAAAATAATTGATATATTACATGAATCATGTAACACTTAACTTGCATAAAATATTTAATCCGAGATTGTTTGTTTTAGTTTTCATGCTTATTCTTTATCCTGTAGAAGAAATTTAAATTCAAATATTGTAAGTTATAAAATTTTTTTAAACATCAAGTTTGTTTGATGGTGAATTTGAAACAAAAGACTTCTTACCAAATAAGTCTGTGTTTTAAAAGACCTTTAGGGGCTGGCCTGGTGGTGCAGTGGTTAAGTTTGTGTGCTCCACTTCAGTGGCCCAGGGTTTGTGGGTTCAGATCCCAGGCGCAGACCTACACACCTCTCATCAAGCCATGCTATGGCGGCATCCTACATACAAAACAGAGGAATATTGGCACAGATGTTAGTTCAGGAACAATCTTTCTCAAGCAAAAAGAGGAAGATTGGCAACAAATGTTAGCTCAGGGTCAATTTTCCTCACCAAAAAAAAAAAAAAATGGCCTTTAGCTGATTTATGCAGAACTTGTCCCCAAAGAACTGTATTGTATTACTTCATTTTTCTTCATTTAAAGATTTGATCCTACAGTATTGATATTTCAATATATTAAAAATTAGAGATTTCTACTCAAAGAATTATGAAAAACAAGTATTATATTCTTTCCTATTCTTAAAACCTTAGAATTATTAGTTTTACAATGAAATCAGAAGCAAGTCAAAACAATACCTGAAATATTTTGAAAATTAAAAGGGAAAAAATCTTTTAGAGCAAACTCTTGAAATCTAAATTATCTTAATTTTGTAGAAAAGCATTGGTCAAAAACCAAAATTAAGTACTAGCCCAGAATATTCAAA